>JBBHKE010001627.1:124828-309373 GCA_037447655.1 Zygnema cylindricum
TATTTTCGGCGGTTTCGGCATAAACTAAACAGCAAAGCCCTGAGGGTGTATCATATCACACTTTAGCACAAATTCTGATCTGATATAAACTGTGGCAAAATATCGGCAAAATTACATGTTGTTTTTTCACACGTGTTCATTTTTGACAACGTAATAACTCTTCCGAAACGTCTTTTAGATATATATAAAAAAAGATTTCCAAGGGTTATTAGCTATAAAGCTTTGACATGGAGTTTACTCATCAAAACCACATTATCGCCGAGAAGGAATTTGTTGGTCTAGGAGCGATATATCAGAACCTCTGACTGTTCGATAACCGATAACTATCGGTATCGGTGTTATCACAATAAATTTCTTGCTGATACACAACACCAAAACTACTCATTTGAGGTACAGTTTCGAAATATCGATTATTGGGAACCTTTAGAAAAAAATATATATAGATTTTCTGCAAAGCCTTCTCAATAATGCAACAGTTTTTACTTGTGCACACTTTTTTGTTGTACATTAAAACGGCTATAAAACGGTGTCAAATATAGTCTAGTCTTAAACACGATTTCACACTATACTATGTGGGAGTCCCGAAACGACAAATCAAATACGGCTTTGGCGGCTTTTATTAAACATTTCGACGATAAACTTCTACATTCGATGGTTTGATACTTTCCAACAACAAACGACTACATCGGGATATGATTTGACAATTGTCCTTTTGCAACCGCCATTCATGGTTCTTGGTAACCAGAAAGTACCAGTATGTGGCAGTCTTTTATGGGTCTACTCTGCTACCGGCCCCAGTCTATCCTCGCGCATAGTTGCGACATAAATCTCCTGACCGTTAATGTCGTTGCCCTTCGGCCGAATCAACATATGCCTGGCAATCGCTTAAGATCGTACAGGTTCTAAATGGGGGAAAAATATATCGACGGAGGTAAATCTGCTATATCAAAGGAAATGTATTTATGGCAGATATATTCACATGTGGCAGATGACTTTGTACAGGGTGATTGTCTTTTGGGAATTGATAAAAACAATCGCACAAAAAAAGTCTGGAGTTCCAAGTTCTGAAATTGTACGGACATAATTACTGCGCTGTAATATTTAGGACTGGATAGCGTCCGTACAAGATCACGCGTAGGTGTTATGTTTTGGACTGGTAAAAGTTACAGATCGCACATTGAAAATCCAAAGATTTTACACACCGACCAGTTTCCATGCAAAATCTGTAACTCCTGTCCTATATCGCCGTACAAATGAAACGTTCTATGTCATTGTACCACTGGAGCCCCTCTTTTCTTCGCAGACGCTCTGCCGGTTTTAACCGCTACACTGTGAATTGCTATTAGCGTCAATGTTTTTTTCGCCACTTAGAACATATTTTCTCCGAAAACACTTGTTGGATTTTCAATTTGAGACCGCCAATCGGAAGCTGAGAATGTTATCTTTCAATCGCAACCGTCAGATCCACAGTCCGACAAGTGTGTACGGAAAAATGATAAGTGGCGAAAAAAACCTTGACGCTAATAACGATTCGCGGTTGTAATGGAACACCAATAAAAATAGTACGGAGAATCTTTAGTAAAAAACAAAGATCGCTAATTATAATTACGGGCACGTGATTTTTGTTCATTGGTATATTTGGATGGAATCTTTTGTTGCTTTCCGGCACAACAGGTTTCGTACGGTTAACGCACGTTCGTTTTTTGGAAGATACCAGTGTACGGAAATGAAAATAAACCGTAGTACGGAACTAGAACAAAAAAGAAGATGACAAAATACAGATTTTAGATTTCAGACAGGTTTTGACGGTTAGCTGGTCACGCTGGAGAAAGAAAAAATAATGAAACAAGAGGCCGTACGGTTTAGTACGGTACGGTGCAGCGGTCTTGGTTATCAAAGTAAATGAATTAATATCATTGGAACACAGTAAATAATAAGTTTGACACGCGTTTTGTTATGAGCCACTGGGATAAATAGCGCTGCTAATACTAAAGTCAAAAAGGATTTTTAAGGATTTTTTAGGGTTTTTTACGACGCTTACTGGTAGATATTTTCGTCAAGATGCAAAAAATTTTTGGAAGATATTTTGTGACAGCAAGATTATGTATCGCATGACGTCACTCCACGTAGCGTATTGCTTCAATAATCTAGACCGTGGATATTCTATGACCGTACAGTAAGACTTGTATTAGTACTGTACTATTGATTTTTGCGGCGGTATCTAGTCGTACACTTTCTAGATATCTAACACGTGTGTAACCCTGCAGTACAGATTCTGGCACGTGATCCAATGATAGAAAAAAAAATATTCGTCACCTGCCCCGAAAGCGTTTCACTTGCGAAAAAAAAGAACATTTGTCATCTTACAAATTCCTGAGTCTTTTTTGTCGGTTAATCCTCTTACCTTCACCTGATACACCCAAATAAAGCATCTTACAACATAATAATCCGATTCCTATTTGCAAAGATATGTCCAAAAGATGTCAGCAGACACCATTTTACCCGATTATAAGATTCCCTCCACCGACTTTTTTTTCATTCCATCTCTCCAAGATTTCCTTTTGTCGGCGGCCAAGTCAGCGAGCGACAAGACACTGAAACGAAGCCACGAATAACATTAAAGTACGAGAATTTTAGTGCGTATATTTCGTATCATCGTCAAAATTTCCTGTTAGTAAACATTTGGTGCGTAAACACGCACTAAAAAGTCACACGTAGTTTGCGCAAACCGACCGGAATTCAAGAGACCGAAACTCTTTCACGTCGTCACTTCTCAAATTCATCGAAACACTATCGCTCCGCAAGTGACGCGTGGCAGCAATATTTTTTCAGCTGACCGATGACGAGTGTCGAGCACTGTACAGTAGTGAAGTAGGAGACAAAAAAAAAAAAGTCATAAACTTTTTGTTTACTGTCTTTGGGCTTTATCCGTGTTTCCTTTTTTTTCTGAAGAACTTCCCTTCATACCACAAAAGTAAGATTTTTCACCTCACAGCCTCCATATCCATTCCCGAGATTGTAAACCTTTCCTTTTCCGTCTTCTTTTTCTTCTTCTTTTTTCCATATTTTTGGGACTAAATACTTGTCTTTTCCTTGAATGTGAACCAGGGAAATACTATGGCGCTCGTACGGATTACGCCCCTTTTGCTCCTTTTGTCTCTTTTATTTATTGGGACGGAAGCAAAACTTATCGGAAGCGGTGCCAGCACATTAGAAAAAGTTTTTGGAGACCTTATTCCTAAACTTAACGCGGCAAAAAAAGTTAATATTTTTTATAATGCGACGGGTTCCGGTCTCGGAAGAGCTCAATTTATAAAAAAATCTGTTCAATTTGCCGGCTCCGACATTCCCTTCACGAACCTGGAGGAAGTTAAAATCAAAGAAATAAAACACACATTAACTTTTTCTCTGGAAACTATTTCCATTTTTGTAAACATTCCCGGGTACAAAGGAGCTTTGAAATTAACTCCCGATCTTATCGCTCTAATTTTCTCCGGACAAATTACAAAATGGGTAGATTCTCGAATCATAGCATTGAACCCAAAATTAAAAGTCTCTTCGAGTCAAGTTATTTTTGTCGTTCATCGACGAGATAGTTCCGGAACGACGGCGATATTTACCAAATGGTTAAACAAAAGAAAAGCTTGGAAACTTGGAGAAGGAGGAACCATCAAATGGCCGACAAAAAATTTTATTAGAGCTGACGGAAGTGCGAGAGTCGGAGCTGCGATGAGGGGGAAACCATTCTCAATTGGGTATTTAGGAACAGGAATTGGGTATGCCTTAAATTTGGGACTTAATGAAGTTTATATAAAAAATATCGCAGGAAACTTTTTAAGAGCCTCGAAATCGGATGTTTATGCATCAATTCCTAACCCTCTCCCGAGCTCCACTTCCCCTTGGATTTCGATCGCGTCTCTTCTTTTGGACCATAGTGGACCCGATTCTTATCCTATGGTTACTTTCACTTATGTTTTTGCGAGGAAAAACGCAGTTCCGCTAGGAGCAACTGGAGGTTTACTGAAAGCGTTTCTTAATTATCTTATGTCGACGGCTGGACAGGGTTTTGCGGCAAAATATTATTTCAATAGGCTCCCGCAGAAACTTCTGCGAAGTAATGTTGCGGCAATTAAGACTATTGTTTTGGGAAAGGGTGTGAAAATACCATTTTAGAGGATGTGGAATCAGAGTTTTTGTGGAGTTGGGGTTTTAGGAAATAACAAAACGGGTCCACTTTATTGAGGTCCCATTTTTGAGGTTTTCGGAGGTCGTAAAGGCAGGTTCCCCTCTCTTTCTTATTTGGTTATTTTGACATTGGTAAGTTTTTAAATTTTACGGCGAAAGACAAGTTGGGTATGGAATGGAGCGAGTTTATTGCGGAACTGAGGATTTTCTCCTTTTTTTTTTTTATTTGCGGGTAATTTTGGTGGGAAATGCAAGTTTAAATAGTTTTGCATTTTGTTGTTTTGTATGTTATGTTTTTCTATACTTTTTTTTTTTTTTAATTTTCGGTCTTGATTTGATTTAACATTTTCCGTTATATAATTTTCTTGACAAATTTGGTATATTTAGTCTTCCGATTTTTTTATCTTTTTTTAAGGTTTTTTTTTCTGTTAAATTGAAGTGATATGTCCAATTTGTTTTTAGTTGACTTTTTTAGTACTGCATGGAAGGAAATGGGTTTTTTTTAAATGTTCTTGTTTTGTTGGTTCTGTTAAGAATGAAAAGAAAACATTTTTTTCCTTCTTTTTGATGTTTTTTACCTTTAAAATGTTATTTTCCTTCAAATACTTTATCCTCATTTTAAGTAAAGCAGTCTACGCTAAACTACACTTCTGTTTGAAAATAAAGTTTTAGTGGATTTCAAATTTTAATTTAAATAGGAAAAAAGCCAAAAGTGTTTATGTGTTTTGGGACATTTTAGGTTTACAATAGTTAACAATCTCTAATAAACATAAAAAAAAAATATCGCGACTGTAAATATCTTTGGTAAACGTGGATAGGTTTTTTGCCACAGTTCCTTTGTCACCTTTTATGTTCTCATTTTTTATTTTATTTTTAACCTTTCTGAGAATAGAAGGAACCGCTCGGCTTGTAACATTTTTTCACGAAATGGGTCAATTTTTGTGAATGATGCAAGTACAAATTAAAATGGTCGTCTGTTATTACTAAAAGTTTTATTAGTTTTTGTCTTACTACTTTTGTTTTTTTGTACGGAATAGAGATTCTTGGGCAACCGTTTGTTTCTAATTAGTTTTTATTTCGTAATAATCATCGTAATTATCACCGATAGTACTAAAAATGCATTATGTTTGATAATTAATATCCTCGGGCCCGAAAATTTTCCCAACTAATCCTACTCATTTATACCCACTTATAAGTTTACTTTTTTCGCCTCGTACCTTTTAGGTTTATAAGTATACTTTTTTTGTCTCTTACCGTTAATAGTCGTCAACAATTTCCCATTTAAATCATGTTTGGTCCTTCGATGGTTTTACCATCGTTTTTTTAATATTAAAATCTTCTCCTTCTTTTGATGGGATTCGAAAAAACTTGAAAAGGATTTAAAACCTATGGTGTTTTAAGTGGTAGGAATGTACCTTAAAATCCCAACCCACACTATTTATGACTTTTCTCGTCACACATTATTTATTTAGACACAGTTATAATAATACATTATACATTATTTATAGTTTTCACGAAGGAAAAGCATTAGTAAACCATGTGAGAAGAAACAAAAAAAGGGAAAAACCCAAATTGACACCAAAAAATATATGCGTAGATGAACATAAGTAAAAACAAAAAAAACGGAAAAAAATCGAACACAGAAATGGCAAACTAACAAAGGACTTGAAAACCAAAGTTAAGCACAAAATCCTCAACAAAAATAATAAAAAAACTACCAAACCTACCTCCAACATATAAAAAAACCCTAAAAAGTGCGCCGAGCCTCATATATCCCCCACGGCCTCAAGAACTTTTCCATCGGGTCTTACAAATTCTTTCTCTATACTTTAAGCTCACTAAAAAGGAATTATTTCCCACATTTGTTTTGGAGACTAAGTACTGCTTCGATTCAATGTTACTATATTAATTACAGGACTTAAAATAGTGTGGATTGGATTATTATCATTCAACTGCTTTCTAAAAGTTATTATACCATTTACATTACTTCCACGAAAGGTAGGTTATAATATACAAATCGACGAAAAGTAATTTGAAACTTCCCGACTAGTGTGAAAATTCGACTTGCTTTTACTCAATTGAAAAAACGTTTTTTCATGGAAATATATCGTCATAAGGGGAATGTATATTTGTCGCCCTTGAATGGTTTCCCATCGTTGTTTCTTAAAAAAGTAGTATGGTCTTGAAAAAAGTCTTGGAGTAAAAAACACTTTTTTACCATTTTTTTTTTTTTGGTATTCCCTTATCCACATTCGACGTAATTATTATGGTTGACAGGTCAGTTTAACTACCAGGTACATATAATGCAAAGTAAAAAATTTATACAAAGTTGTGACATTGACAAAACCTCATCCTAATCACTTATTTTATTTTATTTTTTGAGACAGCCACCCTCGACGTTATCTTGAGTTATTTTTTTGTCCATACGACCAAAACGAGGTTATAACATAATAAAATAAAAGAAACCCTAGAATTACATTGTCAAAAACCAGACTTTTTCACTGCCACATCTAACCCTAGTTGCTACAGGTTAAATCCACACTATTTCCACACTGCTTTCCCACACTATTTATTTTTTTGGTTTTTTTCTTTAGTTTTTTCCTGTTACCTCAAAAACTAATTCAAACTTTTTGCAACGACTTCAAATCCACTTTCCTTCGTTCATTCTATTTATTTATTGGTTTTCTTTTCTTAGCCAAGTACAGTCTACATTTCCATGTTTCATAAAGAACATATACAGGACAAAACCATCGGCAAAAAAAAAATACACAAATGAAAAAAAACTGATTTTCCAAAAATTGCAATGAACTTCACAATTATAATTCTTAAACAAAAAGAAAGACAGGGAAAAGGGGGTCGTACCGACTAATAAAACAACAAAACAAGAACTAATCAATCCCGGGACTTTGAAACCGGATAAAGAATTGAATACCCATAACCTAACAAATCTACAGCTTTTTTTTTTTTTTTTCTCCTTGGATTTGATTTCTGGGTCCTCTGCTTTTAATTAGCGATTCCGAAGAGTGGATTACCTGTTTCTTTTTTATTCGGTAGCTACCATAATTTTTTATGCAGAAAAAATACTACCATAATATTTTATGCAGAAAAATACTATTGGAATATTTTATGCAAAAAAAATACTACCAGAGTACTTTATGCAGAAAAAAATACTACCATAATATTTTATACAGAAAAATACTACCGGAATATTTTATGCAAGAAAAATACTACCAGAGAACTTTACGCAGAAAAAAATACTACCGGAATATTTTATGCAGAAAAAAATCTTTAAAAAGGTTCATTTCTCTCGACCAAAAAAATGTATATCCTTACGAGGAAAAAAATTCTTCGCCAGACCGAGAACTCCCTCGGGACAACGACTCATTTATTTCACTGCTACTCCTTTCTCCCCAATAACTTGAATTCAAATTATCTCCATTAATTTTGGTCCCATCATAAGTACTGTCTCCTCCCACTCTACTATGGTACCTCCGACTGCTTTGACTTGCCCATCTCCTTTCATCTCCCTCTCCCTCTCCCTCCGAGAGAAAAGATTTTCCCATTCCAGACTGAAACAGAAACCTACACCTGTGCCAACATCTCCTCCTCTTCTCTTACCTCTTCCTACCGGCCTCTTGATGCTTCTTTCTGCTTTCGCTCTCTCCTCTCTCTCCTCTCTCTCCTCCCTCTCCTCTCTCTCCTCCCTCTCCTCCCTCTCCTCTCTCTCCTCTCCCCAAGAATCCTCTCTCTCATCATTCTCCAAAGTCTTTGAAACTGCTTTCACAGTCCTACCTTCCCACTCTCTCTCCTCATCGTCCCAACTGTCTTCTCCCCCTCTTGAAGCCCTTCTCTCTGTCATTCTCTTCCTTCCCTGTCTTTGAGGACTCGATGAGCCTACCTCCTCCTCCTGCTCATCCCTTCTCCCTTCTCCACGACTCTCCCCCCCCCTCCGTTCTCCACGACTATCTTCCCACTCCTTCCCAGACTCAGAACTGCTTCCCCTCTTCCCCCGTCTCCCACTTCCTCCTCTCGTTTGTTCTTGTTTTGAAGTTATCTCGACCCTCGTCACCTCTTTCTTCCCTCCTCCCTTCTTCCCTTCTTCTCCTTTGCTCTCTCTCCCTTCTCTCTCCCTCTCTCTCGGAGATTTACTACTACTGCTCTCTCGCCCTTCTCTCTCCCTCTCTTTCGGAGATTTACTACTACTACTGCTCTCTCGCTCTTCTCTCTCCCTCTCTTTCGGAGATTTACTACTACTACTACCACTACTACTACTACTAATACTACTACTACTACTAATACTACTATTACTACTACTGTGACTTACTGTGGGAGCTCCTATGAGCTTATCCCATGCTACTCCAGCGGCACTCATTTCGGCTTTCTTTTTCGTTTGACAAGGTTTTCCGTAAAAGCTACGAGGAGTTTTACCTCCAAGGATCACGATTGCCCGAAAAGTGGGAGAATGACTCGGACCCATTTCTTCCACTCTAAATCTTGGTCTTCCACATTGATATTTTTTGCAGTAATTGCAAAGTAAAGTCTTCTTGTCTATCTCCTCTTCTACTTTACCAGCTTTAATAATATGTTGTTGAATTTTCGGAACTTTAGGACTACGACCGAAAACGAAAGATCCTTGTCCTTTATCGCTATGCAATAATGTCATAACTGCTTCAATAACCGGTTTTCCGTCACTATGAATATCCACCGATGTGTCCTCTAACTGGAATGAGAAACAAAGAAAAAACATCCACAAAAATGTTTTATGGAATTAGATACTGACCTCCATTATATCATTTTCATTTAATACTAATTTCACCATTCCCATTTTGAAGACATGCTCCATAAAGCCTTCAAAACCACAAAACCTTCATGACCCATCTCCAATAGTGATTAAGATATTGTAAAGAAACACAAAGGACTAATTAGTTCAGTCAATTTGTGATTTTTGTACAGGTTTCCATTTAGTTTGGTTTTAAAACGGATTTTTGTCTACTTTTTGTACTAACAGTAATTTTCTTATTAGTTATTAGACACACATTCGAAGTATAGGAGGGGATTTTAAATATTCTATCTCACAAAAGCTACTGACAAAGCATTTGAGCACTTCAACCCATCAAACTTCAGACAGCATTTGCCGAGAGGGAGAGGGAGAGGGAGAGGGAGAGGGGGAGGGAGAGGGAGAGGGACAGTGGCAGAGGGAGAGGGAGAGGGACAGAGGGAGATGGAGAGGGACAGAGGGAGATGGAGAGGGAGAGGGAGAGGGACAGGGAAACTGACCTTCCTCTGCACCAGAGATTCGAGTTCCGATCGTACCATCATAATAGTTCGTGCAGAATCAGGAGACATAAAGAATTCTAAGTGTTTGTTTTGCATATGGAGATAACCGGACTGGTACATGCGAAACCCACACATAAACAACAATCGTCAGGTATAAATTCCAATATAAAAAATGCCCCGGTTTCTGACAGTCACTTTCTCCCCTCACCCATTATTTCCTTTTTCAAACACATCACCTTTAAGCACAAGAAAACAGTTTACAAAGCCCTAAATTGACAAAATTTGTCACACTTTCCTAACAAACACACAGAGTTTCATCAACCAATTTTCCTTGTTAAGAAAGAAAGAGGACAAGAGTCTATAACATTAGAATGATTAGTTAAGTTGAGACTAACCTCCTCCCCTTTTTCTAAACGACCTCCGAACAGAAGGAGAGCAGTGTCTGTGACACCTGTTGCATCCCGAATAAAGACTGACGACGTTTTCACCTGCAATCCTCACCCAACCTTTCAAATTTTCAAAGATAATTTCCAAACATTGTGAATTATGTAAACTTTTTTTGGAAATTGTGGATTAAAACCATGGAAAACATGTCAATACCAATCCGAGTCGGCTAATAATTTCTGTACACAGTCTTAACTGAATTCTTTTCCCAAGCATACTAAATCGTTCCGTCCACTCTAGTTATCATGATCTCTGTATATATATATATATATATATGTATATGTATATATATTCTGGCTACACAATAACTTCTAGCTTTTGCGATTCAGTATAATGCAAAAAAATTAGACAAAATTTGAAGCAAACATGAACACAAAAAACTGAAAGAAATGAAGGACCACAGACAGAGGAACAACCATACAAAAGAATCGATTCTTGCAAAATAGGTACTCCTCAGACCTTTGACGAATCTTCTTTATTTAATGACCAAATGAATCCGTGACTATGTTGAATACAATTAATCTAACATTCAAAATTATTAATTATTCTAACATTAAAAACTTCATGTAATTCCCCTCTCACCTTCTCATTAAACGCCAGCCATGGATACGGAAATCTTGGGTGTTTGCTCGTTACAGAATTCTGGTCCAAATAGAAACCACACAAAATTGAGTATTTTAATATCACGAACAATTAACTCATTCTTTTTTTTACTACTACGATTATTATTGCTCCATACCACAACCCAAAAAAATGGAGAACAAAGAAAAAAAAGAGGGAAAGAAAACGGAAAAAACGAAGATCCTTCAGGTAAGTTCGAAATGATACAAGCCCACATTTCTTTTTTGGAGCGACAGAAACAGAAAAATATAAGTTTTTTTTTCCCCTCTCTAAACACCAAAAAAAAACATTTTGGAAAGCATCGAGGAGAATGTGTGACACAAAACACAAAAAAAACACGGACAAAGATCATCAAACTTCCATCTTTGGAAGATTAAAAAACTAAAAAATAAACTTAAAAAGGGAAACCGATACTCACAGGATGCAAATTCACAGAACCATCTTCCCGAGTCTTAAAAACTGTGGATCGGCTTTTTTTCTGTTTCAAAGAGTCACAAAATGTTTCTTTTCTGAGCCAAAAAGGGATTGCTAGGAGGGAAGGAGATAAGGTAGAAATAGGCGAGAGAAAGGGAGGAGGAGCAGTTTATCCAAGGGAGAGGAAGAAGCAGGGAGCAAGAGGGGAGAGGCGGAGAAACGCATGTGGGAAAGAGCGAAAGAGTGAAAGAGAGGGAAGTAGAGGGAGCAAGAGAGGAAAGAGCGATTGAGAAAGAGCGATAGAGAAACGAGAAAAAGTGTGCGAGAATACAAAAGAACCGAAATAGAAGAAAAAAATTAGCGAAAGAGACATACAAAAAGAAAAAAGGAAAAGGGAAAAAAACGAGCTCAGACATACCACGGCTGAAGCTACAGATGGAAAAAGTCCCGCAAGAATAACAGCTTTCACTACTTCCGGATCATTACTATATTGGTTAGCCATTTCTAATCCATTTTGAATATTTACCAATCCCAGCTCTCCTAACGTCTTTAAAAATGCCCGTCGCAAACCATTCATAGCCTGTGTTAAGAAGACAAAAACACAAGAAAAAACAAAACAAGGAAACCGACAAGGACACAAGAAAAAACAAACAAGGAAACCACAAGTTAGAGAGTTTTTTAAAAAGACGAAAGAACCTCGACAAAAAAACACGTGCTCAAAAGAAAAAGAAAGCTGAAACAGATTCAATTATTCTCCCCTGCATGAAACCTAATTTCCTCGGTACCAGTGAACAACAAAGTAAGGAGGGAGGGAAGGAAGAAGCAAGGGAATAAAAGAGGAAAGGTGGGAAGAAGGGAGACAATTGCTAATCAACACACTCCTCTCCCAGTGTCCTAAACATATAGCCTTTTTCCCAAATCTCATATAAAATTCAAAATAAGCGCCCAAAAACCACCTTCAAGTAAAAACATAGAAGACGTTTATCTATGTAGCACCTGAAGAGTTTGTCGTGAAACAAAACTTCGTGAGACATAGTCACGTTCCCTCTCCCTCCCCTCCCTTGTAGCCTTCATCCAACCGTCATAAGCCCTCACAAGAGCAATATGATCACTACAATCTTCTCCTGCGAAATAATGCCGAGCCTCCAAAGCCATCTGAAACCAAAACCTCATTTTCCAATGTTAATTTAAAATTGAAACCAAAACCTCATTTTCAAATGTTAATTTAAAATTGCCTCATGATTGCTAATCAACATTATTGCTGGTACAATTTGCCAAGATTGGTTGCAATCCACATTAAAAAACTCAAGTTTCCTACTAAGGAAATGTAGCTATTTCACCTTTTCAAAATCATTGTTAGATTGGAATACAGTGGAACAAACTAAAAACTTAAGTCATCATGCGCACAAAAAAAATTCAGTAGTTGTATGTCTCTATTACCGCAACAAAAACCGAACTACAATTTAGTCTTTCAAAATTGAAAAAAATCACAGATGCCAATAAATCTCCAATACCGACCCAATTCTCGTCCCATTTCCTCATCCTTCCATCGTTTCTACCTAAACAACAGCATTCACATATCTCTCACAACCTCGTATCTCTCCTGTTTTCCTTCTCCAGCCTACTTTCTCCCACAACCTTTTTTCTCTCCCTAATATCCTTTCTTCCTCTCTGCCAAATTTTTTTACTCCACCTCATTTCTTTTTTGTGCAAGGGAATAAACATAGATCTCTCCATCCCTCTCTCTCCTCGGCTAAAACTGAACCTTCTTTTCCCTCTCTCTCTCACACATCCTTTTTATCCCTCTCCTTTTTTTTCTTTTCCGTCTAGCCTCTTCTTTCTCTGTCCGTCCGTCCGTCTCAGCTAAAACCTGATCCTTTGTTTCTGTCTCACAAATTCTTCGTCTACCTCTTTATTTATTTTTTTATTTTTTTAATCTCACCTCTTTTTTGTCGATTGGCATAACCCATGGATCTCTCTCAGCTAAACCCGCCGCCACAGTCAATATTGGGTCCAGGCAATTCAAAACAGCTCCCATACATAACATTTTTCCAACTCGAGGCTCTAAGGGAAGTTGAGTCAAATGTCGCCCTGCAAAAAACCCAAAAACCATCGGTTTAGAAATCAAGCATATTTGAATATAAAGAATGTAACATGGAAAAAAAACAATTCTCATTTTGGATGGGAAATCCTAGACCATTATACCTTTTTAACATCATCAAAAAGGTGTATTTGCTCGAGTCTATTAGGGTACGAAGCACGAATAATTGTTCCACCAAAAAGAGGATTCATGAAAGTTTTTCTTAACAATAGTCCCTACAAGTATTTTGGGCACTTCAAAAAAAGATGAAAACCTATATGGCTCCACTTGGAAAATCAGTACACTTCAAAGAAATAAAAAATTATAGGGCTCCACTGGCTTCAACTACTTTACTTTCCAACAGGAAAGTACCAAATCTCAAAGATACATGAAAACTGAACAATCGAGAAAAAAAGGGAAAATTGACTTCCACA
The DNA here is from genome assembly GCA_037447655.1 of Zygnema cylindricum. NCBI lineage: Eukaryota > Viridiplantae > Streptophyta > Zygnematophyceae > Zygnematales > Zygnemataceae > Zygnema > Zygnema cylindricum. The sequence goes on from JBBHKE010001627.1 coordinate 138,284, forward strand.
ATTCTACTCAATACCCTGTGTGAAAACAAAAACAAGGATCTTGTTTGTCAAAATCCCAAAATTCTAATATTCCCAGTAGTAACGTGAATGGCCTCCTCGCAAGAAGAAAGAAGAAAGAAACCGGGGATCTCTTATAACTCACCCAAAGCAGTTAACTTCTCGTTTTTGTCGAGAGCTCCAACATCTTCTAGTAGCTCTATCGCATTTTGAACCTAAACATTTAAAAATCCACAAAAAAATAAAAAGCAAACCCCACAAAACCAAGATGCTTTAGATTTTTTACTTAAAGTTACGTAGGTTCACTTGTTCGCTCCTTCCTATCTTAAGTTCTCTGGTAAAAAACCCAAGAAAATATTGATCCATTTTGAAAATACAGGTCAAAGTTGAGCCAGACTGTTTTTAAAATTCAGACTCCAATATTATCCAGGGAAAAGATTTGCTAAAAAAATACTATTACTGAAAACTAAACTCAGAAATTTTCGAGCGATAATAATTAATAGCAATCCCAAAAAAAAAATCTGTCCGTCTGTCTTGCTTGTGGTCTGTTACAGACAAAACTGCCGTTTTAATAATGTCATTGAAGTTCAAAGATAATAAAAAAACATAACATTTTTTATTGCAAAGGACAATAATCCTAATCACTTTGATGGTCCAAGCAGAAGTCTGGACATAGACCCAGGTTTAGATTCTGAGGTACAGCCCAAATACATTTACTTTTTATATGACTCCGTATCTCTTCTTAACCTCATCACCATTCAACTTTTCTTCTTTTCTTCTTTCATCCCTTCTCAACTCACCGCCAGTGGCTCTGGAGCTTGGAGTGCCTTTGATAAAAAGGGAGCAATCCCACCCAACTGTAAACTCTTGATCTGAAGACAGAGAGAATGTAAAGGTGTCCTCATTAACTCCGGAAGTGTATATTCCGGAAGAGCATCATGTACTGCTTTTGGGTACAAATGAAAACAAACTCCCGGCTTAACTCGCCCTGCCCTTCCTCTCCGTTGTCTGGCCGAGGCACGGGAGACCCATGTAGGAAGTAGACATGGAGTATTGTTGAGAGCATCATAAGACGTTTCTTTTGCCTTTCCGACATCTACCACATATACACAGTCGTTTATAGTAATTGAAGTTTCGGCCATATTTGTTGCTAAAACTATCTTGCGGACGCCCGGTGGAGCATGGTTGAAAATGAGCTTCTGAAAAATGCCAAAAAAAGGTTGAAAAGGTTGAAAAGGTAGAAGCAAAAAATGAATAAGCTGCAAACAAGTGCATAGCTGCCATGTGACAGAACAGAAAAACACCATCAAATATAATTTTCTCTGAGAAAACTCTAAAAAAAAATTTACAGCTTCTCCATATCCAAAGACTTAGTCAGACTCTCTTCAGGTCTGAGCAATAAAGGAGACCATATTTACTAACAGACGGCATTAATGACAGTCTCTTGAGATGTTTAAATAAGAATTGACATGACTATGCGATGCTTTCTTATAGTCAGGAAAAATTAACCAAAATGAAATAATTCATCGTTACTTTTGACATCATTTTTGGCTTCTTCCCTGCAGAGATGAAAAGTCAAAACTATATCCCCCAAATATAATTACTGAGAAATACACAGTAAGCATCAACAATTGTTTGAAACAACAATGCCCAGCACTAATATACTTCTTCTAGAGCATCCAAACCCCGCTTTTACTTAAAAAAAACAAGAAAATTTATCATCGATTCCCTCATTGGCTATAATTGTCAGAAAAAGTTTTACCTGTTCAGGAGAAGACATAGATCCATGACATCCCAATAGAAGAACTTTGTCAGAATTCCCAAGGACTGGATTTCCCCTCATCTGGTCCAATAATGCATGAATATCTTCCCACCCTGTCAAAAATACAAGGACAGCTCCAGGAGGTTCATTACGGACAATATGTGAGAGAACAGCTTCAATGAGATTGAACCCAATATTTTCTCCGGTCCAATTCGCCAGAGATTCCTGTGTATTTCGACTAAATTGGTCATATCGAACTCCATAAAGAGCATCCTGTAAATCCATCCAAAAAGGGAAAAAGGGTAAAGGGGTTAAAGCTCAGAAGGGTATCACTTCTCCTTTCTCTTTTCAAGACATTCTCACGATGCCTCATATTTTATTCCTCTTTCTCTGCAATTCAACCTCGCACTATCACAAATTTCCTCTAATCTTCTAGGTCTACCTATTTCTTCCTCATCCTTAGACAAAATTCCATTAAACTCTAATTAAGTTTAAATTGAAAGAAGAGTTAATGGCACACAATTGTATTGCCGAATGGTCCGAACCATCATTAAAATAGAGGCCACAAAAAAGAAAAAAAAAAGTCTCTAAACAGATACTGAACAATACACCAATCTGAAATCAGGTACCAGGTTTCTTTCTCTATAGGAGCAAATTTCAAAACATAATACGAGCCCAGAATTGTCCTCAAGCTCAAAAAGGTGACCAAAGACCTTGGAGAAACACTGAATTGGGTATCTACCGTGGAAAATAGACAACAAAACACTTGACAACAATTCTAATTAGTTCCCAATATATCCTGAATTTATTCCTCCAATAATTCCTAAACCACCTTATCCTGTTGAACCTGTCCAATGAATCAATTCCAATATTTTCCTTGTTCGACATTTTCCTTCTCTTCCTCCTTTTCAATTAAGAATGCCTATTCACCTCAGTCACACTTGTCAAATGGTTGCGTTTCCGTCGAGTCATAGCTTGAACTTGTTTTGCTCTTCGCCACAGCTTGTCTGGCCCGTAGTCGTCTATCTGATTATAAGGTGTGAGAACGTGACCTGTCATCTCCAATATATGTTCGAGGAAATATGACCTCACTGGGTGAGTGAATCCCTGCAAAAAAGTCACCCAATTTGTAAATGTTCACTGCAATTAGTCTGGCTGAAATAATTACACGGACGGTAAACTTGTCAAACTTGTCAGGTCTATGCCAAGTCATGCATGCAAAAAAAAAACGCTTCTCTACGCGATAGTCTTTTCACAAATTCTGGTCTTACTAAGATATGATCTGCCAGAAAAAATTAACCACGGAAAGATAGATAGTCCATACCAGGTTTGGTGGACGGCATACAGCGTCTACTTTAAGGGACAAGCAAAACAAAAATTTCTCAGGTTTCAAACGCTCATAATGCAATTCAGAAGTGAGAAAAGAAATACTCTGGTTGGAAAATTTCTATACGACCTTTCTGAAAAAGCCCAAACCAAAAAAGTGCTTACCATCACTAGCCTGGCGTCGGTTGTTATGCATGTAGCAAATTTTAAAGTGCGAAATGGTATGAAAAAAAAAACTGTTCTAAACTCATACTGTATGCCTCTTTAGCCGCTAAAACCTCTGATGACAACACCAACAGTGCGTAGATCATTCCTATTAAAGTCAAATATTTATTGATTTTAAATCAGAATATTAGGGGAGGCAACATGCTGGCTTATAGAGTGATATTACCTTCTGATTAAAGATCAAAAGACCAAACTAGTGTTAATAATTCTAATAACGACAAACTTGCCAGTTTGCTGCAAATCAACTCAATTAGGGTGATTACTTCTGGTCACATCATTTTCAGCCAGAAGAAAACAATACTAGATTAAATATCAAGCACGTAAAACTCCAAGAATAGATTTTTTATTAACGTTATTAGCATGTAGAAAAAGATTTTCCTGCTTACAGGAATGTGTGCTGTAGGTGCCCCTCCAAAATATTTTGAAAAAAGTTCTGCGTTGAGAGTGGCACTCATAAGAACGAGCTTCAAGTCGGGTCTTCGAGGCAACAAATCGTTAAGAACAATGAGCAAAAAATCTGCAAAAAACACCGTTGACCTTCTGTTAGTACGCTTGTTATTTTGACAATCAACACCTTTCTCTTAGAAAATTGCATCTCTTGCTTTCCGTAGGTTACTCATGATTTGCATCAAACAAAATTTTACCAACTCAACCTGAAAGCCATGAAATAGACTTAATGTGGAACACAGTAGCAGTGGTACATTAACTGCCATATACCTTTCCTTTTCAAAATGTACATACAAGTAAATGTAGTCACCTGTTATTGCTTTGCAAGATAATAATCTAGAAGGCTCTTTAGCCCATTAGAATACCCGGGGTTACTCACATTTTATGACTAATCGTGCATATGTAACTCAGATAGACGTACAAAAACATACAATTCCTCACTGAAGGCAGCAATCTCCAATAACACCACGGGGTTATAAGTTTTATAAATCAGACAATTTATTGTAAACTTACCTTCATTCATTCCACGTTCGTGAATCTCGTCAACGACTACATGCGTGACACCTGTCAGAAGTGAATCTGTAGACAATCTGCGAAGCAAAATTCCTGTTGTGCAAAATAGTAATGCAGTATTCCGACTTTTTCTGCCTTCCAATCGGACTTGATAGCCAATCTGCAAGGTCCCAATGGAAAATAGAAGGACAGAGACAAAAAAAAAAACTCGTCACACTTCACATTGAGCTACTTTTTTCACTGGTCATAGTGTGGAAAAAATCTCGAGAACTACACCACGTTTCATTAATAGCATCAATGACGCTATATCTGTAAGGGACTTTACCCATTGAATGTAAAATAGTATCAACGACCCTAATTGTTTTTTTCTTGACACATTTACTTTAAACGGTTCAGATCAGCCACGTCATTTGGAACTGAATTAGAATTAAAAACAGTAGTACAAAACCACACAATATTAACTTCTTTACTCTAATAATGATACACGGAGAACTCTCCAATTCTACAAAGACACTAATTGTCCAACTCAATTCACTCACCTTCACAGGCCTCACTGTAATTGCATTTTTCTACCTAAAGGTTCTAAATCCACCTTCTGTCATATCTCTCCTTTTGCTCTACCACCATTTATCTTGCATTTTGCCTAAACAAACTTATCATATTAATGACGTCAACCATAATGTGGTTTCCCATTTACTATCCTTGGACTGTTAAAACTTTCGAATGTGCAGAATGAACGGGCAGCCCTCTGAAATATGTACCAAGATAAGAAAATATGTTTCCTAAAACTCCTAAAACTTACTGAATCTCCAATTTCCTCTCCTCTCTCAGCTGCGACTCTTTCCGCCACTGAGATGGCCGATATTCTTCGAGGCTGAGTGCAGATAATGCTGCACTCACCTCCTCTCCCTTTCGCAATCTCGTCTTCCAAAATAAATTGCGGTAATTGAGTAGTTTTACCACATCCAGTTTCACCAGAAACAACCAGAACCTGCACCTCAGCTCCAATTCCAGGATTTGCTTTGAGAACAACACAAATGGTCATTTAAAAATGTTAATGCAATTAAAAAGAATTAACATGTTTACTATATTCTTACTACTTTTCATTAGATTACATCACAAAACCCTCGATGCAATTAGACCAGAGTAAGTCTAATCTGAAAAAACTCGCTTCTATAAGTTATGGCACGGCCTTGTTCTATTTTGCGACAGTCCAGAACTCCACAATCCTCACCCAAACTAATCTTTATCCCCATAAACTTCACTGTCATGCAAGCTATCAACTAGTTCTGTTGATTGAGTAACCAAAAGATTTGAACTTAATATTATCCTAATGCAAATATTAGAAAAATCACCTGATTATTGGCAATCGCAGAAAGCAGAGAATCTCGCTCCTTCTGTGCAGGAAGGTTCTTTCGCAATTCTAACATCTCCTTCCCCTCATCTGATGCCTGTCAAAAGGAAAAATTACCGATGTCAAAAACTATTTTTCTGCGAAGGTTGCATCTCAGGACCCACTTTGCCTTTCGAGTGAAAAATGTTTCAGAGATATTGAAAGATAATAAAATATCATTCAATAGTCTTAACAGTTCGATAAAAGACCGGAAAAACGTAAAAGAGTCATATATAAGGAAAAACGTAAAGAAGTCAATAATACACAGGTGCACAATTAAATACCTGCCAAGAATTCTGCTTTGCTAACATTCTCTCGCTCCTCCGTTGTTTAGAGACACTTGTATTGGCGGCAACTCTCTCTTTCTGTGCCTTCTCCTGAGGAGAAACATATTCGTCTGAGAGAGGACGGAGAGTTTCCGGTCCTTGCACGTTGGCGAAGGTAGGACGGGTGGCTCGGTAACTCCCCACCAAATTCTCCACTTCTCGGCGAACACTTTCCATGATTGTTAACTAAATGCAGACAGACAAGCAAAAAAGTGAGAAACGTAGAAAAAAAAAAAAAAAAACTCCGCAAAGTCAAATGTGGTTGGTACCAAAAAAATGTCAAAGGAAAGGTGTAAGGGTGCCTTTTGCTAACTGGTGGTTTTTGTTCAACAGTGAACTAATGTACGACCAGAAAAAATAATTAACTTTCAAAGAAGACAAAATAGGAACTCTAGTAATGGTAATTATCATACGTCACAAAAGAGTGAGGTGCCCAAAAAATTCTTCAATATTACATTAAGACAACAAGGAAAATCTTGTAAGCTAGAAAAAGTCTTAATGCAGAGTCATTAAAACTGCTGGGAAGAGAATATCGCAGACATACAATTCACCGATAGTTGAGAGGAGGTGAAAAACTTAGAAAATAAATGATTCAGTTTACCAAAATAGTATATGCTTCTGCAATGTGCAACATCTTCTCCTTATGTCATGCTTAAGCACTTTCCAAAGTAGATCAATTATACATACTTTCTGTCATACATCCACACGAATTTCAGAAACAATACCTGTCGTTGAGGGCGCCTTAAGTCCAAATCTGGTCGATAATGGGGAAGTGGGTCTTTACTGACAACCACCACTTTATTGTATTCATAACTGCACAAATTTCACTTTTAGCTTCATCTTAGAGAAGAATTCCAAAACTGAACAACCAAGAAAAGCTAAAAAGAAAACGAATGGTCAACAGTAATGGTACTCCAATGAGCAAATCCAAAAATAAAAAATAAAAAAATAGTGGTCTAAAATTAGAAAGTGCAGTAAGTGCAAAGGCTGCACTTGTCTAGGATCCTGAAACGAAATGATTTTGAACCATTCCCATCCTCCCAAAAAAGCCGAATGAAACCAGACTATTCATTTTCAATCACTTTTAAGTGGTGTATCTTTCTTTGCAACTATTATTCAAACTTGATATTAGTTAAATAGTGCTGATAACAATTCATTGAACTTGACGCTAATCAATTCCAGTATCATCTCCACACAAATCATCTATTCCTGGCAAGGTTTTAATGCTGAGCTTTACCAAAAAAGGCCCATTTGCCTAGAAAGAGCTTGAAGGTTGTTAAAATGTTTTCGCTGATCCTTCTCTCGAAGGACAAGCTCTGTTTTAGACGGGCTCGCCAAGAGATCCTGGAGTTTCCTTCGCCATGTTGCTTCCGGGAAAGATGACTGCCATTAAACAAAAACCCCAAAAAAAATAAAATCCCCTGAGTAGAGTGCTATTTCAACAGCTTTTAATTTGTTCATATAACTTTCCATTTAGCACAATTTATAACACGACAATAGTAATCCATGTGACAGAGAGCCAAGGCTTGCACCAGAAGCGAACCGTAGTGCCAAAATAAAAAACTAAACAAATCATCTCCATTTGCAAAAGAATGCTGAAAACTTCATAAATACAGGATACTGTAAAGCTTTTCTCATACAAAATGACTACTACTAACATATAACTCAATTTTTGAAAAAGGAAAGTTAATGGACAGATGGAAACGAGTATAGCCAGACATGGTTAGCATAATTACTGCCAATTCAGACATGCAAACAACGGCACATGTGAAAAGTGTTGTCTACCTTAAAAAAAAACAGGGGAACAAATTGAAACATGTCGAGGCAAAACAAAAGGCACTTAGAAGTATTTTATTCTATAGTGGGTCAATAATAAAACAAACTTATTTTGCAACTTTGCTAATAACAACTTTGCATCAAAAAGTAAAGTACCATATGTTTATGCATGTGAATAGTTGAACTTTTCAAATTATCCAGCTTGCGGTACAGAACCCTATTTCTGACAAGATTCAATTTTTTTGAAACTTCCCAAAAAGGCCCAAAAATAAGTCTTGAGTAACCTAGGTCCAATTGGAACAAGATACACAGGAAAGAGTTGCCTACCTCCATAATGGAATTTATAACTTTTGTGGGTTTAATTTACAATTCGACAACTTGACTTTTGTGAATTACATATTTCCTCCACTTCCCATTCACTGAATTATACATTTACTATTGGCTCATTTAGGTCCAGAGATACAATTGAACATCCATATTAAGAGTTGAAGAGCTGAAAATATATTAACACTGGTCATTGCCCACTTCATTCGGCAAAAAGGAAAATTAAGAAACTGGAAATGTCAACTTACGTACTTGAGTGATATGGTATAGAAGATAGGAGCAAAGGGAGAGAGAGAAATGGAAGTGATAAAAAAAGTCATCGATAAATATAAGGAATAAGTCTTAAATTTTGGTAATCTCTACCAGTGCTATTCTCCAAAAAAATGAACAAATGACTACCTTCGCTCTGCTGTCGCTCAAACAATCTAAAAAATATTTTGCAAACCCCAGTAATCTTTAAATTTCGTGAGCCCCAACAATTATGTACTCAAATTTCACGGAAAAAACATATAAACATTCATATGTAAACCTCCTCCTTCATACTCTACATGCATTAAAAAAAAAAAAAACAGATGCATGCGATGAAAAATCAAATAAAATTATGATTTCTGTAAATAAAAAGACTAAATCAACACTTTTGTCCAAATAGCAAAACTCTGAGAAGATACACATTAATCAAGGTAGTAACTTTGAGAAGAAAATTGAGTAAGTTTAATTAAAAAAAAAAGTTACCGGTAAGTTCGGTAATTTATCCAGCAACTGCATTGCTTTTCTCATATCCGAATTATAAAATAATAGGCATCCAGGTGTGGAGAGAGTGAGGGAGGTTCTGTTATCCAAAACTTTAATAATTGATCAGAAAGAAAACTGATAATTGGTTACCTTTTGGTCATTTTTTGGTTATCTTTTGGTTACCTCTTGGTAACCGCTTGGATACCTCTTGGTAACCTCTTGGTTACCTCTTGGTAACCTCTTGGTTACCTCTTGCAGTGAAAAAATTGACATTGCCGTATTTGAGTGAGTTTAAAGAGGTCGATGGTACCAGAACTGGAGGTTCTTTATGCATCTTTTTATCCTTTCAGTTGTGCCTGTTATGATGTTCGAAGTTTGGCTTAAATGACATTTTTAGTGACATTAAAAAGGCTTAATTCACATCAAAAAATCTCAATTGACGTTACAGATAATTAATATGAAAGAGGCTTCATTGACATCAGGGTTTGGGTTTAGGGTAGTAGTTGATATGCAATCGAAGTTAGGCGCTTCTCGGAAAACCGCGGCAGCAGATTTGATGCAAGTGGAAGGGCTTAAAGGATTTGAACCTCCTTGGGTTAGCCCGTCACCTTCCCGATAGCCTCCACAAGAAGGAGAGGAAAGAACTCCTCGTTTGAACTAAAACTTTTGTTTATTTCCATAACTCCAAAGAAGGAGAGGTGGGAAGTCCTCTCAAGCTAGAATTTTTGCACTCTTGATTTAATAAGATTAAAGGAATGTTGATCTGTTTCAGTTTGGGGGGTAAAAAAAAAAATGTTGCTAATGACTTGCAAGCAATTCCTAGTACAATATCCTCTTGTACTCTTGTCGTTATTGAGCCCTTTTAAGTATAGATTTTTGAATATATGCTTCAGAACTCCAAACCTCTCTACAAGCAAGTACTAACATGGTTAACTAATTTCGGGCAACCACACTGGTCACCACCATTACTCCCTATTTCTGAATTGAGTCCATTCGATGGTTTTTAACGGCAAATTAACTGAATCGGTTTAGTGAAAAGGAAGAATTAGAGAAGAATTGCACTTCACCTAAGAAAATTGCACCCACATTAGGGAGGATTACCCATTGTAATACAATTGTGGCCATTGCTAACGCAACCCACACAAATATCCGAGACTGATGTACTGCGTAAAATATAAGCTTCTTCATCCACACTAATTCTGGTGAAAAATTGATCCAGCGCTCACCTTTGGAGCTTGTACCACCACCTCCTCCACTTCGTCCTCAATGTCCTCATCTTGTACCCGTCGCGCTAGTTGACGAAGCCGTCTGACAGCTGGCAGCAGCTCAGGAAGACACTGTACGGACGCAGAAATACAGGGAATTCTCTTTCCCAGCCATGTGTTGACTGGCCAATTCACTCTAGGAACCGTACAGCTCTCAACCCTTACTAAATTTGTGCAAAGTCTGGAACGATCAACAGCTGAATGACACCTGGAAGGGAAAGAAGAGCCAGAGTGTGAAGACAAGGAAGAATTTACAGCCTTCTTGGAGTTTTTTAAGGTTTGTAAATGTGGGCTTCGTAAGTGTAAGGATCGTACAAGAGATGATGAGATGTTTTGAATAGAGGAAGGCTTAGAGGGAGAAGTTACGGATGAGTAGGAAAAACAAAAAACCCCTTGGATTGGCAGAAAACATCCTGGTCTGGAAGATAAATGGTAGCCATGGGAGAGAAGCCAGAATCCGGAAGAGGGAAACGAGGACAAGCGCGAGTTTTTTCGGAAGGCATTGACAGCTGGCATGATCTAGGAATAAATAATTGAACAGGACAGACTCCCTGGCGATAAAGCATGCTACGAAACAGAGGAGACGGAGAGCAGAGAGAGAGGCTGCTGCACTCGCTACGAGGACAGCACGTGTGAGGGCTGAGTAAGAAAAGTGAAGGCTGCGGTAATCCTTCTGGAAGCTTTGGCTGTTCACGCCGGACAGTTTTTACTCAAATGTGCGAAAAGTTACAGAAACAGTGTGTGGTTTTAGTGGTTTCCGACTTTCCGTACTGCAGTGTAGTTATAGTATATACCGCAATCGTATTTAAAAGTAGAATTAAGTACGATTAATACTCCGTTTTCTTATATTTATTGTTTTTTAGTTCGATTTTGTTGAAAAAACGCACAAAAGGATTACGGACTTACGGTACACCTTTTACTCTAGAAATCACAAACTCCTTATAGTCTTGACATAATTTTTTTGCACTTTTTAAACTACACCGTGTATCGCTATTAGCCTATTATTGTAGTGTTAACAAATTTTTCGCCGCTTAAAACATCTTTCCTCCGTACACACTTGTCCAATTTTCAGCTTGAGACCGCCAATCGGAAGGTGAGAATCTTGCCTTTCAATCTTCACCGTCAGATTCAAAATCCGACATGTGTGTACGGAGAATAGTTGTTTTAAGTGGCAAAAAAAACATTAACACTAATAGCGATTCGCGGTGAACAGTATGGATATCGAGCAAGCCTCCATACATTTGCGGGACCTTCGACACCTCGAGGGACCCGTCCCGCACACCCAAACAAAGGCCGTAATCGGGTATCAAAAATAGGGTTTATGTGTTTAGGGTAATTTGTTTTTTGGTTTTTTTATATAAAAAAACAAAAACAAATAAAAAACCCTAAACATACGGTCGCGCGGAGAAAGCGGGAGGTGGGGGCGACGTGGCCCCGTTCGCCGCGCGCGAAACGTCGCGAAAAGATGTACGATTCAGTACACCGCCAATCGTTATTAGCGTGTAAGTTTTTTTAGCGTATAAAAATAATTACCGTGGTGTACGCTATTTAAGAATTTGAAAATTTTGGAAAAAATCATACATTCTAATTGTTTGGTTATGGTAATTTGGATCTTTGAAAAAAAAAATGTCGGTCGCAAACATGCTTACACTAGTATAGGTATCCGTACAAATTCTGACAAATCGTACACAAATCGTACATTCACAAGGTCGAAACGCGGCTGTCGGACGAATATGTGCGAACGGGATTTTTTACGACCTAGTTTTTTTCCTTTTTAGAACGCACATTCTCATGCGTCCGCGGTTACTAAAACTAAATTATTGTACTTTTTAACTTAAAAAGGTGCATTTATGTACGGTCTGACACTGACTGTAAACTACTCTATTTAAGAGACAACGTACTGAAAATAACCCTAAATAGAATAAAGAAAAAAATAGAATGAACTACACTAATGGAGAATAAAAAAAAAAAAGCGGGACGGAATTAGCGTACACAACGCTAATAACGATTGGCGGTGTACAGTATGCCAGTATGGTCCAACGCGTGCTGTCCAAGTGTCGATTCACAATACGAGAACTGGAAGTGAGTGCATCGGAACACATCGATCAGACGAACGTTTTAATAAAGTCAAAATGTCGTAACACTCTTTCTCTCTTTCGAAATCGGTTTATCAATATCGAACGGCCTTATCCAGTATCGGTCCCCAAAGAAAATATCGAAGCTGGCACCACCGACTGGAAATTTTTCTTCCCTCAAACGTAAAAGGTCATTTAGGGTTAAACAAAGGAGCTTCTCTTTCTTCCTCGACCATCAGTCTCACACTTTCTCCTTCCACTCCCTCCATTCTCTCCCTTCTCTCTCTCCCTTCTCTCTCTCCCTCCTCTCTCGCTATCTATATCTCTATCTCTCGTCCACAGCATCTGCGCCTGACTGCGACACGTGTGATCATGATGGCTCCTGGCAAGCGCAGTAGTGATGGAGATGCTGCTGATATTGAAGCGCAGATAGTAGTTGCTAAACGACAAAAGACAGATATTGTTGTTTCAGGAGGGGATGTGGGAGGAGGGGGCCTTGGCGTTACGAAGGAGGTAAGGATTTACATATCATTTCCACTTTTAAGCCTCTTTATGTTTGATGGCTTGTGCAAGAATTTTTTTGAAGGGGAAGTCTTTTTTTCTGCCATTTCTCTTTATTATTATTATTTATTATTAGTATTTTTATTGTAAACTATGGGAGAATGGATAGCAAAAGGGAAGGGAGAGGCAAAGAGAGCAAGGATGATGGAGGGAGAGTGAGGGAAAAAGGGTTGAATCGAATGGGAGAGAGAGAGAGAGAGGGCGGGGTGGGGGGTGTGGGGTGTGGGGGAGCAGAGGGAGAAGGAAAAGGAGAGGGGGAGGGGGAGGGGGAGGGGGAGGGGGAGGGGGAGGGGGAGGGGGAGGGGGAGGGGGAGGGGGAGGGGGAGGGGGAGGGGGAGGGGGAGGGGGAGGGGGAGGGGGGAGGGGGAGGGGGAGGGGGGAGGGGGAGGGGGAGGGGGAGGGGGAGGGGGAGGGGGAGGGGGAGGGGGAGGGGAGAGGGGGAGGAGGAGAAGGAGGAGGGGGAGGAGGGAGGAGGAGAAGGAGGAGGGGGAGGAGGAGAAGGAGGAGGGGGAGGGATAGATGGCTATAATCTCTGATTGCAACTTCAATGGCAATGCATTATCTGAAGATTTGTGAATTAATTCAGCATTTTCGTATGTGCCATAGTAATTTGAGCCACTCTATTTCATTTTTAGACCTCGTGAACCCATGAACTAGTGTGGATATCATGTGGTTTTTGAGGCATGGGCACAGAGTTTCTTTGGGAATGGGAAAATGGTTTCTGGAAGACACTAATTTTAGTGCCAGTTTTACACAAATGTTCCAGTGTTTCTTCCTATTTTAAAATCTCTTGGAAGTACAAAATTATTGATATCCCATCTGTTCTCGACATAGTTGACGCTATTCTCAGCGTCCCCATGTTTTACTGATTCAATTATAGTATGGAATCTTTTTACGGCAGTAAATTTCTGGACGTATCCTCTCATCCTTGTCCCACAGTGCTTGTTAATATGTATGAATGCGAAAAGCCGGTATTTTCCTGGATTATCACGGTGCTCCTGCATTATCTCAGAGTTCAGAATTTGCGCACGATTACTACAGTACACCGTAAATTGTTATTAGCATAAAGAAGTTATTAGCATGGGATTTCAATTTGGTATTTATTCCAATTTAGTGTTGAATGACGTTGGAGGTTCTCAGCTTTTCAAAGGATTTGCGTTAAGTAATGAAGAATTAGTGTTATTGACACAATTTTAGGTTCGAGGGGTAAAATTTAGGGGCACTGATATATTGTCATTGACGTTAATACCGATACGCAGTGTAGCTTTCAGAGCGTGGCATGTCTTTTGTAGATGTGTAAGAATAAATGGATTTTACATGATTTAATTAACATGCAACAGAACCTCATTAAGTGTCAGATGTAATTTTTAAGATACAGCTTGGTTCTTTATAGTGTAACCTATGGCTTTAGCGCATGTTCTGTAGGATCATAAACTGTAGGGTCATGAATATTGTGGAATTTTACGGCGTAGAAGAATTCTCATAAGCATCTGAGAGAAACTCACTTTCGTGAAATTTCAAGAAACTCTATGACAGCATGCACGTTCTCAGACCTGAGGACTGGGAATAAAAACCAATTAAAATCTTGAGCTTTTCAACTGTCTCTACAATGTGTCTTCCAACTTTTCTGATGAGTACTGAAAAAATGACCAATAACAGAGGACTGGGTGATTCGTGTGAGAATGATGGAAAATGGTGTTCTTCATGCTACTTTAAGATTTCGATAATTAAGGAATACCGGTTTAAATTAGCGTAATCAACTTGAATTGCAATTGGACAGCTTAGTGGTTTGATACTGATTATTGGATTAACCGTAAAGCTTACAAACTACAGGTAACTTGTCGTTTCATTCAAAAACTCAAATATGTGGGGGTAAGTTAGTTTTGCTAATTTGAATAGCAATATCCATATTATAAGTGGATGGCCCTTTGGAGTTTCTTCCTTCGTCTTCTTTCTCAGCCTTTGATAAATTATTGTTTTTTGTGTTTGTTTGTGGTTGGGGAACAATAGGGAGTTAAACGAACGTCAAGCCTATTTGCACCCATTATGCTGCTTACAGGACATCAGGTGAATTTTTTTTACTAAAGCAGGGGGGCCTATTTCTAAGTAGACTTAGTGCAGAAGTAATTTGGATCACAACATTTCACCTTGTATGTTTTGTTTTTGATATTGTGATTTATATGGGGGGTCTTGATATCAAAAGTACCGTTCTTGTTCCTTTTCTTTTTTTTTCTTTTCTGCAGGCTGCCATTTATACAATGAAATTCAACCCCGAAGGCACTGTCATCGCCTCGGGATCCCACGACAAAGAAATTTGTAAATCCTAACAACTTTCTGGTTTTTCAGTCCACTAGATTTACTATTGGAGGTATTCAGGTTCCTCGTCAAAACTAATCACGGTTGGTGTTCTGGCGAAGTTGATCTGTATAGTCGGAACCAAAATGAACCATGAAACTGCAAAATCTAGCAGTTCAGTTCCATTAAATTTGAAGTTTTCAAAGGCAGCTAGTAAGGGTGTTTTCAGGTGTTCGCTCGAACTCTTTGGGATCTTAGGAGATGAATGTTTTCCACTATTAAAAATAAACAGCACTTCGGTATGTTGTAAATATTAGTGATGTCATTTTCATTTTCTTCTTAAGCACCTATCTTCCGTCTTTAGGTCTCATTTCATTTTGATATAATCTTTGGAAGTTGACAGAAAAACATGTTTTGCAACTTGTTTGGAACTGGTATTTGACAAGTCATTGCAAAGCAGGTAAATGTAATTTTGTCCAATTGGAAATGTTCAGTCAAAATACAACAACGATAACTTGTAGTTGAACCCTCTTAGGTTCAGTTCAGTTCAGTTTGATTCAAAAGTTTTTAAATATTGTGGTGTGGCTCATCTTCACATCCCACGTTTTTCATAGTTGAGACGCATCTGTAAAATAATTAGAGTTGCAAATCGAGGCCAAAATGACACTACTCGATACAGGTCAAAATTTGTGTCTATTATTTATTCAATTTTTTTGACCGAAATTGACGCTCACGTAGCGTATCGCGAAACGCAGTACTTTTAACAGGAAACAAAAAAAAGGTTCGAAGGGAAAAATTCAATAAACATCCTACGGTACTCTAGTACTTGCTACCCTTTGTTACACCACCGTTCGATCAAAGTTGATTGAACAATTCTCGATCCCTTAATGTCGTTGACTATGGAAAGAGGTAAAGTGTTTTGGCCTGTACTTTTGGGTGTAGATGAAATGGTTAAACAGCACCAGACAGACCACAATGTCGGTGAAGGCATAAATTATGCACTATGTACACAGCGCAGGTAGTTGCATTTTAACATGAAGTACATGTTTACCCCACTTTGTACTCTTTAAGTACTACGGTGTATCGTTTTATCGTATAGCGTATTGTGTATCATTAAAAATGAAATTACGATGCGCTGCAGCCTTTCTGATGTGATATACTACAGTCCTGTAGTGTATCAAAAAATGCTGGCAGAAATTTTATGTATGCAACTCTAAAAATTAATGCATTGACATGTCACATCAGAGTAGGCCGCGCTATTGTATGGGGGTTTATTGTGTGAAGCAGTTCGGTTTGATTCATGAAAGTTGATTATGGTTTTAGAGACTCCAATGCAATGTCGTTCGATGTTCAAAAGAGCAAATTGAAATTTTTGGCAATTTCTTTTCTTGCTAGTTTTAAATTAGACGTTTTTAATTCGACTTTTTTCACGTTTAACTATACCATACCCCACTTCACTCAGTAACGTTTGAATAAATGATGGATACTATACCTGATTCTCTGCCCTTTAAAACTATGCTCATCTTGCTTGGGCCCGAGGGCTGGGACTGGTCTTCAAATCACGTCTATCTCAATTATTTCTGTTGACTAAAATATTTATAAACCAGACTTATTGGCCTCTTAAATGGCTAAGTAAATATATTTTCTCCATAAGCTAGTGCAAAATACACCTCATTTGTGAGATGTATTCAAACATTCGTATGGTAAGCATTGGTAATATAATCATAGACTTGTTAACAAAATCTTGGGTGGTGTATTTCGAAACTCGCCTTCTTGTGCGATATGTGTATCTTGAGAAATGTGTTCCATCATCAATACTTAACTGTCTGACTCGACATTCTTATTGCTCTCCGTTTGAATTTGTTGCTTTTTATTTTTACATCTAAGACTTCCTGTGAACGCAATGGCTGGTCTTGTGGATGCTGACAAAGGTCGGACATCTGTCACACTTTTTCTTTTTGGCTTGATTGTTTGTTTGTTTGGGTACTGGGGGCTGGACAGTTTTGTGGAGGACATCAGAAGACTGTGATAATTTTAAGGTTTTGAAGGGCCACAAAAATGCTGTTTTAGATTTACAGTGGACCACTGATGGGGCACAATTGGTCTCTGCAAGTCCAGACGAAACACTCCGAGTGTGGGATGTAGAGACTGGAAAACAGGTGGGAGCGGGCAGGGCACTACACTATGAATCATTATTAGAGTTAATAACACTTATTTGATGCCGATTTTTTTATGGCATTTCACCTTAGAGTAGTATTAATAACACTAATTACAGAAAGCCGCCAAACATTGTCCAGGTCAACCATATGGAGATTAGAATAACTAATTCTTTAAATAGTGATGCGTGGTGTATCTTTTGGTGGAAATAATTGTTTCACAATCTCATGCACATCCATTAGAAAAATCGTTAGGAAATGAATATGAGTCATTTTGAAGAAGGCTTGGCGTTAATGTTTTTTCGCCATTTAAATCAACTTTTCTCCATTCACTTGTGCCCTGTTTCCCATCAGAGATCGCCAGTCGGAAGGGAAGATTCTTACCTTTCCATAGCATCTTTCAGATTAATACTTTGACTATTGTGCACGGAGGATTGCTGATTTAAATGGCAAAAAGAACATTAAAGCTAATAATGATACACAATGTAATCTAGATTCGGAGAAGATTCCGTGGAGTCGACAAAACATGTGTTAAGTAGGACAAGAATTCTTGGCAATTTTGATACTTCAAAATTAGTAGTCAACTGTAAATTATGCCTACATAATAGCAAAGGCATGACTCGATTTTACGAGATTCATAAGCTCTTTCTTTTGTTGGATTTCTTTCGATTAGTTTTTATTCCGTTTGTTTTTATTTGGTTTCTTTATAATTCTTTTGATTTCCTTTATTTTTTTGTTCACTTTTTTGGCATTTTTCTAGATACGCCTTACAGAGAAGTTCATAAGTGTGTGGTTTCCGACCAGTGCAGGTAAAAAAAATGTCGGAACATTCGTCTTTTGTGAACAGTTGTTGTCCTGCGAGACGAGGTCCTCCCCTAGTTGTTAGTGGAGCCGATGACGGAACAGCAAAACTATGGGATATGCGACAAAGAGCTTCCCTCCAAACTTTTCCTGATAAATACCAGGTGTGTTTCACAAAAACCCAGACGTTTTTTTTTTTTCCTCATAATGTCACCAGTTCTGTTTACTGCCCAAAAAGGGATTGGTTTCCTGACGAATATCAGGTTTCTCTGGAGTTCTCTGTTTATTTCTTGAGGGAAATTGATAACGAGCTTTTCTCCAGGATTTTGCCTAAATAATACCGGGTTTGTGTGATGAAAACTAGAAAGGTTCACTTTTCCGCGATGATTATCAGGTCTCTTTATTGATTTGAACATTTTTCAAGGATTTTATGTCATTTGTTAGGCGACTTGTCCTATAATCTGGGCCTGGGCTTCAGCAGGAAATCAACATTTTTTTTTGGCGTTTTTTTCCTTTCTTTGCTTTTGCAGGTGACGGCTGTTGCATTCTCTGACGCTGCAGATAAAATTTACACTGGAGGAATAGATAATGCGGTCAAAGTCTGGGATTTAAGGAAAGGAGAAGTGGTAATGTTGTTAGAGGGTCATAACGACACGTTGACAGGAATGAGGCTTAGTCCAGATGGTTCTTACCTTTTAACAAACGCCATGGATTGTACTCTCCGAATTTGGGATATGCGACCATATGCTCCACAGGTGAAACCTGAACTCCTCTAAATGCTCATGTTCTATGGCAATTTTTTGAGTTCACCAATATTTATCAGGCTTCTGTTAGTTGGAGTTCTTTAGAGAATTTGAAAGTGAGAATGGAGTTTTTTCGCTCTTCAACTGAACTTGTGATGCAAGAAACTAGGGTTTGGGATTGACATGATACTGCATTCTATCCTGCTTTTTTGGCATCTGAAAAAGATCTGTGCCTAACTTGAGAGTTAAATATTTGAGAGTTACGTTCCTGCGGGTAATTATAGTAATCTGCATAAATATGTATGATTAGTACACTTTCTTGTACGATTACTTACAGAAAGGCGAAAAGGTTAAAGCATATGTCATTCTCTGTGATAGTCACAGGAAACGACCCAGATTTGTTTTCTAGGACCTTAGCTTTTGGTCCATTACAGCAGTGTGTAGTGAAGTACTCTTTCTATGTTTTCTGGAGCTGCAGAATCGGTGTGTGAAGATTTTTACAGGACACCAACATTCGTTGGAAAAGAATTTGTTGAAGTGCGATTGGTCGCCCGATGGTTCTAAAGTGACATCTGGCAGTGCCGACCGCATGGTTCATATATGGGACACGACAACTCGTCGCATTCTTTACAAGGTTCACCTTTCCTTTTCTCCACCTTTATCCTCTCTTCGCCTCACTCTACATCCCCCACTCCCCCTCCCTCTCTCTCTCTCCCTCCTCCCTCCTTCCTCCTTCCCTCCCTCCCTCCCCCCCCTCCCTCCTTCCCCCTTTCCCTCTTCTCTTCTTCATCTTAACGCTTGTTGGTATTCTAGCTTGTTTTCTAAACTATGTCCACTTTCATCGCCTCAGGTTAATGCTCGCTAAGTCTCTTGTTTAACTCTGAAATGACTCTATTTTGTTTTCCTCTTGTTAGTATTTTGTGTTTTGCACTTGTCGTTGTACATCTCTCACTTTTCATTCCCCTTCGTCTTTTTGTCTTTCTCTTTCATTTTCTCATTCTCTCTCCTGTCTCTTTCCTCTCCCCTTTTGTCTCTTGTGCCATCTGGATTTGTTGCAGCTTCCTGGTCACAAAGGATCGGTCAACGAGGCAGTTTTTCATCCAAAAGAACCCATCATTGGTTCGTGTTCGAGTGATAAACAAATATTTTTGGGAGAATTCGACCCAAGTGTGAAGTAAAGTCTCTTTTTTTTGGTTAGGAAAGAGCCTCGATATTTTCATTTACCACCTTTTGGTTAGGCACTTGATTAGAATTTTTGTTTTTTTATGCGAAACGAGAGAGCTCTGAGGGAGAGGTGGGAAACGAACGCTTCTTCCTTTAATTTTAGTGAATGAGTCTTTGTTCCGTTTCTGGTTAATTTTTTAAATTTTTGCCTTTCTCTTTGTATTCCAGTTTGCTTTTTTGAGGTGGGAATGGATTTTTTTTTTCTTCTTTCATAGTTGTTTCTATGTTGTGTCATTGTCAAATGCCTCAAATTCCATAAACTGGTTTTGGTTTCAACGCTATATAGACACAGTATTTGGATATGTTATAAATACTAAAAATTACACTAATTTGATGTGGTATGGACATGGGAAATTGCATGAGTTGTCCGTGGTTTGATAAATCTTCACATTTTGTTTGAGCCGAATGACCTGTTGAGATATATGTGGCGTGATTGAAGCTTGATATGTATTTGTTTAGTTTTTCAGTTTTGGATTCGCAGTCCACTTTCTTTTTTTGGTTCCCAAGTACTCAGACGGTTTACCATCTCGCTTTCTTCATAAAGCCTTGTAGTTTATTTATTCGAGTGTGGAATTTTTTATGCTTTGTTATGTCTTACGGGCTTACGAGTGTTGTGCTAATCAATTCGTAAACCTATCTTAACCTCACCGTAGTGGTGGGACTTCATAAAGGCAAAGCTGAGAAGCTGAACCAGTGGTTATAAAAATATATTCATTGTGTTACATCGTCATAAAGAATGAATACGATTATCACAATCCTGGGCGCAGTGATTTTGAGAGAGAGAATCTAGTCTCACACATTAGAAACTTTTGTCGACAAGGAGAAAAGATCTTCCTTGAACTGGTCAACACAATGTATCTAAAGTTTTACAGAAGCTTTAGAGAACTCGTAACACTATATCTCCTAGTTCTATAGTCCTGGAATAGTAATATCTAGAGGTAATCAGAAAAAATCACCAGTGAG
The DNA here is from genome assembly GCA_037447655.1 of Zygnema cylindricum. Taxonomy (NCBI): domain Eukaryota; kingdom Viridiplantae; phylum Streptophyta; class Zygnematophyceae; order Zygnematales; family Zygnemataceae; genus Zygnema; species Zygnema cylindricum. The sequence continues at coordinate 159,188 of JBBHKE010001627.1, forward strand.
AGAATCGAGCCAAATCCCTCTTAAGGGAAACAAAAATAAAAAAATGACAATACCGGTAAAGCTTTCTATTTTCGTAGCTAAATAGTATTATCTATAAATTGAAGAAAAGTCAAAACTGGCTTGTGGAACAGAAACAGGCTGTAAAAGAAATAATTTTAAACTGAAAAAAACACAACAGATACAAAATGTTGGTTCAGAGATATAAGACTAACCAATATTTGAGTACAGGTCCGACCGGTTTATTTAGTGTACATAGGTTATGGAAAACAAAAGCAAATAAATACTGCCAAATTTTCGATGCTTGTCATACGCCTAGCAACTACCGTTAACTTTATCAACAATTCCCTCCATTTGAGAGAAAAATACTAATACATGGGAGCAATGAAAACATATCCCAGTTGCACATTTCTTTTCTGTTTCTTTTTCGGTTCTCTTCCGTTTCATTTTTGTTTCTTTTTCGTTCTTTTTCCGTTCCTTTTCCGTTTCTTTTCCGTTTCTTTTCCGTTCCTTTTACGTTTCTTTTCCGTTCCTTTTACGTTTCTTTTCCGTTCCTTTTACGTTTCTTTTCTGTTTCTTTTTTGTTTCTTTTTCTATTACACCGACCACTTATGGGATGAGAACCGTCGAACCTGTAGTTTTCCTACTCTCCAAGTATATATGTGCTTTTGCGACTTCAGAAAGAGGATACTTTTGGTCGATCCGAACCTTGAGGATTCCGGCTCCAACGGCCGCAAAGAGCTCTCCGGCACTTTCAAGCAAATCCTTTCTTTTGCGAGTATAGTCCATTAAGGAAGGACTGGTCAGAAAAAGAGACTTAGAAGCCAATGCCGACAAAGGGATGGGATCCGGTGGGCCGGAAGCCTCACCATAACTGATGAGATAGCCCAGAGGTGCAAGGCACTCTAAAGAACCCTGCATGAGGATTAATGCACGTAGTGAAGTATTAGTGAGGGAGAATGTACTTGATGAGATGTCAGAGAGGGAGAATGTATTCAATAAAATGTGAGTGAGAAAGATGGAGACTTGTAACCAATAAAACTTACCGTTGCTGCTTTGATTCTAACCTATAATTAGATTTATCGAAACGCGCGATGGTAAACCATCTGATTACATGGTAAGGAGAAAAGGAAAACCGCAAAACAAAGGTGAAAAATGACACACAAGATCAAATAAACAAAAAATAAACGGCCACCGCCAAAAGGACAAACAAAAGAATGCTGTAACAGTCTCGAATAGGCTGAAACGTCGAAGACGAAACAAATAGCCTTATCAAAACCAATAATACTGTGTGATTTTACCAAAACACATTCTTCTTTTCAGTATAATGGATGCAATTAATTCGTCGCTTTTTCACTTGGCACTTGCTATGATTACAGGAGCATATGTGCTTTAATTTATTAAATGACACGGAAACTCATTCTGGCATCTAGATATTTTACAACAACCAGTTGAAACTTTACATCCATGCGGCATTGACAGTTCACAAAACCCGAGCGTCGACTAACAACCTCGAAAAGAAAACCACATCTTAAGAAAAAATAGCAATCTCAATACTAAAACAATTGATTACCTGAAGAGTGTCTTTTCCAACAGAGTCGTACACAACCGCCACTCCTTCACCTCCTGTGATCTCCTTCACTTTCTCCACAAAGTTTTCTTTCCGATAAAAAATGACATGATCAGCTCCGTCTTCTTTTGCTTGCTTTCCTTTCTCTTCTGTAGAGACTGTACCGATTACAGTCGCCCCAAGAGCCTTTCCCCATTGGCAGAGAAGAGAACCAACTCCTCCAGCTGCTGCATGAACCAATATAGTGTGGCCTGGTTGAACCTGCATACTCCATCAACACTATCGTAAGAAAACCCTAAAAAACCGGATCTTGTCACATAACCTGTTTAAAAACAGTGAGGCAAACAATTGTATGAACAGATATAGTCTGCCCTGGTTGAACCTGGGAACTCCACAGGCCCCATTGTCAGATAAACAAAAACGTATTTGACCATATGCCGTCCAAAATTCAGTTTTTTACATAGGACATCCTTAGAGAGCTGTAAACAGTCATGAATTTACTGCATTTGAGGTCTGTGCCACTTTTCTCCATGGAAAAATAGAGAAGCTGTTGATACAGTAAACAACCTAATAAAACCCATCGGAATCTTCGTCAAAGAACAAATTTTCCACCAACTTTTGCACTCACCTTAAAAGTACGACGCAGAAGATACTGTGCAGTCATGCCCTTCAATAACATGGCTGCCGCTACCTCATCACTAATATTGGCAGGTATAGGAATGAGTTTTTCTGCATCTATGAGACGCTCTTGAGAATATGCCCCAAAGGGACTTCCAGCATAACCGACTCGATCTCCCACAACCCGGCCAGTCAGTCCAGATCCCACTGCAGTCACAACTCCAACAGCTTCAAAACCTGCAAAGGATAAACCAAGTTATAAGTTAAAGTTCTAATGACACTTGCAAAAAAAGTGTTCCCTAGCTGACCAATAATGAATGGAGAGAAAAGAGGACATGTTGAAGGAGCTTGACAAATTTCAAGACAAATTGAATGTACAGATGGTAGCTGCTCGCTTCTTTCAATACATTGTGATCTTTGACTTTGAGTTTTGAATCTTCGACAGCAAAGATTGACATCTGATTACATATAAAATAATAGCTACACTGGCTTCAGCAAAAAGACAACATGCAAAAGTGATGGTCGTGGGATTCTCCAAGTCTGTTGACCATTAAATCTGTGACATTATGGGTACGCTTCACCTGAGATTCAGTTGATTAAAGTCATTGATGTTCTTCTTACATACTTTAGTCCATTTGAATCAGCTGATAAAGAAGATGCTTCTGCAGTCAATTCTTCACAAAACCGAGCCAGACTGGCCCAGGCTTAATTGAAGTTACACTCCAAAAAGGAGACTCGTTGATGTTTGTCACAGAGTGAAGAATTGTTGTTTCCTCCCAAGACAGCCACACTAAGGTACACTGCTTATCATTTTAATAACACTATTCGGTTGCAATTTTTTTTGACTAAAACTTACAAAATAGTGTTAAATAACACTATTAGAGGGAATGGGTCACAAATCGCCATGTCTCGTTAAATTAGTATCATACATTCTACCTCCGCATTTACACAAAATATTCCTTTCCACTTAGAGCGATGGGCCCTGTCGTGCTTTGCAAATACTTGCCTGGAACCAATGGGAAAAAGGGTGGCTTGAAAAATCCTGTTCGAAAATAGACATCGATGTAATTGAGACCGATAGCAGTTTGCCGAATCTTCACTTGACCAGGTCCAGGCTCTCCAACTTCAACGTCCTCCCATCTCAGTACCTGTGCAGAGAAATGAAAAAGCCTTCACTTAGAAAAAAAAAAACTTCTTATAATGCATGAACACACTTATTCCTCAAATTCATATGAATGTAAAAAAAGAAAGGGACTCAAGACCGGTTGGCTCTTTTGCCATATTTTGTATTAAGACAATATATTCACCATTTTAGATCAATGTGCTCATTTTCGGATGTTCTTGTTTCCACCAATGATCTTAAAGAAGCATTGAATTTTCATTAGCCTTACAAAAAAGTTAATCAAAAAGGGAAAAAAAAAGTAAAGCAGCTGACAGACCACAATGTACGTAACATGAAAGCATGTAAATGTAAAATTATGCTTTATTAAGAAATTTAATTCCATTTAAATGAACTTTTTCTTATACCTCTGGCCCTCCTGTCTCGTAAACTTTAATTGCTTTGGGCATTGTTTGTACGGAAATCGTCTTCAGAGAATTTTAAATAAAAACTACAAAAATTTAAAACCTAAAACCTAAAATTTCTTGATGAAAAATACGTCTTCTTGGTGTGAATGTATCTGAAGCAAATGTAAAAAAGATTAGTTCTCCAAACGAGGCTCTGTAGAAAGGTAAATCATCAAAATGTTCTTTAAAATGCTTCCCGATAACACAACCGTACAACTGTATCTTGCCGTCAACTGTTTCACTTCATGGTCTTAGTTTTCAAAAAAAATGTCCTTTCGTAACAAATTTCCTAAGCTTTTGGCTTATGTTGAAAAAAAAAAAAAAAAAGCGCTTTAGACGAATTTTTCTGCGCAATTTTTTATGTTTTTTACAAAAAGCAGCAACTTATATTTCTACAATCTACTCCTTTCCTCCTTTCCTCCTTTCCTCCTTTCCTCCTTTCCTCCTTTCAGCAATGTACTAGCTTGTACTCCAGTCGTAGCCTCTTAAATTTTGATGGCCCTCTTTGTTTCACAGTTCAAAACTTGGTATGCTACATTCGTATTATACGCTTTTGAGTAAAACTCGCACCAGATTTACGTACGATATGAATTTTCCACGTCAGTCCCAAAAGACAAAGTTTTGGAGGGAACTTCGGCGAAACCGTGCGAGTTAACGAAACGTACGCACGATTTTTTCTGCCGTATTCCTCAACGCAAGCGTTGTCTTTCTCTGATAAATTCTGTGAATTGCTAACCGCAGAGAATTTTTGCTGCGCGCAGGTACACCGTGAATCGCTATTAGCGTTCATGACTCTATTTGAGGTACAATTCTCAAATGGAATTAATGATTCTAAATGTTTCTAAAACGTTATTTGAGGTACCCCATTAAATAGGGTTCATAACTCTAATATGGTGCCATTTTAAATAGGGTGGTGTACAGACTGTCAGAGACGTACTATTCCGTACTATTTCAAGTAGAAAAGTACAGAAAAAATATTCACGATGTCCCGTAGTCGCGCTAACATGTAATTGCGTAAATATTTTCCGGCATACGCGGATGTCAAAAAAACGCGACGGCGTACGATTTGAACAATTTCGTACATGCTAATATTTTAGTGTGGATATATTATGCGCCGAAAACTTTTACAAAGCAGTTTACAAATTAGAGTTAGGGTAACCTTCCATCAGGCGTTCCCAGTAATCGTACGAACACGTTTACTGGGAGTAAAATTTGTAGCACCCTTCCATCAGGTCGTGCCAGTGAATGAGGTGTTAGATTGCGATTGGTACCACGTCCGTACTACGCCGTACCTCTTATTTTATTTTTTGCGTGAACAACATTACATAGAATCTTGCCAATACTCTTCAAAAGTCTGGGAGGTAACAATGACCGTTGGATATTTTTTCGCGAAGCATTTGCGTGGTTCACACTTGAAAAAGGAGAAAACGCTATGGTATGAAAACGGTACTATTTTTTGTCCGCCGTGAACTGGCACGTGACGCTAGCCTACGTCAACTAGCGTGTCGTGATACGAGCCACTTGCTCGTACGAAAAAGGAAACGCTTAGCGGACATGATATGTACGAATCCTTCCAAACCAAAATGTATGCCACGCAAGCGTTTGTACAGACCGTAAATAACCGCGAAGGAACTTTGGACATGCCCTTTATTTTCTTTTTCCATCGGTGTATTTATTTTTGACGTCACGTGTTCTCTTATGTGATTGGTCCCCTAGTTTGTTCATAAGTTTGCGACGGAATGAATTCTTGTAGGGTTCACGTCCGTGCGCTTCGTTTTCGAAATTCTTAAAAAATGAAAAAGTGCATTCCTAACATGATGTCCGATGGCGGACGGCAGTTGTCGTTTGCTTTACGCAACTGTCAAGTTTTGACGCATATAACTGCATCTTTTGTCCGCCGCTACGCTCCAAAACGGTTGAAACCAATTGCCCCAACTATCACCGCCGCGTTTTTTGTCATTTTAGGAAATTGGCGTACGGATCCCAAAATTTATGACATCATTTTTTCATTTTTCCAAGTGTGAACCACGCAATTCGCTTCGAAAGTTTCTGTAAATGGTGATGTACCACCATTTACAGAAATATTTGAGCCGCGACACATTTGTACGATGACCTGGTCCGCACATAAATTTTGGGATCCGCACGCCAAATTTCATAAAATGACAAAAAATGCAGCTGTGACAGTTGGGACGGTAGGTTTCGACCGTTTTGGAGCGTAGCGGTCGACAAAAGATGCAGTTTTATGCGTCAAAACTCGACAGTTGCGTATAACAAACGACAACTGCCGTCCGACATCGGACATGATGTTCGGAATACACCTTTTTCGTTTTTTTAGAATTACGAAAACGAAGCGCACGGACGTGAACCGTACAAGACTTCATTCCCTCGGAAACTTATGAACAAACTAGAGCACCAATCAGATAAGAGAACATGTAATGTCAACGAAATAAAAAAAAAACACCGATAGGAAAAAAAAACAAACAAAAACTAGTAACTGTTCTACTACTAATTATATAGACAAATAACCGTGTTAATGCTAACTAAACACTGTTAATAACTATACTAACACTAATTATACAAACTAACAACTAAACCAATAGTGTATACAAACTACTAACTATAAAACACTAATTATACATACTAAAACTGTACTGATACTTGTTATACATATTCATAACTGTACTAATATAATTTTACATAATAATAATTGTACCAAAACTAATGATACAAACTCATAACTGTACTCACATACTAATAACTTTACTAATACTTGTTATACGTACTAATAGCTGGACTTATACAGATAATACACAAATAATTAGTATGAATATTTAGTATAAGTTCAGTTATCAGTCTGTATGATTATTAATCAGAACAATTGTTAGTTTGTATATTTAGTATTAATACAATGCTTAACCTGCATATCTCGTATTAGTAAAGTTCTTAATCTATATATTTAGTATTACTGTCCTTTGTAGTCTGCATAATTAGGATTATTATTAGGATTAGTACATTTAATAGTAATGTATAATTAGTATGGACGTTATTGGTAATGCATAATTAGTAATAGACAATTATCAAAAGTATAATCATTATTAGACAGTTATAACATTTATAATAAGTATAGCAATAATGGTTGTATACTTAATATAGGTCGAGTTAATTTGTATAATCAATATTGTTTTGCTTATTAGTCGGGTAATTAGGATTGTAGAGTTATTAGTCTATATAGTTAGTGTTAGTACAATTACAGCAATGTTTAATTAGTATTAGACACCAATGTATCCTTCTATGAGTACTTATACTAGTTAAATAACAAATGTACTACCACTAATTATACATACGAATAAATGTAAAAATACTTATTATACAAAATGTACTTATACTAATTGCATGAACTAATAATGTGCTATTGCTAGTTATACAGACCAAGAGCTGTGCAAATAATTATTGTACAGGCTAATAACTATGCTAACACTAATTATACATACTAAAAATTGTACTGATATGAATTGTACAGACTTATAACTTATAACTATAGTCTTACTAATAATCCAGACTAATAATAATCCAGACTAATAACTGTGTTAGTACTAATGATAAAGACGGATAGTAGAAAGAATACTAAGTATACATTATTCAAAATTGCTAATTATATATTACTAACCATTGTACCAACACTAATTATACATTCCTAAAAATTCTACTAACACTAATTACACAGAGTGAAAACTGTATTAACACTAATTATAAAGACTAGTAACTTTACTTATACTAATTATTTATACAAATAAGCTTATAAAGACTAGTAACTTTACTTATACTAATTATTTATACAAATAAGCATGTCAATACTAGTTATACATACTAGTAACTGTACTAATACTTACTTTACAGACTAATAACTGTACAAATACTGATTACACTAACTCATTAATGTACTAGTACTGATTCTACATACAAATAACTGTACTTATACTATTTATACTAATTATAGAGACCAAAAATCGAGTAAATACTAATTATACGGACGAATAACTGTACAAGTAATGATTATATAATGATTGTACTGATACTGATTATACATAACTAAAAATTGTCTTAATACTAATTATACAGTATTAGAAGTGCGCTAATACCAATTATATGGACTAATAAATGTGTGCACGCTAATTATACGAACTAAAATTTGTTAAGACTAATTTTACAAACTAATATATGTTTTAATACTAACTATACAAACACTGATTATTTAGAGTAATAATTGTGTTAATACCAATTATACAGACTAATAACAATACTAATACCCGTTATAAATTACTAATAACCGTAGTAACTCGAATTATACAGACAAATTGTACTAATAATAATAACACAGACTACTAATACTAATAACACAGACTAAAAACTGTACTAATATTAATTATACACACTTATAACTGTTTTAAACTAATTTTACAATAACTTTCTCGATACTAATTTTGTACTAAAAACTAAACCGATAGTAAGGGTGACGTTCCATCAGGCGAAAAGTGGCGTAGTTTACGGAAATCCGCGACTCTTCGTACTGAATTGTACCGCCTATTTTGTTTTTATACGGAACACAACATAACAGAGAATCTTGCCGATACTCTCTGAAGGTCTTAGAGGTAATAATGGCCGTCGGAAGTTCATCTGTGAGGAGTTCGCTTCATTTTTTTTTCTGTAACTGTCAACCGACCTCGAGGAAAAAAAAATCGTGACACACTAGGCGATTAAGCTACGTGTAATGATGGAAAACCAACAAAAAATCTTAAGATTTGCACATGACAAGCGCTTTCCAAAATACAACCGAAAATAAAAACGAAATTTCGTAACATTCCTTCGTCGCGCTAACGCTATTATCGGTAACTTTTGTTCGTCACACTATTTCTCTCAAAGGACTTTCGTTATGTTCGAAAACAAAAACCCTAAAAAATGAAATGGCGTACAGACTGGCGTCTACAAAAAGTATACAAGTTTTGTCGTATGATTACTTCGTACACAGGTACATGGTACGAAAGTGAGGATTTTAAGCATAGTTCAAAAGTAGGTGCTTTTATGATAGGCCTTTGGTAGGCGCACAAAACTTGGCACAAAAATCGTGTAGAGCAGGCATACTGTATGTGTGTGTGTTTGTGCGCACTCTTGTTCGAACGTACGAATATGACGTATAGTCATGGTACACCGCACGCCGCTGGACGAAAATTTTCAGCGAACTGACACGGCGTAGGATGAGTTGTGTTATGGGCTTTTCATGTGATCTTCTTAGATCACTACTTTGATCAGCGGCCGTCCGATCGTCCAAATCTAACGGTTTAAATAAAAAATACCTCAAAACTCACATAATATTTTTTGTCCGAATGTTTTTCAAAATTTAGACATGACTTTTAATTCTCTATCGATCGATGTGCAACTCAACATTGTTACTATTTTTTTTCATTTTGGGACCAATACAATATGGGTTTTAAGTTCATATTATACGTTTTACGTACAATAGGCATATTGTATGGGCCGACTTTCACCTACATTTGAACTAAGATTTGAAGTTAAGCTTGTCGGTGCTTAAAATCTAAAAGATATTCAATATCGGATCGTAGCTTGCATGACGCCAATCATTTTAGAACACGTGGCTTATAGACTCTACGTGATGGAACATCGACTCAATCCACCCGGTTTGTAGAGTTTGCCGTACAATTACAGAAAACATATGATGGAACTTCACCCTAAGTCTATTTTTAGGGCGCCCCATGTTTTATTTTTGGGCATGTTTAAAGTCCCTCCAAGATTATTTTCGGTCTGTACAAACGCTTGCGTGGCAGTGCAGTTTTATTAAGAAGGCTTTGTAGATATCATGTCCGCAAAGAGTTTACTTCTCGTACGGACAAGTTGTTGCAAAAGGGTATTTTATCTTCTATCTTTTTTTTTGTTTATGGTTACTCTATAGTTATCATACTTACCGTAGTCACTGAGAACTAGCAGACATCTATGGTTGTATAACAGGCAGATAAAAAGACAGGCAAAAAACAAAGCCCTTGCTGAAAATAACGTGTCAGCAGTAGGAATTGATCGTGTGACCTACTACATAATTAGCGTACAGCATACCCATTCGCCTCATCCAATAGGTCTTGATGAAGCGTAACGTTCTTTGTATGTGATAAATATTTAAACACTGACGCGACAACACATACGAAACAAAATGAATGTAAAACGTACAATATCGCACGAAATATTGTACCATACGAAACGACATTTAATTGCTTCCGGACATATCAAATGTCGTTCGCGATCGACGGCTCGTAGAAGAGCTGAAGTTTTAGAGTGAACATTTGGAATTTTGCAAGCCAATGATGGTGGACGACACGTGGCGTGATATGGTTGGACAACGACAATTACGAGGGGAGCAACTACGGTTCAGGAATTGACGACGTCAGCGGAGCGGCCATGCCGTACTATGGTCGTACAAGAAGTACAGCGGTACCTAAACCTTTTTGTACCTTGCAGTCATTTGATTTGTTAGGGTACACTAGTAGTAGGTTTATAAAGGGAGCTTAGGACTTAAAAAAAATCAAGGTAGCCGCCTCTCTCTTGAGAGTGTTTCTGTATTTATAGGCCATCTTTGGCCGGCCATTACTTAATGTTCGAGTGAGCAATTTCAGTGACTTTTTTTGCTGCGCACTCAGGAGAGTCTAAGCTACACAAAGGTGTAGTTGGTCAGAGTTTTTTGCGTGCGAAGGTGGCACTTATTAATTGCTAAATTCAAAAGTGCAAATATTATCCTAGAGGCTTCCTATAAGCTGGACATTCTGTGGACCAATGGAGGTCACAAAATTACACGAGTAGCTCATATCACGACACGCTACAATTTTGTCTCCTCCATTAGACTATTGAATTCAGCAAGCCTCTAGATAGCTTTTAACTAACCGACTTTTAGCCCCAACCACTACTGTCCAATAAGAGAAATAGAGAGTCTAACTGCACCTCTGTGCAACCAAAAAGCAATTTTGAGTCCCCCATTGGATCACAGAATTCAAGAAGCCTCTAGATAGCTTTTTAGCTAGCCTTCTTTCAATTAAGATCAATGTTACCCAAACAGGCAAATAGACAATCTGACTGCACCGCTGTGCAATCTGGACTCCGCTGAGTCCACAGCAAAAAGAATCACTGTGTAACAGGGTTACAAAATTGGGTACTTAGTGGCTAGGGTTAAGCTGCTATAGTTGCGATTTCAGAGCAGCGCCGTTTCGAATCCAGAGCATCGCAGCTGCGATTCCAGACCAGCGCAGCATAGCACCACAGCAACTTAGCGGCGTAGCTACTTAGTAGCGCAGCAGCGCAGCATAGCAACGCCGCAGAATGTAGATTGAGCTGTATAATTCTAGAAGGATTTGGATAGATCTCGGTTGACCGTGAAGGTCCACGTGTACAGTTGTAAAGTACTAGTTTGACTAGCAGTTAGTTTAAATAGTCCAGTAGACCTGGTGAATAGATACCTCAAGTAGACCAACACAGCTAGCGCAACCTTGTACTATCTTTCAAGTAATAAAGCGCAACCTTGTCTGTAAGCTCTGTGTGCTTCTGCTATTGCTACGGGAAGATCCTTGGTGTTATCCGCTGTGCACTGAGCCGTGTTGTGGTGGATTGTCACCTCTTTTATATTGGTATCGGAGCTCTTACCCGTGACTCGACAACATGGATGAACACGGCGTATCCACTACAGAAATGTTGGCGCAAGTTCTCAGGGAGTTGGAAAGTGTGAGATTACAGAACGCGCAGCTGAGTAACACCGTCACAGCCTTGGAGGCGCGTCTAGGGGAGCGACCTCATGGAGGCATAGAGCGAGACTTCCGGAGACTGAAATTAAGACTTCTCGACGAGTTTGATCCTGCAAGACACAAGAACCTTGACTCATGGCTATTCTCCGTTGCGAACTATCTCGAGAATTTTCCTAGCCTGTCGGATCGTGAGAAGATTCACTACGCGGGTGGTCTTCTTAAAGGGGCAGCGGGGGCTTGGTGGAGAACATTGGTGGAGGACGATGAGTTACCGACCGTATGGGCACCCTTCGTTCAACTTCTCCGCGACACTTGGCAGCCCGTCAACACGGTGAAGGCGGCGAGAGATAAGATCGTAGTATTGAAGCAACGAACTTCAGTGATGGAGTTTACGCAAAGGTTCTTGGAGTGCAAGGTTCAAATACCTACGATGACGGAGGATGAAGCCGTAGATCGTTTCGTGAAGGGGCTTAAGTCTTCCATTCGTAGAGATGTGGAACAATGGCTTGCGCGGGAAAGCATGACTCCTCCTCTCTCAGCAATCATCCAGTTTGCGGAGCGGACTGATTTGGTCGACTTTAACCTCCGGAGACCTTATCACTATGGGTCGAGCAGTAGCGGAGGAAACCGACGAGACGACGGTCCAACCCCCATGGAGCTCGTCGCAGTTAAGGAGGATAAGGAAGCGGTCAACGTCCTAAGGAAAAAAAAGAAAGCTACCAAGACAAAGACTAATGACTTATCCCCCGAGGAAATCCACCGGAGGAGGCAAAATGGACTATGCTTCCAGTGCGGTTCTCCAGATCATATGGCTTGAGAGTGTCCAAAACGGAAAGGTCCCAAAAAGGGAAAACTTACCGTTATGAGATTAGCTGGTGAAGGGGGAGACCCTTTGATATTTCGGGGTCAAATAGGAGTGAGTGCAGCTAACTTCATGGTGGACTCCGGAGCATCGGGGAACTTCATAAACGAGGCGACGGTGAAAAGGTTGAAACTTCCTCTTGTGGTACTAAATGATCATCAGTCGGTACAATTGGCCGACGGAAGTTCCTTATCCATTACCCATCGTACCCTGAGGCTACGCGTCGGAATTGGGAAATGCTGATGGTACGACACGCTTCATGTATTACCTCTTGGGAACCATGAGGTAATCTTGGGGAAGTCGTGGCTGCAAAAATGGAATCCGAGGATCGATTGGAGAAGTGGCGCCATGAGAGTGAAGAAAGGTGAAGAAGAGTTCGAGGTGAAAGCGGGAGCGGCTGGTAAGGGAGCGGAAGAGGGACGTCTGCTTTCGGCCTTACAGCTTAACAGGGCACTCAAGAAAGGGGAAAAGATTGGTATGGCGGTCGTCCAGCAAATGGAGGAGGCGAAGGAGGAGATCCCGGAAGAATGGAAGAAGAAGGACCCGGACTTCGACTCCAAAGAAAGTGACGACATTGGAAAGACTTCCGAAGAGGCCCCGGAAGTCGTGACAAAACTTCTCGAGGAGTACGCAGATGTATTTCCCCCGAAGCTCCCCGAAGGATTACCTCCGAAGCGCGAAGTAGACCATAAAATAGAGCTTGTTCCTGGAGCGGTACCCCCGGCTAATCGGATGTACAAGATGAGCTACACCGAATTGGACGAACTGAAAAAGCAACTCGCGGAGTTGGTCGAAGTCGGAGCAATCGAACCAAGCAAGTCACCGTATGGAGCCCCCGTTCTCTTTGTGAACAAGAAAGATGGAGGTTTCCGTATGTGTGTAGACTACAGAGCGTTGAACAAATTAATGTTGAAGAATGCGTACCCCCTGCCGAGGATCGACGAATTGTTTGATCGACTTCGAGGTGCTAAATATTTTTCGAAAATAGACTTGCGGAGCGGCTACCACCAGATTAGAATTGCCAAGGAAGATGTGGAGAAAACGACGTTCAGAACTCGCTACGGTCATTTCCAGTTTCGGGTAATGCCGTTCGGGTTGACTAACGCACCGACAACTTTTATGCATTTAATGAATTCCATCTTTCGGCAATATCTGGACGCGTTTGTGGATGTCTTCCTAGACAACATACTGGTGTATAGCCAAACGCAGGAGGAGCATATGAAGCACTTACGGACGGTCCTCCAGGTACTTCGGGAAAATAAGTTGTAAGCAAAAAGAAGTAAATGTGACTTCTTCAAGGAGAAGATTGATTTTTTAGGCCATGTGGTGACCCGGGACGGGATAGCAGTGGATCCAAACAAGACAAAGACCGTTAAGGAGTGGCCGCAGCCGGAAAATATCACGGAGTTACGGAGCTTTCTAGGATTATGCTCCTATTATCGACGTTTTGTTGAAGGTTTCGCAAAAATCGCTGCACTGCTCACGGAATTACTCAAAAATGACGTGCCCTATGATTGGAAAGCGACACAAGGGACAACCTTTAACACACTAAAGGAGCGATTGGTTACCGCCCCTGTGTTAGCCGTTCCCGACCCAGATTTACCTTTGACGATAATTACCGACGCTAACGATACGTCTATTGGAACGATCTATATGCAAGATCAAGGGAAAGGCCTTCAACCCATCGCGTACGACAGTCGAAAACTAAAGGCAGCAGAGCTGAACTGGGCCACCCATGAGAAGGAGACAATAGCTATCATCAATGCGCTGGAGGTTTGGAAGTGTTACGTTCAGGGGAAACGGATCACGATTATCACGGATCACCACGCGTTACAATATCTTCAAACCCAGCCGAAGTTGTCCAAGAAACAAGTGCGCTGGATGACGTTTCTGCAGACCTTCGGTCCGGAACTGGTTATAGAATATAAGCCAGGCAAGACGAACCCGGCGGATGCCCTGTCAAGGAGACCCGGAGTCGCTACGCCAGTAGCGGCGCAACGACCGCAAGCATCGCAGTCTGGGAACATAAGCGCTGCGATAGGGGATGCCGCAGCGTCGACCGCAGCGCAATATCCGAAACTCGGCGCAGTCACCAGTACAGTGCAAGTGGACGAACACTGGTTAGGTTGGATAAAGGTCGCCTACAGCGACGATGATGCACTAAAGGAACTCATTAAACGGAAGGTACTCGTTCGAACCGCCAATGGTATGTGGCAATACAAACCGAGTAAGACAACAAAACTTTATGTACCAACAAGTACGGAGCTCCGTCACATGATTCTTAAAATGAGTCACGACGAGTCGCTCAGTGGACATTTGGGGCGGGATAAAACAACCGCACGTGTCGCTGAAACGTATTATTGGCCAAACATGACTCGAAACATTGCCGAATATGTCCGGACGTGTGACTCCTATAATAGGAACAAAACGGACTCAGGACACCAAGGTCTGTTACAACCCCTTCCTGTACCATCTGTTCTTTGGGAGGCGATCTCGATGGATTTCATCGTGGCCCTTCCCCGGACGAAGGAGGGCTACGACTCAATCTTCGTCGTCGTTGATTACTTGACAAAAATGGCACATTTTCTACCCACGTCCACCACAGCTACTGCACGCGATATCGCAAACTTATTCTTTCGGGAGATATTCCGCCATCATGGACTTCCGACAAAAATCGTCAGCGACCGCGATCGTAAATTCGTGAGCCACTTTTGGCAAAATCTATTTGCGTTATGTGGCACGCAACTGGCCATGTCCACAGCCTACCACCCTCAAACTGATGGTCAGACTGAAAGGGTGAATCGAACTTTGGAGGAAGCATTACGGGCTTATGTTTCGGTGCACCAAACGGATTGGGTGGACCATTTAACAGCGATCGAGGTCGTATACAACAGTGCAGTGCACTCGTCCACGAACGCTACGCCATTCTCCCTCAATGGACGACAGCCCACGCTTCTCCAAAACTTATTCGTAGTGGGCTGCCAAACACCGACAGCTTTGGACTTTGCCAAAACGCTGTAAAGAAACTTGGAAAAGGCGGCCAAGGTGCTCCAAATGGCAAAGGATCGTCAAAAGTCGCAGGCCGACGCTCATCGGAAGGACACAGTCTTTCGCGTGGGGGACAAAGTTCGCCTTAATATGGCAAACCTCTCCTTGCTGAGTGCCCCGTCTAAGAAGTTGGCACCGAAGTTCACGCGACCGTTCACAATTCTTTCCCGTGTAGGCGACGTGGCTTACAAGTTGGATATACCGACGGACCTGCATATCCACAATGTCTCTCATGTTTCCCTACTTAAACCATTCCGCGATCCTGATTCGGTGTTCCCTAATCGACGACAGCATACTCTTTTACCACCCGTTCGGGAAACCTCGGACGAGTATGAGGTGGAAGAGATCCTTCAGTCACGCCAATCTCGGAATTCCAACTCCACCCAATACTTGGTGCGTTGGAAAGGTTACGGGGCTGAGGACGACTCTTGGGTGGATGAGGGGGATCTGCATTCTCCGGAGTTCTTGCGCCGGTTTCAGCGGAGTGAGGACACTCGGCTTTACCGAAGGGGCAATCGCAGCGGCCGCAACAAAGGAGCAAATCGCAGTGTCGCAACCATCGCAATCATCTTCGGGACGCGGCAAAGGACCGCAGCGGCGATGTTACCACACCGCAGCGCTGTAGCAGCGCAGCCACCGCAGCGCAACATGGTTACGATGACGTCAGAGGATCGCAGCACCACCGCTGCGTTGACAGGGAAGCGCAACAGCGCAATTGTGTTTCACTATGTGGGTAACGACGAACCCTCGGTTCCGCCGCAACAGCGCAGTCTCATAAATGATGGACGTTGCGATACACTCGCACGCTGCGACGCTTCGCAAAGTCCAAAAGTGAAACCCTCAACCCCGGTGAATAAAGCCACCATCCCTCCTCACGACCAACTAAGTCTCGACAGCTTGGAAATTGCTTCTCTCCGCACAATCAGTTTACCTTCGCTATTGGAATTACCGGAATTGTCTGGTTCAGCAGTGTCTATGGCGTCGTCGTCCTCTCCACCACCGAAAAGGAGGAGAGTGGTACGAGTGGGACAAGGAGATCCGAACCGTCCCGAAAGTTTTTTAAGGGCGGCGGAGGCCATGGTGGAACCAAGCAGGCGAAGGGAAGTAGAAGTGGAGTCGGAACCTGAGGAAAGCTCCAGTAGTGAGGCAGGAGTGGCAGAAACCAGTGGAGGGGAGGGGTCAGAAAACTCACAGGACCCTAAATACACCCCAACCCGAGAAGGCGATCAGGAATTTAAAGAAGATCATGAGCTATCGGAGGCGGAGGAACGGGAACGAGAACCAACGCCTTCGCCAATTGAAGAGAGCGCCTCAGATCTAGAGGTGATGCGGGACCCAAACAAGGAGAGTACCGCGGACGAGCAGTCGTCTGAAAGCGCGGAGGGGAAGGCAGAGGCACAATACCCTAGTGGCGACGATGTGTTCCTCCTGCGAGGAAACCAAAGAGATTCGGAGGAGGAAAGTGAACAGGGAGAGGAAATTCCCGACTACCTCTTTCCACTACCGGTCGACACCCAGCATCCGGACCTCGCCTTCAACTTCACCAAAAGGTTTTATTGGAACCCCTCGGAGTGGCTCGAGGAATGGCGGACAGGGAAGGTTGGAGATCCTATCCGTATCCCTGTCGACGTTCCGTCACACCCAGCGTGGAATTTTATGCGGACAAAAGACCTGGGAAATAATCATAAAGGTTATGTGCAGCTGAATCCTCATGCCTTATCGTTCCTGGAAGTGGTAGAAGACAACTACAGGTATTTGATTGATGTTTTCGGGTTACTCCGTCAATATCACCCGTGGGATGTCCGCCTCCACGACATCATCTCTAGGGCAGAGGTCATCCTTGAGGTACGGGCACTCAAGCTGGCCCGAAGGAATGCTCTACAGCGGGCCCGAGCTACAAGGAAGCACGTGTCCTTTAAATTACGGAAGGTTCCTCGGTGGGAACCGGCGGATGAAGCGGAGGAAGTTTCCCCAGTGGCTGAACCTGAAGAACCTCGAATTCCGGCAACTGAGGAGCCTGCATCGGCGGCCATTCCGCCGCAACCCGAAGTACCTGAGGCTGTACCTGAGGAAGGGGAAAATCAGGTTCGGGAGCGAATCACTCGGAGGCGGCTGGCAGCTGCAGATCATCACATCGCGTTATTGGAGACCCGATGTGAACAGCTCCAAAATCAACTCGACGCCCTTCGCCAGGAGTTCGAAGAGTATCGCGACGAAACATACGACATACTCCGGCATTTGCAGTTTCCCTGAGTCACTCAAAGTTAGTGGGAGGCACTGTAACAGGGTTACTGAAACTCTGAGACCTCCATAAGTCCTCAGAGTAGACAGCTTCCAAGAAGCCTCTAAGATAATCCTGACCCCTTTGTGTTTCAGCAAAAATAACTGCCACCCTGGCAGACAAAAACCCTGACCACATACACCCTTGTGAAGGCAAGACTCCCCTGAGTCGGTAGCAAAAAGAATCTCTGAATTTGCTCCCCTGAGCAGTAAGTTATGGAGGGTCAAAGTTGACCTTTTGTACAAAAGCTCTTTGGAAGAGGGGGTCCTATCTTCTAATTTTTCTAAGTCCTATCTCTCTCTCAGACTCTATCTACTGATGTACGGAACCAATCAGAATTGAGTTCCGTACGCAAAAGTACAGCTGCCGGTGTACTTTAGGTACGGACATTGTACGACATGGCCAAAATGTCGACACATGTCAAATCCGGATTCGGTGCCATAATCTCCGGAGATTCCACAATCCAACGGAATTTCGCCACGCGTCATCCGATGTGGCGATGGCCACAAACCGCCGAAATATTCCTCCGCGATCTCGACGCTAATCGCGGCCGTCCGATTAAATTCAAATTTAATCGTAGCCGTAATAAATACATGCGCGGTATTTGTTTCACTAACGAAACAAATGCGCGGTATTGAATTTTGTTCGTACCGTAATTCGTACATTATATACTACTGGATCTATGTATCCCGTAATCCATAACAGTTAAATGATTTATCGTACGTATACGTATTTAAATAAATATCAAACTATATAGTATGTAACGGCTTAACGGTAGACTTAACGGCTAAGGCTACCGGCTAT
The DNA here is from genome assembly GCA_037447655.1 of Zygnema cylindricum. Lineage (NCBI taxonomy): Eukaryota > Viridiplantae > Streptophyta > Zygnematophyceae > Zygnematales > Zygnemataceae > Zygnema > Zygnema cylindricum. Next base: position 177,727 of record JBBHKE010001627.1, read on the forward strand.
TTCCTGTCTGCCGGCCGGTAGGTACAAGGATCAAATCTTGCCGCCGGCACATACCTTTTAAATAAATAAACCCTAATCTAAAATTCCCGTAAACCTCAGGATAGCCAAGGTAGCCATGGCTCTAGCTTCCTCTCCAATTTCTTTGTGACTGCGACAAGTTTGAGAGTTGGAGAGAGAAGTTAGAGATAGACTGCCTCGGCTTCTATATTTCTTTTCAGACCTAGAAAATACTAATAAAAACCATTAGTTTCTACAGTTACAGAATTGGGTACTTAGTGGCTAGGGTTAGGCTGCTATAGTTGCGATTTCAGAGCAACGCAGCTGCGATTCCAGACCAGCGCAACATAGCAGCACAGCAACTTAGCGACGTAGCTACTTAGTAGCGCAGCAGCGCAGCATAGCAACGCCGCAGAATGTAGATTGAGCTGTATAATTCTAGAAGGAAGTTTTGGATAGATCTCGGTTGACCGTGAAGGTCCACGTGTATAGTTGTAAAGTACTAGTTTGACTAGCAGTTAGTTTAAATAGTACAGTAGACCTGGTGAATGGATACCTCAAGTAGACCAACACAGCTAGCGCAACCTTGTACTCTCTTTCAAGTAATAAAGCGCAACCTTGTCTGTAAGCTCTGTGTGCTCCTGCTATTGCTACGGGAAGATCCTTGGTGTTTTCCGCTGCGCACTGAGACGTTTTGTGGTGTATTGTCACCTCTTTTACACTATGAAAATGCCAAACGAGGCGATTAGTTATCAGGTGGCAAAGATGCCAATATTTATACAAATTTGTTGGGAGAGAGGCGGCTACCTCCCCAATCCCCTAAGCCCTAAAACCCTCTCACAACCCTTATCTACTGTTGTACGAACCAATTAAAAGACTTTACAATACAAAAAGGTACTAAGGGCGATGTACCTTTGTACGGCCTGTGTACGACAAGGCCATGGACTGGACGACTGTCTCCTTCGGACTCGTTCTCATGTTCTCCGAGATTTTCTCTTCTCAATGATACCTTGCCACGTGTCGCCAGGTCATGTCACGTCCGAAAACCGCCAAAGCGGCCATTTCGGGATCTCGGCGATAATGTGGGCTTTCAGATACAAACCGACTTTAAATGTTCGTCGTTCAAAAAACAAATGTCCGCTAGATTTGTTTGGTGCGTACTAAAAGTCAACTGGTTTCTATATCAGCACTTTGTTATACTGTTTATCGGATTAATGATCTAGCTAATGTTTAAATAGAAATCAAACCCTATGTATCCTAACGGACTACAACGACAGACCGGTAAGAGTTGACGGCTACGCCTCGCTCTGGAGGTCGGAGGTTTGAGTCTTGCTGGACTCAACCTTTTGTTGAGAGTGACTTAGGTCACTCTTTAGTCCCGTCTATGGATCCAGGCAGCCGTGGCTCCACCGCCCTCTCTTTCCTTCAGTGACTACAACAAGTATGGAGGCTAGAGGTAAAAGGTGGAGGTAGGTTGCATGTACTTTTTTTTAGCTATTTTAACTAGTTAAGACCTAGAAAGTACCTCCCCTAAATCTAGTGATTTCAACACTCCCGTTAATTAGTAGTCTAATTTTAGTTTCTCTTTTAAGCCACACTTTTTTCTGCAGTATTTTAACTTAGGAGAGTGCACAGGTTTTGTCATCATATAAACCATCATTTCCCTCTCACCCCAATACACCAAATATACAATTTTGTTTTTAACCTTTTCCCTAACAAAACTCAATCTTATATCCATATGCTTAGCCTTGAAATGATATTTTGGATTGGCTGCAATTGCCATTGCAGCCTGATTATCACAAAACACTTCATGCGCTCCCTTCTTGAATTACCCCAGATTTTGCAATAAAGACTTAACCCACATCAGCTCTTTCAGAGCTGAACAAGAAGCCATGTACTCAGCCTTCATAGTGGACTGGGCAACCACCTTTTGTTGCTTGCTACTCCAACAACAAACACCTTCCCCCACATATAACACACCCATAATTGCATCTTCTAATGGGTGCATCCCCATAACTGGCATCACTCCAAGTAGTAATTTTAGTGTGCTCCCTTCCCAAATGCAACCATAAATACCTAGTTCCCACAAGGTATCTAATAACTCTCTTGGCTGCCTCTCAATTTCTCTTCTTAGGATCATTAAGACTCCTACTGAGGACTCCAGCTGCTACTGCTCTATCCGGTATGTTATATTTTATAAACTAAATCAAGCTTCCTACAACCTATATGTAAGGAATAGACTTCATAAACTGTCTTTCTTCTAGACTCATTTGATCATTTAAGATTATCACTCCTCCTTCTACACTGGCATCACTTACTTTCTTCAAGTCCATGGGAGTGGTACAGTTGTTTGTCTTTTCCATCTGGAATTTCTCAAGCATATTTCCTATAGCTTCTTTCTGAGTAAGTCTGAAAATCCTCTTCTCTATATCTCTTTCCATTTGAATTCCCAATATGTATTTTGCCTCCCTTAAATCCTTCATGTCAAATCTGTTTCTAAGATCTTTCTTTAGCTTATTGATCTTTTCCATAGACTTACTTAACACTAGCAAATCATCCACATAAATTGCAATGATAATAACACCATTTTCATCCTCAAACATGTAAATAGAATGGTCATAACTTATCCGGATATATCTTTGAATGGTGAGAAACTCACCTAGTTTCTTATTCCATTGTCTGGGAGCTTGCTTCAATCCATATATGGACTTTATGAGTCTACAGGCTTTGCTCTCCTCTTCCTCCTCTACAAATCCCTCGGGTTGCTGTGTGAAGATTTTTTCCTCTAGTTCACCATTGTAGAAGGCAGTTTTAATATCCATCTGGTGTATTTCCATGTCTTTCGCTGCTGCTAGACTAAGGAGAATCCTTACAGATGGGAATCAAACCACCAGAGCAAAAGTATCCTCATAATCTATTCCCTCTTTTTCAGTGAACCCCTTTGCTACCAACCGAGATTTATACCTGTTAATGGTGTTATCTAGGTTCAGTTTTAGGTTTAACACCCATTTCTACCTAACGGGTTTTTTGTCTGGAGGACAGTCCACCAGCTCCCAAGTAATAGCTTCCATGATTGAAGTCATCTTATCATTTATTGCTCTGACCCATCTATCTTTCTCCAGACTTTCTATTCTATTTGAGTACGATTGAGGCTCATCTAGGTGAGATAAATTTGTTACCTTGTGAGCAGCCTGTTTTTCTTGTAGCCTTTTGCTGCTCCTTCATCCTCCCTCAAAGTCAAAAGCTGGAATAAAGGGAAGTCTTGGATTCCTCCGTACTGTCTCATCAGCTCCACAAACCATGGAAACCGTTTCCGGCTCTTCTTCCTCTGTCTCCTCAAAGTGTACAGAAACATGAGGAGATTACGGTATATCTCCCTCATCTTGGATCTCCCTTGAATTTGCAATCATCTTTTCACTTGTGTCTCTTCTAGGAAGATCTGAGTCCTCCTCACTCTCGGACTCAAAACTGATTCTTATTTTATTAGTATATTTGAAGGGATTAAATGACTTTCTTTCATCTATGAAAACTAGATGCTTTACCAGAATGATACATTGTCTATCTAAGTCATAGACTCTATATCCCTTCACATCCTCATCATACCCCACAAAATGTCCCGGCTTTTTCTTAGCATCTAGTTTCCAGTTTTTCTTATCTGTGTCAAGAATGTAAACTTGACTATCGAATACTTTCAAGTGAGAAATATCTGGTTTCCTTCCAACCCATCTCTCATAGGGTGTCATTCCTTTAATGGCTGTAGTGAGGACTCTATTCTTAATGTAGTTAGCACAGTTGATGGCTTTTCCCCAAAATCTTCTTTCGTTTTCTTGTCAGCCAACATACTACATACACTATCTCCTAAAGTTCGATTTAACCTCTCAGCTACCGCATTTTGTTCTAGATTATTTGGTACTCTTTTATGATACTGAACTCCCTCATATTTCAAATATTCCTCAAAGTGGTTAGAGGTGTACTCTCCCCCATTGTCACTCCTTATTCGCTTAATAGGGGTTCCGTGCAACTTCTCACTCTAGGGCTTTGTATTCTTTCAAGCACTTTGGTGTTTCTGACTTTGTTTTTAGGAAATAGCTTGTAGAATATATAGACCAGTCATGAGTAAGTTCTAGCATATACCTCTTTCCACCAACCGAAGGTACTTTTGCTGGTCCCTAGATATGTGTGTGGACCAGATCTAGTACTTTCTCATCTCTATATGTGGGAGTTTTGGGAATGGGATGTCTGTGAGCCTTACCTTCGGCAAAACCACTACAATCATCCACCATTTCATTATCCCCAAACAGAATGCCTTCTACTACACCAAGCTTCTTCATTTCCCTCAACTTATCAAAATGCACATGCCCCAACCGCTTATGCCAGATCAACAAGCTCGAGACACCACCATAGTAAGCACTTTTCTTTTCATTACTCATATTAAGCCTAAACATTCTTTTGCTACCCTTATCTGCTGTGAAGTAGACTTCATCTCCATACTTAGCTGTAAAGACTCCCTTTTTAGTGAAGGTATCAAAATCTTTGTCATATAATACAAAAATAGACACAAGATTTTTACTCAACTGAGCAACGTAGGTACATCTGAAATTGTGACTATAGAAGTCTTACCCTCCACTAAGACTTTCACATCTACAGAGCCCACTTGATCTGTACTAACTACTCTCCCATCCCTATACTCTATTTCTACAGTAGGGATCTTTCTTAGCTTAGTGAAGAGGTGCCTGTCATGACACATATGCATAGATGCACCTGAATCGATTATCCATCTTTCCTGCGGAGCTTCCCAAATGGCTCCAAAAGAACACTTCTGTTTTCGAGGGTTCTCCTTCTCCTCAAGATTCTTGTCAAGAAGCTCGCCATCCTCTTCCTCAGAGGACTCGTCCTCCTCTGTCTCTTTTTTTACTCGTGTGACCACAAGTGCCTTCTTCATCTGTCTGGAAGAACCCCCACCACGGTTTTCTTTAAGCCTCAACTTTGATAGCTTGGTGCAATCAGCTATGAAGTGTCTTTGTTTTTTGCAAAAATGAAAAAACCGATTGGAGGCCTAGGTTCTCCAAATTGGTCCATTTCCCCTTTGAAGTCGTTCTACAGCTTCTTCGGATCCTTCCTCCACAGGTATGTTCCCGCAGCTAGAGCTTGAACACTCTTACCTCCTCTACGGATCTCAATAGTGTTCTCGTGCACGCGTTTCATTTGGACAATAGTGTTCCACTTCCAAGAATTGTCATCCATTTCTTGCACTATGTACACTAAGTTTTCAAACTCCTCAAGCAGCTTCATGATGAAACTGTTAACTTTCAACTTCATTGTGCCTATCCGTCGGACACTCTCCATCTCCATATAAAGGCAAATGAGATCATTACAATAATCTAACAACTTCCCTCCTTTGTAAGTATAACTCCCCAACCTTTTCTCAGCCAGCTGGAGCTCTTGAATAGTACAAACTCTATAGATCTCCACTAAAGTCCTCCACAACTCCTCGGCCTTCAAGATGTGAAGATGACAGGTCACCAACGCTTGAGTGAGGTGCCTCAGATTTAAATGCCTCGCATTCATGTTGGTGTACTCCCACATTTGAATATCGTTTTCCTCGGTCTTCACGACCATCGATCCTGATGTCGTGGCAATAAAAGTAAAAAATGTCTCCTTTCCTTTCCCCTTTTCGGACACACTGTTGTTCCCATCGTCTGTCTCCTCCGTTAGAGTAGATGCCGCTCTAGAAAACCTCATTTCACCAAACCCTGGTGGGGTTCCAAGAGATGGACATTTCACTTGTCAACTGACAATACCCCAGTATCTCTTTTCACATAATGCCACTGTCATCATGGCTTCAAACTACATGAACCCCAATTTGTTAAAGATGGGCACCCTAGAGGGTGGGCCCATAACCTCCAATTTTGTGTCACACATTGGACTGCAAAATTCACGAAGCCTCTAGATAGCTTTTGAGTAACCCACTTTCAAATAGGAGTGCTGCTACCCAAGCAAACAAATAGACAATATAACTGCACCTTCGTGTAGTCTAAACTCCTTTGAGTCCACAACAAGAAGAATCACTGAAAACACCCAACCAGACGATTAATTATCGAGTGGCAAAGATGCCAATATTTATACAAGTTTGTTGGTAGAGAGGCGGCTACCTCCTCAATATTCTAAGTCCTAAACCCCTCTAACAACCCGTATCTACTGATGTACGAACCAATCAGAAGATTGTACAGTGCAGAAAAGTACTAAGACCGATGTAATTTTTGTACGTCATGTGTACGATAAGGCCATGGAGTGGAAGTCTGTCTCCTTCGGACTCGTTCTTATGTTCTTCGGGATTTCCTCTTCTTAATGATACCTTCCCACGTGTCGCCAAGTCATGTCACGTCCGAAATTCGCCAAGGAGGCTATTCCGAGATCTCGGCGATGATGTTGGTCGTCGGATCTAAACCGACTTTAAATGCTCGCCGTTCAAAAAACAAATGTCCGGTACATTTGTTTCTTGTGACTAAAAGTCAACTAGTTTCTATGTCCGCACTTTGTTTTTCCGTTAGTCAAATTAATGATCTAATTAATGTTTAAATAGAAATAAAACCCTTTGTATCCTAACGGACTACAACGACAAACTGGTAAGAGTTGACGGCTACGCCTTCCTCTGCTGGTCGGAGGTTCGATTCTTAACGGACTGAAACTTTTATTGAGAGTGACTAAGGTCACTCTTTAGTCTTGTCCATAGAGCTGAGGTTGCCATGGCTCCACCGCCCTCTCTCTCTTTTAGTGACTACAACAAGTATGGGGGCTAGAGAGAGAAGGTGGAAACATGTTGCTTGTGCTTTTCTTTTAGCTATATAACTAATTAACACCTAGAAAATACCTTACCTTAATCTAGTGATTTCAACACTAGATTCCCCTGAATACGTAGCAAAAAAAAGATCATTGAAAACGGCCAACCAACCGATATGTTTTAAGGTGGCAAAGTTGCCAATTTTTACAAACCTTCAAAGAGAGAGGTGTTTCTCCACAAAAAAAATTACCGAGTCCTAAACCCCTCTCACAACCCCTATCTGCTATAATACAATCCAATCAAATTAATGTGTAGTACAGAAAGGTACTACGGCCGATGTACTTTCTGTACGACTTGTGTACGACAAGGTCATTGAGTGGACGCGTGTCCACGTTTTACTCTTCTTTATGTTCACCGAAATTTTTGGATCAAATGTTATCTCTCCGCATGGCGTCAAGTCATGCCACGTCCGAAAAAATTGCCAACGTGACCATTCCGAGATCTCGGCGCTAAAATGTGCCTTTGGATTAAAAATCGACATTGAATGTGAACCGTCAAAACAAATGTCTGATTCATTTATTTCGTGCGGAGATCATGTTCGCACTATATCTTCAACTAGTTCTTTGTTCCCTCATTCCTAATTCAGTTAATTAAATTAACAATCATACTACAGTTTATATATTTATCACACCTTCTGTATACTAGCGAACTTCTACGACAGACCGGTTAGAGCTGACGGCTATGCCTCTCTCTGCCGGTCAGAGGTTCAAGTCTTGCCGGACTCAACCTTTTGTTGATAGTGACTTACGTCACTCTTTAGTCCTGCTTATTGAGCTGAGGCAACCATGGCTTCATCACTCTCTCTCTCCTTTAGTGAGTACAGCAAGTATGGGGGCTAGAGAGAAGGGCTAGAGGCAGGCTACCTGCGCTTGACTTGCCCTTTTCATTAAACAAATTAGACTTAGAAAATACACTATAAATCTAGCTATTTCGACACGCCCCTTATTTTCTAGTCTAATTTCAACTTCTCTTTTAGTCCACACATTTCCCTACAATACTTTAACTTGGGAGATGGCACAGGTTTGGTCATCATATTAGCCACCATTTCTTCATCAGATTTATACACAAGATTCACAATTTTGTTTTCTACTTTTTCCCTCACAAAACTCAATTTTATGTCCATATGCTTAACTTTGAAATGGTCTTTTCGATTGGCTGCAATTCCAATGGCAGCCTAATTATCACAAAAATCTTCATGCACTCCTTTGTTCATATACCCCAGTTCTTATAAATTGAACTTGACCCACATTAACTCTTTTACAGCAGAACAAGAGGCCATTTACTCAACCTCCATAGTAGACTGAGCAACCACCTTTTGTTGCTTACTACTCCAACAGCAAGCACCTTCACCGACATACAATACGTACCGAGAAGTGTATCTTCTCATAGGTGCATCCCCATAACTGGCATCACTCTAAGAAGTGATATCAGGGTGCTCCCCTCCCATATGCAACCATAACTCTCTGGTTCCTACCAGATATCTGATGACTCTCTTGGCTGCCTCCCAATCTCTCTTCCTAGGATCATTTTGACTCCTACTGAGGACTCCAACTGATGCCGCTATGTCCGATCTTGTATAGTCTATAAATTAGATCAAACTTCCTACGGCCTGTCTATAAGGAATAGACTTCATAAACTCTCTCTCCTCTTGACTCATCTGATCATCTAATAATATCACTCCTCCTTTTACACTCCCATCAATTACTTTCTTCAAGTCTATAGGATTGGTACAACTGTTTGCCTTTTTCATCTGGAATTTCTAAAACGTATTACTTATTGCTTCCTTTTGAGTAAGTCGGATAATCCTTTTCCCCCTATCTCTCTCCATTTGGATACCCAAAGGATATCTTGACTCCCCTAAATCCTTCATAGCAAATCTGCTTCTATGATCTTTCTTTAACTTATTCATCTTTTCAAGATTTATAACTCAACAGATCATCCACATAAATTGTAATAAAAATCACACCCTTCTCATCTTCCAACATATAGATAGAATGGTCAAAGATGTTTGGATATAGCCCAAATCCATGAGAAACTCATCTAGTTTCTTATTCCACTGTCGAGGAGCCTGCTTCAATCCATATAAAGACTTTATGAGCATGCCCACTTTGCTCTCTCCTCCTTCCTCCACGAACCCCTCTGGTTGCCTTAAGAAATTTTCTTCCTCTAACTCACCATTAAAAAAATCAGTATTAATATCCATCTGGTGTATTTGTATGTCTTCCTTTGCTGCTAGACTGAGGAGAATCCTTATTGATGGGAACCGAAGAACTGGAGCAAAAGTCTCTTAATAGTCATCCCCTCCTTTTGGGTGAACCCTTTCGTTACCAAACGAGCCTTATATCTTTCAATTGTATTATTTGGGTTCAATTTTACTTTAAAGACCCTTTTACAGCCAATCGGTTTTTTTATCCGTAGAGCAGTCCGCTAGTTCCCAAGAATTTGCTTCGATGATGGAGGCCATCTCATCATTTATGGCTATAATCCATCTGTTTTTCTTAAGACTGTTCACTACTTCTGAGTATGAGTGAGGCACATCTGGGTGAGAAAGCTGAGTTACCTTATGGGCGGCCTGTTTCTCTTGTATTCTTTTGCTACTCCTCCCTCCCTCAAACTTCGAAGCCAAAATGGAGGGAAGTCTTGGATTTCTCTTTACTGTCTCATCGACTCCCCTATCCATGGAACCTTGTTTTGATTCCTCATCTTCTGTCCCTCAAAGTCCATAGGAATATGTGAGGCTTTTGCTGGATTTCCTGTATCTTAGATATCCCATGAACTAGCAATCACTTTTTCACTCATGTCTCTTTCGGGAACGACCGAGTTCTCCTCACTTTCGGACTCAAAACTGATTCTTATCTTCTTGGTATATTTGAAGGGGTCAAATGACTTCCCATATTCATGAAAACAAGGCATTTGACCAGAATGATATCTTTCTTTGCTAAATCATTGACTCTATATCTCTTAACATCCTCATCCTATCCTACAAAGTATCCAAGTTTTCCCTTAACATCTAGTTTCTAGTTTTTCCTATCCTTGCCAAGACTTTAAACTTGGCTATTGAATACTTTAAGGTGAGAGACATCTGGTTTCCTTCCAACCCATCACTCATAAAATGTCATTCCTTTTACGGCAGAGGTTAGGACTCTATTTTTAATGTAGTTGGCACAGTTCATAGCTTCAGCCCCAAAATCTCTTTCATGTTTTTTTGTCGGCCAACATACTACATCACTATCTCCTAGTGTTCCGTTTAACCTCTCAGCTACCCCATTTTGCTCCGGGTTATATGGTACTGTTTTTCTGGTGCTGAACTCCCACATCTCTCAAATGTTCTTCACACAGGTTAGAGGTATATTCCCCCCTCATTTTCACTCCTTATTCTCTAAATGGGGGTTCCATGCAACTTCTCACTCCTGACTTTATATTCTTTAAAGCAAGTAGGTGTTTCAGACTTTGTTTTTAGGAAGTAGACTCTAGAGTATCTAGACCATTCATTGGTCATTGTCAACATAAGCCACTTCCCTGCGACCAAAAGTACTTTTGCAGGTCCCCAAATATGTGTGTGGACCAAATGTAATACTTTCTCACCCCCAAATATGACGGCTTTGGGAAAAGGGAGTCTGTAAACCTTACCTTGAGCACAACAACTACTATCATCCACCATTTTATTATCCCCAAACTAAATGCCTTCTACTACACCAAGCTTCTTCATTTGCCCCAGCCTATCAAAATACACATGCCCCAACCGCTTATGCCAAATCATCAACTTTGGAACACCAACAAAGTAAGCATTCTTCTTTTCATTACTCACGTTATGCCTAAACACTCATTGGCTGTTGTTATCTACCGTGAAGTAGACTTCATCCCTATACTTAGTTGTAAAGACTCCCTTTTGTTGAAAATTAAATATTATATGGTCTGTATTAGGATAGAAAAGAGCAGAGGCAGTCTACCTCTAACTCCCTTTTCTAAGCCCCCACACTTGTTGTAGTCACTGAAGGTTGGATAGAGAGCTAGAGCCATGGCTGCCTAGGCACTCTAGAGAGACACGAAGTAGCTTTGGTAGTTTTACCCAAAACGAGGATGACGGAATCAGGATTTGATCTTGGTACTTGCCCTCTGTCAATTTGCATGTAGCTGGTAGTCTTGGCCTATACACAAAGACCTCTGCTGAGATACACAAGGTTCGATAAATATTTAAAGGTTAACACATTGAATAATTAATTTAACGTTACAAATAAGATTCTTAACACATAGATACAGTTAGATTTAGTTAAAATTAGGATACAACACAAAACAAATGTGCGACATATTTATTTCAACAATTATAATTAAAAGTCGGTCTTCATCGAACGGCCATCGTAGGATTCGATATCCCGGAGTGGGCGTATTTTCGTTTTACGATCACCGACACTCCGAATGACACGTGGCAACATCTTACGGGTTTGCGGAATCTCTGAAGCGCACGATAACATCTCCATATATGACAGATGTCACCGTCATGGGCAAACCGTACAAATGTCGTACAAAAAAGAGTACTCCGGCACCTGCACTTTATGAACACTACAATCCTGTGATTGGTGCCGCACCTCAGTTGTAAAGGGTTTAGAGTGGGGTTTAGGACTTGGAAAAATAGTAGGTAGACCCCTCTCTCCCAAAGAGCTCATATACAAAAAGTCAACTTTGACCCTCCATAACTTACTGCTCAGGGGAGCAAATTTAGAAACTCTTTTTGCTACAAACTCAAGGGAGTCCACGCTACACAGACGTGTAGTCGATCAGAGTCTTTGCTTGCCAGAGTGGCAACATCTCTAAGGGAAAGTCATAGTGGGTGAATGTGTCCGAAACTCATATTTTAACTTTGCATTCTTTTCTGGAACTGAGCCACAGTAAGTCTTCTTTCACAAGGGTGAAGTTATATTGGGGTTTTGATTGTCAAGAGGTCAATCATTTGGGTTTGCATCAACTTGGAGTCTGCACTAACTAGATAAGCTTCTTTAGATTTGCGAATTCTGTGGGGTAATAAAGCCCATAGAGTTTCTGGTTATAGACCCACCATCTAGGGTGCCTATATTTGACGGAACATGCATCACTTATTAGGAGTTTACGATGAAGGGATTGCTTTTCGAAAAGCACTTGTGGGAAATTATTTTGGGACAAGTAAGGTGTCCGCCACCCAACTTTGGTGGAACTCACTATAGAGATTCATCTGGGCCTTTCCAAAAAACCAACCGGAGATCAGATGCAACGGAAGGTGAAGGGGAAACTAATTCCAAGGAAGGGGGAAAAGGGGAGAAGGATAACAGGCACCTATGGTGAGGGGAGCTAGGCTCTCCGCTATAGCTCCATTGCTGGGGTTATAAGTAAAACTGAAGAAAATGACAGAAAAAATTGGGAGTATAAAAACGCTACAGCAAAACATCTCATACTTAGAAATGTGTCTATTGCCATAGCTATTACTCTTTTAAATCTAACGAAGTCTTCAAAAATTTGGGAAACAATAAATCAAATTTATAAGAATGAGATTGTTCAAAGACAGCAGTTAGTAAAACAGGAAATAGAGGCCTGTGTTTATAAAGGTGGTAGCATAAAAGAGTTTTGCAATGATATTGCTGCATTATATGTTGAGCTTGCTAGTGCGAGATATATAGAATCCGAGGAGAGAATATTTAATACACTACTCATGAAACTCCCAAATGAGTACGAAAACATCATTAACCGTATATAGGAAATGAATGGCTCCTCATAGACTTGGAGCATTACCTTGGGGATATTTCTTGTGAGGGAAAGCACTTTGGAGCTTCGTAGGGGAAGTGACAGGGTGTCCGCACTAACAGCTCGTGGTGACTGGCGGAAGCAAGATGAGAGGAACGGCAGTGACGAACGGAAGCGTGATGAAAGGAAGAAAGACAAAGGTAAACCTTATCGGAACTTTGGTGGAAAGAGATGGAGAGGAAAAGAAAGAGGAGCGTTGAAAAAAAGGGTTTGCTTCTTTTGTAGGGAAACGGGTCATTATATGGAGGAAGGCCCTTGTTTGGAAGAACTTACAAGTTGGAATGTGGATGAGGAGGTAGAAAAGGAAGAGGAGAAAGGTGATGAAGATTTTTTGGAGTTTCTTCACATCGATTAGATGGAGAAGAGAGAAAAGTGAACATAAACTCCGGAAAACCAACAGTGTGTTTTTGGAGGTATAAGGGAAATAAAGAAAAAGGAGGTACTTGAGGGGGTTAAACATGATGAGGAGGTCAAGGAGTGTAGGGTAAATGACTTAGAAATGAGAAAGTCATATTTAGAATTAAAATATGAAAAAGGGAAAAATAAGAATGTTGAGGATACTTTTATAGATATTTTGGCGACAGAAAACTGGTGGAAAGAGGAGATTTCACAGATTCCATGGAAAAGAGAGAAGTAAATCTAGTGGGGGCTCCAAAAGATAGGGGAGAAGAGAAATATTTTATGAAAGGTTAAGGGGAGGAGAAATATTATTTGGGAATCAAAATGAGAAATAAGAGTGAAAAGAATCATATGAATCCAAAAGAGGGAAGTGGGGAAAAATCAGAAAATGGGGTAATTATCATAGATAGTCATTTAAATGTGGAAGATGCAAAATTAATAAAAACTTTAGTAGGAACTTGTGGTTTTTGGATAAGTTTGGGGGAGGGTGGATTTGACATCACTACTAGGTGTGATGTCACTTATGAAGATATGCTTGTAAAAAAATTATCATTTTGGTATGTGTTGCAGAATAGGGATAGGGCTGGTTGTTTGAACTGCAACTGGGAACTGGTTTTTGCACGGATGAAAAAATGATTAGATGGATAAAAGCCTTGTTGCAAAAGCCCAGATTTATGAAAAATGGAATGCAAAATAAAATCTGTGATGCAATTATTATTTCGATTCATCTAATACCCTGTTTCAAATACGAGGGTATTTTCATAAACTTTTATGAAATGAAAAGTAGAAAGAAATGAAAAAAATGTTTGTTTTTGATGTGTTATTAAGTGTGAGTTGAAAGTAAAAGTAGACACAAAATAAGGGGAGTGTTGAAATTTAAGTATTTTTTGGTCCAGAGGCAGTCTGCCTCTAACTCTCTTCTCTTAGCCCCCACATTTGTTGTAGTCAATGAAGGTTGGATAGGGAGCTAAAGCCATGGCTGCCTAGGCACTCTAGAGAGACAGGGAGTAGCTTTGGTAGTTTTACCAAAAAAGAGAATGATGGAATCATGATTTGATCTTGGTACCTGCCGTCTGTCAATTTGCTTGTAGCCGGTAGCTTTGGCCTATAGACTAGGACCTGTGCTGAGATATATAGGGTTATAAATATTTAAAATTTAACACGTTGACTAATTCATTTAACGTAACAAATAAGATTTCTCCTCCAGACTCTCGTCAAGAAAAAACTCCCCATCCTCCTCCCCATAGGACTCGTCCTCGGTTTCTCCTTTCACTTTTGTGACCACAAGTGACTTCTTCTTCCCTCTGGAATAACCCCCTACACGGTTCTCTTGAAGCCTCAGCTCCAACAGCTTGACACAATCCGAGATGAGGTGTCCGGTTTCTTATAAATATGACAAAGACCTTTTAGGGGCCTCGGTCCTCCAAATCTCTCTCTCCTTTGAATGGTTTCTTCGGATCCTTCCCCCATCAGTTTCCTCCTGCAGCTAGAGCTTTGATGCTCTTTCCCCCCCTCCTAATCTCAATTTTTTTCTCTTGCACAAGTATCATCCCACTTCCATGAACTATCAGTCATTTCTTGTACTCGGTACACTATGTTTTCATACTCGTCAATTAACTTCATGATGAGAGTGTTAACTCTCATCTTTATTGTACCTGTCCACCCAACACTCTGCATCTCTATATACAAACAAGAGAGATCATTACAATAGTCTAACATCTTTCCCCCTTTGTAAGTATAATTCCCTAACTTTTGTTCGGCCAACAAGAGCTCCTAAATAATACCAGCTCTATAGATTTCCACCAAACTGACCCACAACTCCTCGGCCTTGTGAATGTGAAGACGAGGGGTTACCAATGTGGATTTGAGGCAGCTGGTGCCCTTGAAGAAGAAGAAGAAGAAGAAGCAGCAGGAGCAGCAGTTGCCATAATCACAATCAAAGTACAAAGAGGAAACTCTCACGAATACCCACAAATGACCAACTTCACAATGAAGCTAAAAGCAAATCAGACACACACTAGGTTTGCAAATTTGTCACAATGAAGAAATTACATCAAAGAAAACACATACAAAATTTTACACAATTCTGCCAAAAGATCAGAATGATCTTATAATTCAAAAATCAAAAAACTGCTTCGCAGTTATTTATACAAATAAAATCCTAACTTCCAAAATATTCTAAGTCCTACATATACAAGTGATCCTACAGCTGATCTAAACCGTACCACAATTACCGTGGTCCACCGGTACACTAAACCTTCACCAAACCAAACCTTCGTCGTCTGACGTACAAACTATTTACTTCAATCTTTAACTCTAGTCGCCGCTAAAGTGTGCAACAAATGTTCATTCACCGAAATGACGGCGCACTTCAATATTTCACTTTCAAAAATGACGGCATACTCTGTCCGCCGTCCACGCATTCGTTCCCACTGAAGATGAACCTCTACGTGTAAATCGAGTCACCAATCTTCGTCAACCAGATCAACCAACCTTGAGTACCCCCACATACCGACACGTGTGCCTGAGGTGTACTAAGTCTGTGTACTCCCTTTGGAGTTACACAAACATTAAATCCTGCCTACGACAGTTTAGCTTTCATACGAACTGCTATGGCTGCGAAGCTCTACTAGCCCAGCTGTAATGTTTAGAGTAGCGCAGCTGTTTACTCAAGCTGCTATAAATACGGTGTTCTACCACCGCAGCAGCGACATTAGAGCAGCGCAGCATGGCAGCATAGCAACAAAGTATAGAGAGGATTACAGGTTTCCAGCTGCGATGTCACATTTAGCGCAACATGGCAGTATAGCAACAAGATATAAAGAGGACTAAAGGTTTCCAAAACAACACTCCCCTAAACTTTTAAACTCTCTCAATCACTAAGTCCATATTCCTCTCTACAAAATTTCAATTTTGGTGCAGGTAAAGCCTTAGTCATCATATATGCTACCATCATGTTATCCGGCAAATAACTAAGTTTCAAAATTATGTTCATCACCTTCTCTCGTACAAAATGCAGCTTGATATCAATGTGTTTGCTTTTGAAGTGATGACTTGGGTTGATGCAATTGCTATAGCTGCCTGGTTGTCACACCACACTATTTGAGGTCCAGATTGCATGAAATGAAGTTCTTGAAGGAGAGACTTTACCCAAAGTAACTCCTTGACAGCTGAGCTGGCTGCCATGTATTTAGCCTCCATTGTAGACTGAGCTGTGACTTTCTGAAGCTTGCTGCTCCAGCACCATGTTCCACTTCCAATCTTCAGAATGAATCCAGTAGTGGATGGGCGGCTTGGCATGTCTCCGTAACTCGCATCACTCCAAGTTTGAATCTTTACTTGAACCCTCTTTGCTGCCTCCCAATCAGATCTCCTCGGATTTTGTAAAAAAGCACCGATTGCTGCCGCAATATCTAGACGTGTGCAATTCATGAAGTAGATTAGACTACCAACAATCTGACGATATGGAATGGCAGCCATAGAATCTGCCTCCTTTGATTCTAAAGTGTCATAAAAAATGACTCCTCCATCGATCTCCGTGCGTTCCACCTTTTGCTTAAATTCCATGGGAGTGGCACTTCCCTTTGCCTCTGCCATGCCAAACTTTTCAAGCATGTTCCCAATCGCTTCCCGCTAAGTTAGATAAATCATTCTCTGATGTCTATCCGTTTCTACTTGAATTCCAAGAATGTACTTTGCCTCCCCTAAATCTTTCATCTCAAATCTGGAATTCAAGGCTGCCTTTGTTTTGTTAATCTCATTTAATGATTTACTTTGTAGCTGCAAATCATCTACATACACCGCAATGTAAATAATCTCATCTCCCCCTTCTATAACATAGAGTGAGTGATCTGAACTAATCCTCACAAAGCCGGGACTAGTTAGGAACTGATTTAGTTTCAGATTCCAGTGACGTGGAGCTTGCTTCAGTTTGTACAAAGATTTCAACAGCTTACAGACCAGATTTTGTTTTCCGGTCTCTGCATACATTTCAGGTTATTTCACATAGATCACTTCCTCTAAATCTCCATGCAAAAAGGTTGTCTTAACATCCATTTGATGTAATTCCATATTCTCAATGGCTGCTAAAGACAACAAAAATCCAACCGTTGGAAATCGGACAACCAGTGAGAAAGTCTCTTCATAGTCAATTCCCTCCTTTTGACTATAGCCTTTTGTAACAAACTTAGCCTTATATCTTTCAATTGAATTATTCGGATTCAGCTTTACTTTAAAAACCGACTTACACCCGATGGCTTTCTGATCAGGTGGAAGCTCCACAAGCTCCCAAGTTTGAGCATCCATAATCGATCTCATTTCATCATTCGCCGCGGAAATCCATTGATCCTTTTCCGGGGCTGAAAAGGCTTCGTGTATGGTGACCAGCTCCATCGTAGTGGCAGAAAATAGAGCATGCTCCACCTGTTCACTTCCCAGCTTCGCAGCGTCGTAGCATTATCGCAGCGTCGCAGCTTCGCAGCGTCGTAGTAGCTTCGCAGTTTCGCAGTTTCACAATTTTCATCTGGATCCAGCGTGCTGACAGAAAGTAGAGCAGCTTCACATTTCCGCAGGCTGTTGCTTTGCCTTCTTCCCCCCGAAAAATCTGAGGCTGGAAATGTTAGAGCCAACTGTGTCCGCCGAGGCGGAGGAGGAGGTGGAGGAGAAGGAGGAGGAGGTGACCGAGTAGGTCCTACCGGCTGAATCACTGAAATGTTCGGAGATGATCTTCGCCGAGAGATGAGGAAGAACTTGTCGCAGATTGACGAGGAACATTTTCAAAAATTACATATTCTTGAATTTTGGCATTTATCCCAAAATCTGTTATACCAAAAACATGAACCGAGTGACTTTCTTCCTTAACTTGAATATTCCTAGCAACTTGAAGAGTGTTTCTATCCGTATTGTATACTCTATAGCCTACAGAATCATCATCATATTCCATAAAAATTCCGGAAACGGATTTGGGATGAAGCTTAGAAATAGGAAGATTATCTAAAATAAAGCATTTGCTACCAAAAACCCGGAAGTGACTCACATTGGGTTTCTTTCCTGTCCATACTTCATATGGTGTTTTACCTTTTACTGCTCTCGTTTGTATTCTATTCCTAATATAAGATGCACAAGAGAAAGCTTCACCCCAAAATTTAAAATCTATCTCTTTATCTAACATCATAGATTTTGTACTTTCCGTTAAGGTTCGGTTAAGTCTTTGTGATACTCCATTTTGCTCCGGAGTATAGGGAACTGTAAATTGACGAGAGATGCCATTTTCTTTTAAATAATCTAAAAATGCATTAGAAATATTTTTCTTCCGTTGTCGGACCGAAGGGAGAGAATCGGCTTCCCATGAAGTTTTTCGGCCCAAATCCGAAAGTGCTTGAAGTAAGTAAACACTTCACTTTTCTCCTTCATAAAGTAAACTTTGCTGTATCGAGAGAAACATCTGTAAAAGTGACTAAAAACCGGCTGCCACTAAGTGAAAGGACTTTTGACGGTCCCCACACATCCGAATGAAATACTTGCAATGAATCTGTGGTCGGGTTATCCGCGGTCTGAGGTAGGGGCAGTTTGTGAAGTTTTCCTAAAGCACAACCATCACATACATGAGACTATTTTTGTCCTAAATTGACACCATCTATCACATTTTCCTTTACCATTTTATCAAGCCTTTCATAATGAACATGACCGAGCCTCTTATGCCACAAAACATTTTCCGGAAGGACACTGGAGTATGCAAATTCAATTTCATTAGCCAAGTCCATCCGGTAGAACAAGTTTGGGCCTCTAGTTCCTACCAAGGCTACTCTCCCACTTTTGCTTACTACCTTTTTCCCATTCTATTGCAAAATTTCAAAACCTTTCATTTCAGCTACCGAAGTGGAAAACATATTTTTCTTAAATTTTGGAATATAGAGAACATCATGTAAGGTCCTCTTTACAATCTGACCATTTATGTCACATGCTAACTCCACGCTTATTTTTGCCGTAGCCTCCACACCGTTGTCATCCGCATAATAAATCCAACGAGTGGGAAATAGATTGAGGGTTTTGAAGTATGCCCGGTTGCCGCACATGTGGGAAGAGCACCCGAAATCCATAATCCACCCATTCTCTTGAGGTCCTTCCATGAGATCTTTCGCAAGAGCAAAGAATTCATCGTCATCCGATTGCGGAAATCTGACCACATCGTCCTTTTCTTTCGCGGGATTATCTTGCTCCATCTCGTCGATTGCAAAGATAGCCCCATTTTTAACCGGCAGTTTTGATGCCGGAAATTTTGGTGATGAAGTCTCCGATCGCAACTTCCATCCCGCACGATAAATTCTTGTTTCACAAGCTTTTATAAATGCTGGACACAGCCGAAAAACATGACCTTGACCAAAACAATAGACACATCTATCATATTGCTTATAATTCGGATTAGGAGAAAAATTCCTATTTCCTGAAAATCCAGCTGACCTAAATGTTGAGCATTGTAAGCTACTGCTGAATGTCCTCCATTCAATGCTATGTTATTTCCCTCTTCCTCTAGAATGTAAGCTTCAGCTACAGCTATATTCCATTCACTCTTCTCTATCCTCTTTAATTGTTCCGAGGCTCTTTTATATTCAGTAGGAAACCCTCTCATTAAAATCATTGCTTGATGATAGGGAGGAAAATTCCCCCCGGAGCATGCATTTTCCGACAACAAAAGTTTGAAACCACTACACTATGATTTCATATCACCCCCGGTATATTTAAAATCCCAATTTTTTCCAGCAGTTATAACCTCATTCTGCTCAGTAGCTATGACGAAGATTCTCTCAAACTCTTCCATAATTCAGATGTCGTAGTGATACCGATATACGTCATGTTTAAGTCTTCCTACAAGATAAACTTGAGAACATGTAAAGTATCCTCATTTTTCTTTTCAAAAGCTGGGTACGTATCCAAAAGAACATCAGAGACCACATCATACAACTTTACTTGCTTAAGGTAAGATTTAGTCAAATCAGCCCAATGCATATATTTTTCCCATTAAACACCAGGATCCATGAGGGCAGGCCCATGACCTGTGGATTTGGGGCAGCTGGTGCCCCTGAAGAAGAAGAAGAAGCAGCAGCAGCAGCAGTTGCCATAATCACAATCAAAGTACAAAGAGGAAACTCTCACAAATACCCACAAATGACCAACTTCACAATGAAGCTCAAAGCAAATAAGACACACACTAGGTTTGCAAATTTGACACATTGAAGAAAATACATCAAAGAAAACACATGCAGAATTTTACACAATTCTGCCAAAAGATCACAATGATCTTATAATTCAAAAAACCCAAAAATTGCTTCGCAGTTTTTCATACAAAGAGAATCCTAACTTCCAAAATATTCTAAGTCCTACATATACAAGTGATCCTACAGCTGATGTAAACCGTACCACAATTACCGAGGTCCACCGCACACTAAACCTTTACCAAACCAAACCTTCGCCGTCTACCGTACAAACTATTTACATCAATCTTTAACTCTAGTCGCCGCTAATGTGTGCAGCAAAAGTTCATTCACCAAAATGACGGCGCACTTCAATATTTCACTTTCAAAAATGACGGCAAACTCCGTCCGCCGTACACGCATTCGTTCCCATTGAAGATGAACCTCCACGTGTAAATTGAGTCACCAAATGACTACGTACTTCGTTGTCCACATCAACCAACCTTGAGTACCCCCATATACCGACACGTGTGCCTGAGGTGTACTGAGTCTGTGTACTCCTTTTGGAGTAACATAAACACTAAATCCTGCCTACAACAGTTTAGCTTTCATACGAACTGCTATGGCTGCGGTGATCTACCAGCCCAGCTGTAATGTTTAGAGCAGCGCAGCTGTTTACACAAGCTGCTATGACTGCAGTGTTCTACCAGCGCAACTGCGACATTAGAGCAGCGCAGCATGGCAGCATAGCAACAAAGTATAGAAAGGATTACAGGTTTCCAGCTGCGATGTCTACAGGTTTCCAACTGCGATGTCAGACTTAGCGCAGCATAGCAGTATAGCAACAAGATATAGAGAGGACTGAAGGTTTCCAAAACAACAACGAAAGCCTGAGTGAGGTGTCTAAGAATGAAGTTTTTGGCAGCCATGTTGATGTCTTCCCACGTTTGGGTGTTGTTCTCTGCAGTTTTCACGGTCGCCGCTCCGGGTGTCTTGGTAATAGGAGCAATAGGAGTAAGAGGCTTCTCTTTCTCTTTCCCTTTTTCAGAGACACTGTTGTCCCCATCATCTGCCTCCTTTTCATCTGCCTCCTCTGTTGCAACATAGGTTGCTGGAGAAAACCTTATTCCACCAAACCCTGGTGGATTTGTCAAGGTGGAAGTTTCACTTGTCCACTAACAATACCCCAATATCGTTTTTCGTGCAAAGTCCCCATCATCATGGCTTCCCAATAGATGAACCCAAATCCATTGAAGGTGGGCAACCTAGAGGGTGGGCCCATAACTTGCAATTGTGTGTCCTCCATTGGACTAAAGAATTCAAGAAGCATTTAGATAGATTTTAACTAACCCACTTTGAGCCACAACCATTGTTGCCCAAGAGGACTGCAATTATGTGTCCTCCATTGGACTACAGAATACAAGAAGCCTCTAGATAATATTTAACTAACCCACTTTAAGCCACGACCACTTCTGCCCAAGAAGGCAAACTGACAATTTGACAACACCCTTGTAAAGCCTGGACTCCCCTGAGTCCGTAGCAAAAAGAATCACTGAAAACGGCCAACCAGCCGATAAGTTATGAGGCAGTAAAAATGCCAATTTGTACAAACTCTCAAAGGGAGAGGTGACTACCTACCAAAATTTTCTAAGTCCTGATTCTCTCTAATAACTCCTATCTACTGAAGTACGGACCAATCAGATTACTGTATCGTACACAAAAGTACTACTGCCGATGTACCTTTTGTACGGCCTATGTACGACAAGGCTATTAAGTGGACGCGTGTCCGCTTTTCACTCGTCCGTACGTTCCTCGGAATTCCTATGACCGAATGTCATCTCTCCACGTGGCTCCAGGTCATGCCACGTCACAAAACGCCAAAGTGACCACTCCGGGATTTCGGCGATGATGTGCGCCGTTGGATTTTATGCGAAACGCAATCTTAGCCGTAATAAATACTTGCGCGACATTTGTTCCGATGTCGAAATAAAATGCGTGGTATCCGTTTTGAATTAGCGTCGTACGACGTACTTTATAAAACTGAATCTATGTACGCCGTATACAGTTCTAGTTAAATGAATTTTATCCACTCGAACTAAATATATATCTATCACATACCATAGCACTTAGCATTGGTCCTAGTCTATTAGGATAAAGCTGACCGCTACCGGTCAACTTGACGAACCGCAGGTACCGGGATCAAATCTCTGGTCCGTCAAGTATATTTTTAGTAACCTACTAAAAATAGCTGTCTGTTGAACTAAGGCAGCCATGGATCAACCTCTCTCTCTTACCTTCAGTGACTACAACAAGTATGGGAGCTAGAGAGCGGAGGTGGAGGCAGGTTGTCCGTCCTTTTTCTTTTCCTTTTATAAAAACATATTTAAACCTAGAAAATACTCTAGAAATCTATAAATTTCAACAAAGACAATTTGACAGTCTGACTGCACCCCTGTGCGGCGTGGACTCCACTAAGTCCGTAACAAAAAAAGAATCACTGAAAACGACCAACCAACCGATATTTTATAAGGTGGCAAAGATGCCAATTTATACAAACTCTCAAAGAGAGAGGTGACTGTCTACAAAAAGAATTACCAAGTCCTAAACCCCTCTCACAACCCTTGTCTACTATAGTACGATCCAATCAAATCATTGTGTAGTACAGAAAGGTACTACGGCCAATGTAATTTTTGTACGGGGTGTGTACTACAAGGCTATTGAGTGGACGCGTGTCCACATTTTACTCGTTATTATGTTCTCTGAATTTCCGCGACCAAATGTTAACTCTCCGCGTGGTGTCAGGTCATGTCACGTCCGAATACCGCCAAAGTGAACATTCCGGGATCTCGACGTTGATATGTGTCGTTAGATAAAAAACGGGCAATTAATGTGAACCGTCGAAACAAATGTCTGATTCATTTGTTTCGTGCGGTGATCATGTTCGCACCCTATTTTCAACTGGTTCTATGTTCCCTCGTTCATAATTTTGATAATTGAATTAACAATCATTTTACATTTTATATATTTATCTCACCTTATGTATACTAGCGAACTTCTACGAAAGATCGGTTAGAGCTGACGGCTACGCCTTCCTCTGCCGGTCGGAGGTTGGAGTCCTATCGTACTCAACCTTTTGTTGAGAGTGACTTATGTCACTCTTTAGTCTTGCTTATGGAGCTGAGGTAGCCATGGCTCCATCACTCTCTCTTTCTCCTTCAATGACTACAAGTATGGGGGCTAGAGAGAAGGGTTGGAGACAGCCTAACTGCTCTTGTTTTGCCTTTTTTATTAAACTAATTAGACCTAAAAATACACTATAAATCTAGTTATTTCAACACACGCTAGTTGACGTAGGCTAACGTCTTGTGTCAGTTCACGGCGGACAAAAAAAGTATCGTTTTCCCCTTTTTCAAGTGTGAACCACGCAATATATATGGTATGCAAATGAAGATTATGAGTTGAAGTTGGTCGGTGTAAGAAATATTTGACGATTTTCAATATAAGATCTTATCTTACATGGTACGATTCAATTCTGAGCACATCGATTACGGACCCTTCGCAAAAGATCATCGTTCAAAATTAAGCATCCTCTAATGTTGGTCGTATAATTACAGAACATCCTGATGGAACGCCACCCTAAATTCCTTTATGAAAATGTTATATCACACAAGCTAGAGTTCATAACTCTTATCATTTTTTTCCCTTTTTTTACTCTAATTTTTTCTTTACTCTAATTACGATTCGCGGTGTAGCTTGTACTCCAATCAAAGCCTTCGAAATTTTGATGGCCCTCTTTGTTTCAGTGTTAAAACTTGGTATGCTTCATTAGTATTATACTCTTTTGAGTAAAACTCGCAACAGATTTACGTACGATATGAATTTTTCACGTCAGGGTATGTCCCCATGTGCATAAGTAAGGGTTTTTTTTTTTCTGTCGTTTTCCTGTAAAACTTAGCGCCGTACTACTTAAGTTGCAACTGTACGAAGGGATCGTAAATTTGTAGAGTACAATTTGCGTCATCCTCAAATTTAAGATGTGTGAAAATTTGATGTTTTGTGTTTTTTGACCCACTTCCACGACAAAAAACGTCATCTTCAAACTTACGTTTTAATCACATGTGGGATATGTTTTAAAACTAGGCATTTTACATAAACAAATTGGAACATATATTCGCATGTGCCGTAATTTTCGAAAATTTTCATACGATTTCGAAGGACAAAGAAAAGTACAAAAAATGTTATGTTTTGTCCGTTTGCGTTCGAATACAACAAAGAGATTGTCCGTTTTCGTCCCGTACAGATTTCTTTTCCGATGCCATTTCATGTCGACCGGATAGGAGACGCAAAGGCAAAGCGCCTCGTCTTCAACCGTGAAACGGCACAGGCTGGAAGGCGGTATGTCTACAATGTCACGGTAAATCATGCGACGTCACAAACGGGTCCAAAAAATAACGTGCGACCAGAAATTGTAGACGTTAACAACCGTCACAGGCATTGTCGATGTATACAATCGTCACAAGTGTAAATTACGATTTCGTCTTTACAAACATAGGGACACTTGAAAACCGGGTCCGGCGGATCCGCGCTAAAATACAAAGTAAGCTCGCTAAGTTACAAGTACATGGGGACATACCCTTAAACATGACTTGTCGTATGCGCGTCAGGTGTACGAAAAGAAATTTGAGGCCGTGCGACATAAATATTGACGTCGAGTTTAGCTCGTCAATATTTCGATATACTGAAATTGCCCCGCTTTGTTTGCAATTTTGTATACCACACGTTGAATCGCTATTAGGGTCAATAATTTTTTCGCCTCTCAAAACGTCTTTTTTCCGTACACACGTCCAATTTTCAATTTAAGACTGCCATTCGTAAGCTGAGAATATAATCTTTCAATCGCAATTGTGAGATCCACAATCCGACAAGTGTGTACGGATAAAAGATGTTTTAAGAGGCGAAAAAAACATTAACGCTAATTACTATTCAAGTATTCATATCATAACATCCACCCTGTTGAACTCGGACGTCGTGGTTCCAAAGATGCGTCACCACATTGAAAATCGGTTCATCCGATGCGATACGCATCACTAAAAAATCCTTCTTTGTCGCACTGTATTTTAAACGTACACTTAGTGCTTACAATGTATGCAACTATGCATGTCGACGTTTTTAAACAAAACATTACACAATTGCAAAACTGGTGCGTCTATTTAAATTGGCGCAGTGAAAGGACTTTTGGCGCAGATTTTGACGAACAACCGAACAAAATTCGACGAAGTAAAAGGACAACTACAGTACACCGCGAATCGTAATTAGAGTAATGAAAAAATTAGAGTAAAAAAACAAAAAAAAAACAATTAGAGTAATGAACTCTAATTTATGTGATATAATTTTTTCACAGTCAAAGTTTACTCTAATTTATTTAAGTACTCTATATTGGGTTATGTCGGCAATAAATATCCGCGCTGAAATTATAAACACTAAATTACGTAGACGTACAAAATCTGTCAGTCCGTATATTTTTTACGTCATTATGACGCTAGTATTATTTGTCACGCTGAATGTCAGTTAATGTTCACACTGACGACGATGCTGTCGACGGACGAGAGTTATGCGAACGGCTTTTTTTCGATGTGATTGATTTTTCGCTTAGTGCGATTTCACGTGCGAGCGCGATTGTATCAAACTAATTTATTGTACTTTTTAACTTAAAAAGGTACATTTATGTACGGTCTAACACTGACCGTACACCACACTATTTAGGAGACAACGTATTGAAAAAAACCCTAAATAAAATAAAGAAAAAAAAAGAATGAAGTACACTAATGGAGAATAAAAAAAAAAAAAAGCGGGACGGAATTAGCATACACAACGTTAATAACGATTGGCGGTGTAGCTGGACGTAAAGTCGTTAGGGTACACGTTCACTTGTTGTGGAATGTCGTACGGTAAGAAGATTTAGGGTGTGTCTCCATGTATCTAAGTAAGGGTTTTTTAGGGTTTTTAGAGCCGTACCGCATAAGTGTCAACCGTACAAGAAAAAAGGAGAAGTAAATTTTGCGTCATCATCGAATTTAAAATGTACTACATGTTGTCGTCTTGTGTTCTTCGACCCACGGCCACGCCAAAAAACGTCATCTTCAAACTTTCCTTTAAAAAACATACGCGATGTATTTTAAAACAAAGTATTTTTGGTAAACAAATAATAACACGTATTCACACGTGTAAAGTTTTTTAGAAAAAATCAAATGAATTCAAATGACGACGAAAAATACACATTTCGGTATGTTTTGTCCGTTTGGGTCCATCAAAGTACATAATTTGTTTCGTTTTGTCAGTTTTCGTTCAGTACGGAATTTTTCATTTCAGAGGATCTGAAGACTCCGATGCCATTTCACGAAAACGTGAGAAATATCTGAGGGCGCCACATCAACTCGCACTTGCCGCCTCTCACCGTACAATTAGCGACGTCACGAACAATATGGAAAATCACAGACTGTAGACGTTGGCAACCGTCACGCGCATGTCAGTGTATACAATCGTCACATCCTTTAGTTTTAATTCCGTTTTTACACATAGGGACACTTGAAATCCGGGTCCGCCGGATCTGCGCTAAAAAACAAAGTAATTTCTCTAAGTTACAAGTACATGGAGACGCACCCTTATTTATAGATGTCACGTGCGGCAATGATGCGACACTTTGATTGGTTTTCAACGCTTAGAATCTTGTTACCACCGAATTTGGCGCTCTATTGCAGTCCTAAATGCCGAAAAAGCCCTTAAGATTCTCTGCATTCCGTATCTCTCTTAGGGCTGCTAGCTGGCGTATCGTACGAAAATATTAAAGTAAACAGAATAGCAGAGTCTAAACATGGAAAATATCGTCTTTCCTAAAATTGGGCTTTTGTCACGAAAGGTTTTCGAAGATCGCCTGTACGCTATATGCCAAAAGATACGGAATCGTCCAAGATCTTTGTTGCTCATGTACCTCGTAGGATAAAAAACCAGGAAAACAAGATAACCGGTCGCGATAAGCCGGCAGATAATAAAGCGTCAATTTTCACTAAACGCCGTCAATCCGGCTGACGCGCAGTTTCGAATCAAAGTCATGTCGTTTTCCGTGACGCGATGACAAAAAAAATAGGACTTAAAAAACGCATTAAATGCAATAGCCGTGGAGAATCGGCTGGTCCTCATATTTTCTCACACGCGTGTGAATAAATAGAGGCCGAATCAGGATTACACAAGAATTGCCGCAAGAAGATTCTCAGACAAGTTTTCCGTTATCGCAAAAAAGGGAAAATGGATTTGTCCTATTTTGAGAGTTTTAACCCGAAAAAAAAATCGAGACGCGTAAATCAGCCGTAAAATCGGTGAAGTACAAGTTTCGTCTCAGAATTTTTGTTTATTTATTTATTTCCTTTTGTTGTATTAAGCCACATTATAAAAGGCTATTTAGTGCGACATCGTGTAAAATAAACGTCCCAAAATTGCCGAAGCATTGCCTGATGGCCAATAGCGTAGGACGGTGTAACGTCACTAATTTTCTCAGCTGCCGTACCATGTAACTGTACGACACTTCGAAAATAATCCACTTTAATTTCAGAATTTTCCTGCAGAAGCGCAACGTGCAGCCCGCCGCCAAAAAAAAAACGGTCGTACTTTTTCCTAATAACTATGACTGAAAAAATCCAATCCAGCTTTGCAGGCGTGTGGATAAACGCATCGTCATGAATCGCTGTGGTTGGCTGCGCTCGCCAGTATCTGTGAAATATCTTCTCGTTTTCGCATGCGCGCCGCCAGTGACGTCATACAGAATATTGCGCCACGTGATGCCCTCCAGTCCCTTTAATTACAGCGGCAGGCTGGCCCTGGCAGGACTCGTACGGTCAGTTGGAAATCGTCAGGAAGACAGAAACTACACCGCGAATCGTTGTTAGTGTCAAAGTCACTAATTTGGGTTCTTAAAATTTTGATTTTTTTCCTCAAATAGGATACATGACTTTAATTTTTCCTTGACGTTAATTAAGGTACACCGCGAATCGTAATTAGAGTAATGAAAAAATTAGAGTAAAAAAACAAAAAAAAATAATTAGAGTAATCAACGCTAATTTATGTGATAGAGCTTTTTCAACTATGAAGTTTACTCTAATTTATTTAGTTAGGGTGGAATTCCATTAGAAGAAAAGTGTGGTTCGTTACTGGACGCCGTACAAGTTCGTACATATTCGTACCACGCCGTACCTTAAAAAAAAATTTGTCGGACGAAAATTCGTTACTGGAAAGCTGTCGGAAGGCTCCAATGATGTAGGCGTAACTCCTGGCCGTTGGATATTTCACTTTTTCAGATCCGCGAAGCAATCGCGCACATCATCCAGTGTCACGATAGTCTCCTCGCGAGGAGAGTTGTACGATACTAGACGTGTACCATTGGTACACGTGAAAAAGAAAAAAAATATCTGCTTTGAACAAGCGATCACAGGTCTACACGTCGTATAGGCCATGTGCCTACGTCGTACGGTCCATGTGCCGCCTGCCACGCTGGATGCAAGTGAGCCGATTTTTTTTTCGCACGCTCCGTCTGACATCCACCGACATTGAAAGTTTGCCGCGACCTTCAAAGTTTGCCGCGTCTTTTTGCCGTTCCGTTTCGAAATTTTGATTTCCGTTTTCAAAATCAAAAATCTGGCCGCAAACTTTACGTACGAATCATTAACTACCTCCAGCCGTACAGATATTTCGTTCTGACTTTCCGTTTGAAGATTTTATTTAAGATTTTCAAATCTGGACTATAACCTACGTGGCGCTAATCATAATTGAGGAAGATTTGTTACTGGCCCGACAAAATGGAATAGTCTTCCAGTAAACGCTGCCAGTAGAATTTTCCGTACATTTACTGGGACGGCCTAATGGAATTCCACCCTTATTCTATATTGGGCTATGTCGGCGATAATTATGTGCGCGATAATTATGAGCACTAAATTACGTAGATGTACAAAATGTGTCAGTCCGGTATAGTACTGACGTCATTATGACGCTAATAATATTTGTCGCATCGAATGTCAGATAATGTTCACACTGACGACGATGCTGTCGACGGACGAGAGTAATGCGAACGGCTTTTTTTAGATATGTTTCTTTTTTTTGTTTAGTGCGACTTCACATGCGAGCGCGATTCTATTAAATCATTTTTTGTACCTTTTTACTTATAAAAGTACAATTTTGCACGGTCAGACGTCGTTTGTACTCCACACTATTTAAATATAACTTATATTAGAATTTTTTACGCTAATTAAGCTTCACCTAAATTAGAATAATGAAAAAATTAGAATCGACTACTCTATTTGATGTGTTAGAGTCGAAATTTCGAGCGACCGAATTAGAGTAATTTACTCTAATTACGATTCGCGGTGTACCGTACAAAATAGCGTATAGAACGAAAGTATAATAACATTTAAATAGTGTTGTTTATGGTCGATGTCAGACCGTACATAAATGTACCTTTTTAAGTGAAAATTTTACAAAAAATGAATTAAATCAAACGCGCACGCATAGGAACGTGCGCTAAAAAAACGGGATTTGTCTGACACGTAAATTAGTCTGACATGTACGGATGGTTAAATTTCACGACGGCGTACGATTTCTAATATTTTATACGGATACATATATTAATGTATATAATCGTACGGCGAAATACGAAATTCCATTTTTGCTGTTCCCAAATTAGCATAATGCCGAAATTAGAATACACCTTTTTTTATAAAAATTTCAAATTCTTAATTAGCATCAATTATGGTATATTTCCTTTAATACTATTTAAACTTTGACACTAATAACGATTCGCGGTGTACTTTAACCGCGTGACTTTTTCCAAGGGACCGGGGTGCAGGAGGATCGCAGCAGTCGCCATTCTAGATACGCCACGTGGCATGTACACATACATGGAAAAGGAAAATCGGGGAGAGCAAAAAAGTATGTGAAAACCGTTTTTTTTCGGCTATTTTAAGCAAAGATGTCCCGTGCGCATATTACGCACGGTATAAACTAACGAGTACTACGTACGGTACGCATCAAACGATGATGAAAAGTAAATAAAATGCGTACCTTACTTTGTACTCGTACAATATTTGTACACTTACGTACAGTGTCCGTCAATGTTCGTACATTTTAGGGTTATTTAGGGTGATTTTTTAGGGTTTCCAAGGTACATTGCCGTACGTTCATTTATATTTAAGTACGGCTGGCGTAGATATTTCGTACTATTAGGTTTTTAGGGTACACTTTCGTACAATTTTGTACATTTCTGTTAACCTTCGTACATTTTAAGATTTTGAAGGATTTTCTAAGATTACGCTTTTCGTACGTTTTTTTACATGGCCATACACCGAAATTTACAAAAAATTTACGAAAAGTATTAAAAAGACGAATACTACGTAGTTTTCGTAAAAAAGTTGAAATCCGTACGAATTGGACATCAACTATTTTAAGAGTCTCACTTTTTTTTTCGGATCAACTTCCAAATTGGACGAATCGATTTCCTTTTGCGACGCCAAATTAAGTTTACAACGGGCAGTTTCGGTGGAAATAAAATATTTTTCTTTCCCGCTTTTTACAAGTGTAACAATATAAGATGTTCACCGGATTTCCCGCGGCTATCCCAATCATTGAGCTTTCTCTCCTCTCCTTCTATCTCCTCTCTCCTCTCTCCCCTCCCTTCAATCTCCTTCCTCTCCTCTCTCTCCCTTCCTTCAATCTCCTTCCTCTCCTCTCTCTCCCTTCCGCCGTCTTCCTCTTCCTTCCCTCTTGCCCCTTCTCCCTCTCCTCCTCTCCCTTTCCCTCTCCCCCTCTTTTCCTCATGTTTGTCATTTTCTTTATCGCCATTTTTTTCTTTCACATTTCTGAGTTTTCATTGGCCGCCATTTTTACTCCTCGAGAGTTTGGATTTCAATGTATGATTCTCACATTATTATTATTATTTTTATTTATTTTTTTAAATTAACTAATAAAATAATCTCAATCGTATCTCGTGAATCGAATTTAACAAATTTGCAAGGCAATTTAATTTGTGAAGCACAACAAATAATGTACGAATGTCCCTTTTTTTTAACTCTGAAAATAAAACTAAATTAGTGTGGATTAAGGGAATAATATTTTGTACGGACACCTATAGAGGAAGGTTACAACTTCCAAAAATTGAATAAAACAAAAAAAATCAAAAAAACACAAAAAATAAACCAAAACCCTACCAGAAATCCCTACAATAAATTTGCTAAAACCACGTTAATGTCTGTAGGAACGACAAACGTCTCCCATTTTTATTTATTTTTGTAACTTCTCTCTTTTTGAATTTCTTCTTTCCCCACCCTCCTTTCTTTCTCTTTTTTTTCACTCTTTTGATTTTCCTCTTTTTCTTTCCCCTCCCCTTTTCCTCATTTTTTGCATTTTACTTTTTTGTCGCTTTTTACTTTTTCCCGCCTTTTTTTTTTTCGTTTTCTTTTTTTTGCCTTTTCTTTCATTTCTGTGTTTTTTCTTTTTGTCTTTTCTATTTTGCCCTTTTTTTTTCTTTATGCAGCTTGTCTTATTAGCAAAGAGTATGTTGTTGCGATGGTTTTCGGATGTACGGAATATTTTTTCGAATTTTGGCTTTTTCCCGACTTGAAAAATATTAAACTTTTCAAACATTTGGGGTTGATTATGGTTATTTTGGGAGAAACTATTCGAAAAGTGGCAATTATAACGGCACAACATAATTTTACTCACGACATAAAAAAGTACAAAAGGACAAATCATGTTCTTGTCACTCGTGGTATTTATGGGTATGTCAAAAAACCTTAAAAAACCCTAATCCTAAATTTGAATTCTAAAAACTGTAACTCTTTTTGTTGCAAATTTATGTTACAAGTTCATGTTAAAAACGGCTTTGGTTTTGGTCATTTTTGGTTATAAATATAGACCTAATGTTTTCACAATTTGGCTTTTTTTTTTTTTTTTTTTTTTTTGTACTCAAAAAATGACCATTCCTTAACTTTTTATTTTTTCACTTCTTTCCTACTTACAATTTTTTTCCATCTCCCATTGGACTTTTTCCTAATCACACGTGTGTTTTTCTCTTCGAAAAGAGATAAAAGGCAAAAGTTTTCTTTTCTTTTCTTTTTTTCTGATGATAACATTTTTTTTTCTTGTGATGATGATAACATTTCTTAAGATCCAAACAAGCGCAGATTCAAAACTAGGGTTTTCATTCAATAATTTATGTAGTGTTTATTTACACACATTAATTTGCTTTTTTTTATGTCAACAAAATTTGAATCTCCACTTTTTTTATGTAAAAAATAAATAAATCCACTGTTTGTTTGTATGTAAAAAAAAAAAAACTTATATATCTGTGTTTGACATTTTCTTTTGTAGGTATACTGAAAAAAATAAACAAACAAATGATAATTGAATAAATGAATGCAATTTAAAAACAAAAACAGGATGTGGTGAAATCCACACTATTATTGCTGAGCCAAAAATCGACAAATTTATGTTTTGTGATAGGTGTCACGTTTTATGGAAAGTTTCTCTAAACAATTCTGGATTCCCTTGTCGTAAAAAAAAACTTAACAAAAATCCAACAAAAACGAAAACAAAAAATCTCTAATAAACTCAATCCTAAAGAAAATAAATAAACAAATTTTATTTTTTTGTTTAAAATTATGGCATCTGACCTTTATAAGTTGATTTTTTTGAAAGTTTTTTTTTTTGTTCAATTTATAAATAAAATCTATTTACAAATTCTCCTTTTTATAAATAAATCAAGAGTTGAACTATAGTAAATAAAGAATGAAACTGGAAGAGTTGAACAGAAAAAAGATAATCTTTGAAGCGCAAAAATATTAATAAAAATCCAAAAAACTGGGCGCTAAAACTATGAAATTCCTTCCCAAAAGAGAAACAAAAAAAGACATTGTAAACAAAACCTTAAAAAGCAACAAATCCTATAACCCTAAAAAAAAATTACAAAAAAACCTTGAAAGTCGTAAAAACCGAAACGAATAAAAAAAAAAGAATTGGAAAAATCGTAAAAAAATCCAAAAAAATCCTAAAATAATCATAAAAAAAAATAAATCCTACTTAAATCTATTTTGTGACCGTCCTCTAAAACCATCATACCCTTCCCTTCTTTTTGTCGTTTTCCAATCCCAAACATTTGCTGATCTTGTCATTTCCACCCTCAAACGTCTTGTAACGTAGCAATTTTGTCATTTCTAGACCCAAAAGCCTGTTGACGTCAGCATTTTTGTCATTTGGCAGGTGGGTACGTCATCCCGGATATTCCGGCTGGTTTTTGTGGGCGGTCGGGACCCAAATAATGTTGATTAACCCCGTTTCAATTATAGCGTATTCTTTTGTTTCTTGGCGATTTTTTTCTCAACGAATAAGGTAGTTTTTTTTTTTTTTCTTTTTCCTTTTTTTCTTTCTTTTCCTTTTTTTTTCTTTCTTTCCCTTTTTTTCTTAAGAAATTTTGGAGGGGATTTCATAGGAGATGTTTTGCAGCAAATGTTTAAGGTTTTTTAAGATTTTTTTTTTAAACCCTTGAAAAACAAATAAAAACCATGAAAATTGTCGGAAAAAAGTAAAAAACCTAGAAATATTTGAAGAACAATCTTTAAAATTTTGGGTTTTTGCAGGCTTGAGGAGGTTTATCTTCGAAATTTTTTCGGAGAGAAATATGTCGAATATGCTTCTCGAGTTCCTTCTGGGATTCCTTTCATCTCATAATTGTTTTTTCCCCCTTTTTTTTTGTATGCTTCTCGAGTTCCTCCTGTAATTCTTTTGATCAGATAAAACATTTTTTTTTTTCATGCTTCTCAAGTTCCTTTCGGAATATCTTTCATAGCAGTAACCATTTTTCTATTGATTTAAAAAAAAAAGGCACATTTCAAAATCCCAAAATTCGAAAAGTTCATGAATAAAAAAACCTTTCGAAAAACCCAAAATTAAAAAAAAATCCCAAAATACCCCTAAACCCTTCCCCTCCCCCCTAGAAACAACCATTTTAAAACCTTTTTAAATCCTAAAATTATGTAAGTAAAAAATGTATAATAATGGTTCAATTTTTTTTCTTTTACTTTTTTTAGCGATTAAATAAGATGTTTTGTTAAATTTACTAATAACTTTTTCTTTGTCAAAAGCCAAAAGGTAAATAAAAAAAAAAAACCAAAGTGAAACCGGATTTCTTTAGACTGATAATTATTTTTTAAAATTCGATCTTTTTTGTATATATTTTTTTTATTATTTTAATTAGATTGTTTTTCCCTAAAAATATGTTTTGTCTTTATTTTTCTGATTTTAATTTTCTAATTTTTTGTCTTTTTTTTTGTTTTTTTTTTTCACAGAGGACAAAATTGAAAATTTGTTGTTAGGATTTTTGTAGCTCTCATTTTTTTTTTTTTTTTTAATGATAAGTGTAGATTATTTTTTTGCAATACAATATATGTTTTTCCGGGTTTTTTTTTTTTTTTTTTTTTTTTTTTTTTTTTTTTTTTTTTTTTTTTTATTTTAATTTTTTTTTTGTTTTTTTTTTTTTTATTTATTTTTTTAATTTTTTATTTTTTTTTTTTTTTTTTTTGACGTCATATTGGAAGTCGGCGAAAAAAAAATAGTGAAAAATTCAATTTTAGAGAGGCATTTTACTCTAATTTTTTCCAAAATCGATTTTAGCTTGTTTTCATTTTTCTCATACAGAACAAAAAAATAAAGGGTTTTGAATAATAGCACATTTTTCGTAATAGTATTTTTCTTTCTTTGTCCTTTTGTTCGAAATGTAAACCCAAACTGTGTTAAAGTTTCTGAAGCTTTTTTTTTTTCCAACCTTCCATTAATGTAAACTTTTTTGCAGTCATATTTTGAGAAAAAAATTATTGTTAAGATGTTCTCGCAAAAAAAAGAAAAGAATGGAAAAAAAAAATCTTCAAGTTTCACAAGACATTTTCTTTACAACGACTAAAGATGAAAGGCTACGAATACAAAAAAAAAAAAAAAGGCAAAATAAATAAAGAAATACTAAAAGACAAAAGAAAAACAAAATTTTATTTTTTCATTCAAAACAAAGTTTAATAATCTTTGTTAAAAGGAAGTCCAAATGGGTAAAGGGTGAAGTAAAAAGCAAAATCTTAAAATACTTGTACAAAATCGAATCAAAATCGTCGAAAAACGGGTTCCGAGCTTTTCAAAAGTGACTCAGTAGCATGAGGTCAATTTGAATAAACTAATGAGTATATCAACGAGGAAATACCTCAATTGCAAAAACTCAACCAAAAACAAACAGAAACAAAACAAAAAAAAATAAGACACCATAAAACCAAAAACAAAAGCTATCAACCATTGGCAAACCAAAAACTATTATATAACTGAAACTGAGAATTAAATGATGTCTCCATAGAGACTAATTCCCCATATCCCATCCTTTGTATCCCAATCTCTGCATACGCAAGATAAATTAAAAAGCACGATGGTAAACCATCTGAGTCCGGGGGTACAAAAGGGGTGGCATGGCCGAAAATAAAAAACTACCAGCAGGGGAATAAAATAACAGCACAACAAAAACAAAAAGAAAACAACAACAAGGAAAATAAAAGCACCCAAACTCAAAATGAAAAGCACGACAAAATATTCTCAAATTGGAGAAGGATAGAAGGAAAACAGAAACAAATGATAATCCTTTTTTTTTTGTTTGTTTGTTTGGTAGTACAAACTTTTTGATAGTTCAAATGTGAGAAAACAATTTGACGCGCTATATTTGGTAACTATATACTATATGCGTATTATACTGTTTAAATTGTACTTGTGAGACTTTATGAAGAAAGCACGATGGTGAACCATTTGAGTACATGAGAGAAAAAAAAAGGAGGGCAAAACAAAAACAAAAAGCCGAATGAAATAGAAGCAAACAAGCTTGTGTTAATTACATGTTGTGTTTCGAATAGTTTTGGCACATTGAACAATTGGATGGAAGCTTTTTACTTGTTGCAAAGCCACTATAAACACCGATGATAAAAGACCATAAGTATAAAAGGTGAAAGACTCCCTTATCCATGTCTTTCGGAAAAATGTCGATCATAAGTATAGAGGATTAGTCCAAAATGATGCCCAAACAACCAAATATTACAACCGCAAGGGAATTGTTTGATCTTTTGCGATTTTTCACTTTCGTTTTGCCCTTTTTTTCAAATGGCTTGCCAATGCATTTTTTGTCACAAAGCTTATACCATAATTGTGTCCATTGCCCGTAGCCGTATCTCCCTAGTACTTTGACGATACGACGTGCCTATCTGTTAAAATACTATATTTACTATGCAATGAGGCGATACGTCACTATTGGACCGATCCTTTACCATATATATAGTTACAAATATTTAAAAATCGGTGTGTCATGAACGTTTTCAAAACCTATTCTACTCACATATAAAAAAGAGTGCAATGTATGTTACGTGTGTGGCATACTTCATGAAAAATGCCCATAGTACATGCAAGTATTTGTGCTTACAAGGAGAATACTCATAAATGCATCGCATATATGAGAGTCACATACACATCGAGGAGAATATTTATAAATGCAATGCATACAAATATATGTCGAGAAGAATTCTCGTAAATGCATTAAATGCATATATAGCTTTGAAGAATACAGCACAAGGGGCATTTGCATGCATTTTCATGCCTGTAAATGGACATATGATTCCGGAATAATACTCACAATGCCAACGTACTTGCACATATGTGTCGAGGAGAATGCTCACAAATGCCAATGCATCCACATATACTTCTAAGGAGAATATTCTAACGCTTCACATGCGCATGTACATGGACATGTACTTTGCTCATATGCATGGATGTGCATGCACATATACTTCGTAGAGATTGGGAATATTTGTGGAAATTACCAACAGTCGAGACGAACCAGAAATTCAAGCATATAAGAAACAAGCGGAACACGGTCAAAATCAAAAGAAGCATAAATGCAGAGGCAAAACTAAAAATGTTTCTCGAAACTTTGAAAACAAAACTCACCCAAAAACGTCTCTCTCCACCACCACCAAAAAAAAAAATTCCAAAAATGGCTTCACCACTTCATTACAAAAAAATTCTCGCAACTCTATTGATTCTCGCAGTAGTTGCTGGAAATACACCTTCGGCGAATGCTGGACATCTTGGGTCGTTGTTTCCTGGCAAGAAAACCTTCGGAGAATGCCGGAATTTTTGGATCATTGTTTGCTAGAAAGAAACCTTCAGCGAATGCCAGGTTTCTTGGATGGTTGTTTGCTGGAAATAAATCTTCAGCGAATACTAAATTTTTTGGATGGTTATTTGGCCCTGAGCGATTTAGGGCGATTTTGGGCGAGCTTTTGGCAGATATGCTGTCAATTATGTTAGCAATTATGTTGAAAAACTTGTTCCCAATTATGTTGGCAATTATTTGAGCAATTATTCTGGCGATTGTTGTCAATTCCGGGTAATTTACTTGGATTTTGATTCCGAATGCAGTTGGACAAGGGGGAGAAGCTAATGTGGGAAGGGAATACACACTGGTATTTATTTTCTTTTTAATTGTAGGGATCCTTAGCTCTTTTTGGCTTAGGTAGACATAATTTACAACGTTAGCCATTTGCAAAAATGTGTTTTTGATTTAGTTTTGAGATAAGAACAATACTTGTACACTGTAGAAATTCTTGTTTTTTTTTGGAACACAAGAACCAATAACTGCAATTTTGTATGGAATTATTTTTGATTCCGCCTGAGAATGTTTGTAATTTACATGGGTTTTGGGACAACATTTTTTTATTAGCTTTCGCTTAATGCTTTATCCATTTTGCTTTTTTGCAATTTTTGAACGGACATGTATATTGCAGAGTGCATGACGTCAGTTTTGAACTTATAACTTTTTTTTCAAAAAACCAATGAAGCTCTCTCATCCAATTTCAACCCGATTTTTGAATTTGAGTTTTTTTGAGAATTCTCGTCTCAACAAATTGTATAAGTGTTATAGAAAGGACATTCTCTTAATCCACACATGTTCCAAATCTTTGAAAAAGCCATGTTTGGAAGGGAGCAAAATTAGCTCAATAATACTACATTGTTCTATATATTACTTTGTAACTTTTTGTCATTATTACTGAATACAACTATTTAGCTTTATTAGAAACGCGATGATAAACCATCTTGGTACATGGAAACAAAAGAGAGATTAAGCCAAAATGAACCAAAAAAAACTCAGATAAGTCGAACAAACAGAAAGAGAAAATTACACAAAAGTTTCTTAAGGTCATCGTTTACGTCTCCATCAAACATTTTGCAATGGGAAAAATGAGGTTGGTTGTTTGTTTTTTTTTTTTTTTTTGTAGCATATTTACTGGTTTTGTGTATTTTCTTTCTATTTCCGGAGCAAATGACGTGGACAATTTTGAACCATAAAATGAATTAACGTTAAGAAAAAATAACTAACGCTATTTTGTGTTTAAAGGCCAACATAGCCAAATAAAGCGCCAAAAATTCCGGCATTCGCCGAAGGTGTGTTTCCAGCAACTAGTGCGAGGATCAAAAAAGTCGCAAGAAGTTTTTTGTAATGAAGTGGTGAAGCCATTTGAGGAATTTTCTTGGCGATGGTGATGGTGGGTGGTGGTAGAGAGAAGAGTTATCGATTACTTTGGAGCTTTAGGTTTTGGTTTTCTGTTTTTTAAAAGCTCGATCTGGCTCTGCGATTTTGCTCCTCTGGATTTGAAAGTGTTCCGGTGGTTCTCTTATATGTTTTTATTTTTGGTTCGTCTCGACTGTCGGTAATCCCTAAAATTATGGGTATTCTCCGCTAGGTACAGTGTGGCATATACATCCATGCATTATGCGCAAAATTATACCGTGCATTGTTTCTTTCCAACTTAAAACATCTTTTCTCCTTGCACAGTCGACGGTTGCGATTGAAAGCTAAGATTCTCACCTTCCGATTGGCGGTCTCCCACCGAAAA
This sequence comes from Zygnema cylindricum, assembly GCA_037447655.1. Classification (NCBI taxonomy): domain Eukaryota; kingdom Viridiplantae; phylum Streptophyta; class Zygnematophyceae; order Zygnematales; family Zygnemataceae; genus Zygnema; species Zygnema cylindricum. Next base: position 216,930 of record JBBHKE010001627.1, read on the forward strand.
TCGGACATGTGTGAACAGAAAACAGATGTTTTAAAAGTGGAGAAAATAATATTAACACTGCATGATGTACATTTCCTTGTTTATGCATATGTGAACACACAGTTCAATCTTAATCTATTCTCACATCCACGTCTGCTCTTAGTATTACGAGCTTTCTTAGCCAGTAAACATCGGCCGATGTGCGATGCGCCCATAATACCATTTACCTGGCGATGTACAATTGTACATGATTTTGCCCGATTTGGAAAAATCGATACAACGATTTCCAATATGATGATGCTGCTAATGTTTTGTAGTTTCGATAATTTAGCAATGTTTGACCCCCTTCTCTTTTCCCCAGCTCATTCCCACTCCACTTCCCCCTCGCCCTCCCTATCTCCCTCCCTCTCCCTCCCTCCCTCCCTCTAAACCTTCCTCCCTCGCTCCCTCTCCCCCCCCTCCTCTCCCTCCCTCTCTTCTATCTCTAGCCTCCCTCACTCTCTCCTCCCTCCCTCTCTCCTCCCTCTCTCCTCCCTCTCTCCCCTCTCTCTCTCCTCCCTCCCTCCCCCTCTCTTCCCCCCCTCTCTCCCTCTCTCCCTCCCCCCCGCCACCCCCCACCTGATCACTCCGCATAGTCGTGACAGAAAGTCGCCCTCCGCCATCAATTCCGTTCCATTTAGAGAATTTGCCAGCTGGCATTTCAGGAAACAACAAAAATGGAAAATAAAAGAAGGAAAAAGACAAAATAAAAGGAGAAGGACGAAAAAAAAGAGGAGGAAGAAAAAAAGAGGGGAAAAAAGGTAGGAAAATGACAAAAAAAAAGAAGGAAAAAGGGCATGAATAGAAGTATAAGGAAAACAAAAGAAGGGAAAAAGATGAGAAAAAAAAAGACAAATTAAAAAACAATAAAAATAAAAAAATGAGCAAAAAGAAAGAAAGAAACACAAAAAAGGGGAGAGGAAGACTAAGAGTGAGAGGGAGAGGGAGAGATAGAGGAAGACCAAGAGTGAGAGGGAGAGGAAGAGGGCAAAGAAAACCAAGAGGAAGACCGAGAGGGAGAGAGGAGAGGGAGAGGGAGAGGGAGAGACAGACGAAGACCGAGAGGGAGAGAAGGAGAGGGCCAGAGAGAGAGAAAACAATTCCTTACCTCTCCCATCACTTCTATGGCGGTGATAGCTGTCAGCGGATCACTTTCTGAAAGAAGTACTTCTCCCGACAATTTATCTAAGATTTGGGATTTCCGTACTTCTGTTTTGGCTGTTTAAAAAAAGTCCAAAAAGGAAACGGCCAAACTGTAGATTCGCATCCGAACCTGGAAAAATAAATATATTTATATTAAATTATCATATGTATATACATAAGAGGAGACCAGGTTCATTCATCATGTTTTAGAGGAAGGGAGGGGGGGAGGGGGGGGGAGGGAGGGAGGGAGGGAGGGAGGGAGGGAGGGAGGGAGGGAGGGAGGGAGGGAGGGAGGGGGAGGGAGGAGGGAAGGAGGGAGGGAGGGAAAGAGGGAGGGAGGGAGGGAGGGAGGGAGGGGGGGAAGGAGGGAGGGGGGGAGGGAGGGAGGGGGGGAGGGAGGGGAGGGGGGGGAGGGAGGAGGGGAGGGAGGGTGGGGGAAAGGGGGGAAGGGGGGAAGGAGGGAGGGAGGGAGGGAGGGAGGGAGGGTTAGTGAAAGAGAGAGAGGGGAGGGAGGAGGGAGGAGGTGAGGAGGGAGGGAGATAGGGTTGGAGAGGGGAGAAAGAGGGAGGGAGAGAGAGGGAGGGAAGAAGGGAGGGCGAGAGGGAGGTTGGGACGGAGAGAGAGAGGCAAGGTGATGGAAAGAGAGAGAGGGAGAGGGGAATGGAGGGAGGGAGGTAGGGAGGAAATAGGAAGATGGAGGGGAAAGAGGAGAGAGTGAAAGAGAGAGAGAGAGAGAGGGAGAGAGGGAGAAAGACAACAAAGGGGGGAAAGTACCGTGGAGGACAATTTCGACAACATTTTCGAAAGTCGATTTCGGCGAAAAATCAAATTCTGAAAAATTCCATAACTTCCATTTTCTTTTATTTTTTTAAAAAGAAAAAAAAAAAACACATAATATTCCTTCTAATGATCCTAGAAAGAGAGACTGGGAGGCATCCTAGAGAGTAATGAGATACCTGGTGGGAACTAGGGATCTATGGTTGCATTTGGGAGGGGAGCACACTGACATCACTACTTGGAGTGATGTCAGTTATGGTGATGCACCTATGAGAAGATGCACTTCTGGGTATGTCTTGTATGTGGGGGAAGGTGCTTGTTGTTGGAGCAGTAAGCAACAAAAGGTTGTTGCTCAGTCCACTATGGAGGCTGAGTACATGGCCTCTTGTTCTGCTGTGAAAGGGCTGATGTGGGTGAAGTCCTTGTTGCAAGAATTGGGGTACATGAAGAAGGGAGTACATGAAGTGTTTTGTGACAATCAGGCTGCAATTGCCATTGCAGCCAATCCAAAACACCATTTCAAAGCTAAGCATATGGATATAAGATTGAGCTTTGTGAGGGAAAAAGTGGAAAATAAAATTGTGAATTTAGTGTATAGGAGTGATGGGGAAATGGTGGCTGATATGATGACAAAGCCTGTGCCGTCTCCCAAGCTAAAGTATTGCAGAGAAAAATGTGGATTAAAAGAGAAATTAAAATTAGACTAGAAAATAAGGGGAGTGTTGAAATCACTAGATTTATGGGAGGTATTTTCTAGGTCTTAATTAAAATAAGAAGGAAAAGAAAAGCAAGAGGCAGCTTGCCTCCATCTTCTCTCTCTGACCCCCATACTTGTTGTAGTCACTGAAAGAGAGAGAAAGGGCGGTGGAGCCATGGCTGCCTCAGCTCCATAGGCAGGGCTTAAGAGTGACCTAAGTCACTCTCAACCAAAAAGGTTGAGTCCGGAAAGACTCGAACCTCCGACCGGTAGGGCGAGGCATAGCCGTCAACCCTTACCAGTCTGTCGTAGTAGTCCGTTAGGATACATAGGGTTCGATAGCTATTTAAACAATAGATAGACGACTAATGCGATTAACGGAATTACAAATAAGATACAAAGAAACTAGTTGGGAAATTAAGTGCGCACGAAACAAATGTACTGGACATTTGTTTTGAACGGCTGGGAATTAAAGCCAACTTAGATCCGACGGCTCACATCATCGCCGAGATCATGGAATGACCGCTTTGGCGGTTTGCGGATGTAACATAACCTCGCGACACGTGGCAATATGTCATTGGGAAGCCGGAATCCCGGGGAGCGTAAGGACAAGTCCGGAGGAGACAGGCGTCCACTCCATGGCCTTGTCGTACACAGGCCGTACAGAAAGTACATCGGCCTTGGTACTTTTCTGTACTGTACAGTCTTCTGATTGGTCCCGTACTTCAGTAGATAGGGGTTGTGAGAGGGTTTGGGACTTAGTGGATTGAGGAGGTAGCCGCCTCTCTCCCAATAAGCTTGTATAAATATTGGCATCTTTGCCGCTTGATAATTAATCGCCTGGTAAGGCGTTTTCAGTGATTCCTTTTGCTGTGCACTCATGGGAGTCCAGACTGCACAAGGGTGCAGTCAGGTTATCTATTTATGTGCTAGGGTAGCAGTTGCTCTCGTTGAAAGTGGGTTAGTCAAAAACTACCTAGAGGCTTCCTCATTCTTGGTCCAAATGGAGGACACAGAATTGCAGAAAGGATTTCCAAAAGCATTCTGTGAACAGACTCAAGAGGACGGTAATAGATATCGTATGTACAGGAGAAGAAATATTGGCCGTGTTATTACAAAAATGGAAAAACACTTGATAATCAGTTTGTCGTTCCATACAATCATTGGTTTTCGCACAAATACAACTGCCACATTAATGTCGAAGTGTGCTCAACAGTAGCATCGGTCAAATATTTGTACAAGTATGTGTACAAAGGGCATGATCGCGCCGCAGTGTTATTAGGAAACAACGAGCCAAGGGACGAAATTCAACAATACTTAGATGCACGATATGTATCCGCATCGGATTCATGTTGGAGATTGTTCGAATTCCCTTTACAAGCTAAGTCTCACACTGTAGAAAAGCTTCCCGTGCATTTACCGTAGCAGCAAATGGTTACGTTTCATGCAACAGAAAATGCGTCAACGATTTTGAATCGTGCTTTGTCTACGAAACTTACAAGTTACTTCGACTTATGTGCCAATGATGAGACCGCACGTTCCCTTTTGTATCCGGATATCCTTAAACATTACATTTGGAATAATAAATATTGGCAAAAGCGAGCAAGAGTTAATCAAAGTGTCATAGGGAGAATGGTTACTTGCTCACCAGTTGAACCCGAACGTTATTACCTGCGTTTGTTACTTTGCTATCGACGAGGACCACTGTCATTCAAAGATTTGTGTACTATCGAAGGTGTCGAGTATGCCACATTTGCCGAAGCTGCAAGTGCAATGGGACTTCGCGATGATGATGTAGAGTGGGAAAAATGCATGGAAGAAGCGGTATCATTCCAAATGCTAAAACAACTCCAACACCTATTTGCCAGAATCCTCCTCTGCGCTAATCTTCAATCCGCAAAATTATTATGGGAAAAGCACTTCAAAGTTATGTCTGAGGATATCCACTATAAAAATCATGCGAATTACAAGCTCATGAGTCGCGTAATAATGAGAATCTTCAACGGGAAGAATAATACGAGACTTTATTGGACATTGAACAATACCTACGTGGGGGCGGTAAATCGCTTACGGATTATCCAACTTTACCCCAATTGTCAGACTATCTTGAGCAACTCATTCGTCAAACACAAAAACGAAATCCATTAATAGACGTTGAAAAATCCTACAATCTTGAAGACATGACACGAGTGTTATCATCAATCACCACACTCAATGTGGAACAGAAAAACGTATATGACGCAGTTACAAATGCAGTACAAGATACTTCAAAGGCCGAAACTTGCTTCTTTCTTGATGGACCAGGAGGGACAGGAAAGTCATTTGTCATAGAGAAGATTTTGGCAAAAGTGCGTACTAACGGCAAAATAGCTATAGCCGTTGCTGCAAGTGGTATAGCAGCATTGTTATTGACAGGAGGAAAGACAGGGCACTCAAGATTTAAGCTTCCATTAGATATAGATGCTCAATCTACATGCAATATCTCTTCTCAATCAGATCTTGCAGAGCTATTACGTCAAACCTCTCTAATCGTTTGGGATGAAGTTTCTATGTCTCATCAACATCTACTTGAGGCAGTAGATAGAACATTGCAAGATTTACGAGGAGATCAAAAACCATTTGGGAATGTAGTGTTTCTCATAGCGGGCGACTTTTGTCAATGCCTCCCAGTTATTCAAAAAACCACAGATGCTCAAATCATCGCAGCATGCGTTAAAACAACCCCTTATGGCAAAAATTCAAACAACTTCGTCTGAAAATATATATGCGTGTCCGCACAGCTCAAGATGACATTGCCGCTTCAACATTTCAAAAATTCGCCGACTTCTTGCTTCAAGTTGGAGAGGGGAGACACGAATCACACCCACGGCTATCACCAGAGTACATAAAGCTTCCAAAAGATATAGTGCTACACAGAAGCAATGACACGAATACAAACTTGGAGAACCTCATTCAATGCACTTTTCCAAACGTAACAACGCAATATATTCGCGATGGATACTTCTCAGATTGTGCTATACTATCTCCTCGCAATGTGGATGTTAACATCGTCAACGACTTGGTGATGAGGAAAATACCCGAACAAGAGCATGAATACATTTCTGTAGACTCAGTGGAGATCGAAGAACCTGATCAACAATTATTGTTGCCACAAGAATTCCTCAACTCCTTAACAATCAGTGGCATCCCACCGCACAACCTCAAACTTAAAACAGGTGCATCAATTATTCTCATAACCCCATTTATCATACAACTATTTAAGTCTCTAAATATCAATGTGAAAATTTATATAATCAATTACCCACAATCCATATGCCTATGATTATTATATCAAAATTAACTTGGATATTATAATATATTAAATACACATTCTTTAAAAAAAATCAAATTAATACAAGTTCACATGGTTATTTATCTGTTTAAACATCAAAAAAAATATGCGCACTAATACAAACCACTATCTGTAATTTCAAAAATTTAAATCGTATTAACAAAAAATATATGATCAGATATTGAATACATATTGATTGACATTTATTAATGTGAAACAGGTACACCAATCATTCTACAGCGTAATATCAACGGTGAAAGGGGACTTTGTAATGGAACCAAACTCAAAGTGGTGGGTCTTTCCAAAAACTGCAATCACGCAAAAATACTCACTGGTGTTGCACGAAACACCGAAGTTTTCATTCCGCGTATACCGATGATCAGCAACGAAAAAACTTTAAATCAAACAGCGACAATTTCCAGTACAAGTAGGATTTGCTATGACAATCAACAAAGCACAAGGACAATCAATACACCATTTGGGTCTGATTTGCCCCAATCAGTGTTTGCACACGGACAACTATATGTGGCGTTGTCGCGAGTCACTTCACGCGCCAATATAAAAGTGTTGATTGAAGAACCGATACTCGAGGATGAAAACGGAACGTATACCAAAAATGTTGTTTACAAAAGTGTTATTAATGCATAGTGTACATTAGTTGAATTATAAGTGACACAAGTAGACAAATGACATGCTAAGGTTATGATTTCAAAATCATATTGTGTAACAAAACACACCAACATGAAAGCTGTAGCTAAAAATAAACATTTGCTTTATGACAGTTACACATAGATATAGGCGGAGAATGGTTAGTTTAGTATAGTTAGTTAGCTGAAATTGCTAGAGCCACACACCATTGAACGTTATTACAAAGGTGACACTCAGTCGTCAATAAACCCATTTAATCTCAACTACGATATTCCTGTTGTGAAGTAGACTAAATATGATTATGAACTTCAAAACATGTTTGTTTGCACAGAATGACATCTTACATGGGACATTCTCTTGGTTTAAAATTGTTTATATTTGTATTGCAAATCAAAACACCCTATGGTTGTTATTCCCTTATATGATTTTCATTTGTATAGTTTATCAAAAAACCCACCTGAAGTCGTTGCCAAACATATAGTAGAGTACAAAAACTCTATGCAACCTTAAATACACACAATACGAACTTTGCCCGTGTAACGGGCATTGATTTACTAGTTTACAAAAAATATTGAGCCGCGACACGTTGGATAATGAACATATGTGTCATGACAGCAAACCAACGGAAATCAAAAAAATTTCGCACATGATATATGCATTCAAAATTCAACGGAAATCACGAAAGTAGTCTCGTAACGAGCTTCCATCGCGCTATTTTTGTTACTGGCCATTCGTCACACTATTTGTGGAAGCGCTCATTCGTCACGCGAAAAAGCACAAACCCTAAAAATAACGAGCTGGCATCTAACAAGGGTTGTAAATAATGAGCTGGTATCTGACAAGCGTTTGCGAAGAGTACAAAATGTGTGTGGTACGATGCCCTGGTCCGCACGTACATGGTACGCAAATGACGATTTCGAGTTGAAGTTGGTCGGTGTAAAAAATATTTGACGATTTTCAATATACGATCTTATCTTTCGTGGTACCACTCATTTCTGAGCACGTGGATTACAAACTCTACGCGACAGAACAGCGTTCAAAGTGAAGCATCCTGTAATGTTGTTCGTACGATTACAAAATTTCCTTATGGAACGCCACCCTAACTATTCAAGAGAGAGGAATAATACCTGTCACGTCGCTTTGCACTAATTAGTTGTAACAGTAATAGCGGATCGAACTTGTTTATAAATGGGTATTTAGGTGTTATGATTATAGAGTACTAAAATTGGTAGACGTCCGCGAAAGAATCACGGTATTTGGAGTTATATTTTAAAAGTTATAGCGATGGGTGTATTTAGGTGACAGCGTGGGGTCTAAATAACAAGTGGGTATCATTGAAACGGGTTAAGGGTCAAATTAGTACCGAAATTACGCGCGTACGTTTCATAAAGTTCTAATGAAACGTTTATTATGCACGGTGCTTCGTTTCGTACAAATTTTAGTACGAAACGTCACTTTCACTTAAGGGAATTTCGTAGGAAGTTTCGCGTGCGAAATTTGTTACGCACGCTCGTGCGAAGTCGTGTCGTTTGCCGCGCAATTTTGCACGTAAATGTTACCTAGTGAAACGTAACGTTTGATTGGTTAGTAAAGCGCTAAGTAGTTAGTAAGAGATTTCGCACGTTTTTGCATTGGCCAGTCTGAGTCTTTGCTGATCAATGATTGGCCCAGGTAAAAGCCTGTTAAAACGAAGCGTTGACTCTGGCCTGGCGAGTCCAGGGCGATGATGGATAAATAGTGAAGTGTAAGAGGAGAGTAGACATCTTTTCCTTTGGAGAAGTTTGTGGAAATTCCAACTGATCTTGGTCCTGAGCGATTAATACCAAATTGGAGAAAAGGCATTTTTGCATTGAAATCTCTTACTAACTAAATAGTGTTTTAGTAGTTAAGAGATAGAATTATTAAGAGTGGAGAGTAGAGGAAACAATTTAAATTGAAGGGTTGAGCCACGAGGGCAAGAGACCAAGCTAATGTTATGTGGACAGAAGCTTCTTCTAATTTAAAGTTATCCTTATGTGAGTGTTTTCCAATGTGGATGTGTATTTTCCAATGTGTGGAATGTGTGGTTGGAATTGTTTGTAGTAATGGGATTTTCCGAGAGGTAGGAGATCTTGTTACATATGGTATCGGAGCTCTGGTTAGAAACCAGGGAGAAGTTTGCTCACCCGAAAATCGATTGCCGTGACCGGTGAGGGTGCTCTGACCTGTGTCGGTGGAACCACAATGTGAAGTGGTAGGGGATTGGAGGGAAACTAAGTGACCACACTGCCAGCGGCCGCTGGTTAGATGTGGGGCGTGCTTAGGTCCTAAGGACTAAGGCGGGGTGGGCAGTGTAGCCACCGCTGAAGCTCACTCCAATTACCTAGAGGCCAAACAAACTTGCCTTCTCCTAGCAATGATTCATGTGTAGAGGGAGGGCTTGAAGCCATGAAGGGTGAGGATGTGAGGATTATAGAACAAAAGATCCTGATGTAGTGGGAAGTGGGAAATTTGCTAATGGAGGAGAAGGAAAGTGGAGTACTTTACTTCTTCAAGAGCAAAAGAGTCCAGAAATGACTCAAAACTTTTCAAACCCTAAATTGTTACCTTTGATTGATTTCAATTTTGCTGTTGCAAAATTTATGGTTAAATCTTACCTTTGATAGCTTTCAATTTTTGCTATTGCAAAATTTGTGGGGAAATTCTTACATTTCTGTTTCAATGTTGAGAAATTGAAAATTTGAATTTGTACTGACTTATTGTCAATGTCTTTTTAATTTCTCAGATCTCGATCTTTTCAAAGGATTTGTTAAGGAGAAGAAGTTTTGGATTGGAGCAATCAAAAGGACTTCAAACCTGCAGCAAATTTCATTGGGAAATTATACTCTATCTTTCCTTTTGCTTGATTTAATTGTGTGTTAATGGCAAATTCTGCATGGAAACGTGAAATGGAGAATGCTTTGAATGTGTTGAAGAAGCGAACTGTGAAATTGGTCAAAAGATTAAAAAATCATGCTACCGCTGTGGATGAAACCATTTCCGAATTGAAAAGTGAATTAAAAGTTGTCAAAGAAAATGGAAATGTTTCAAATGAGAAATTAGATGAACTTATTAACTTAATTCAGACCAAGAATGATATGAATGACCAAAAGGGTGAGAGTAAGAAAATGAATGCCAGTTTTAGGGAGGATGATCATGATAGACCTAAGAAGATAATGGATCTGAAATTGTCTATTAGTGAGGCACCATCGTTTGATGGTAAGAGGATTGATGAGTTGGATGCTTGGATTTTTTATATGGAATATTATTTGGAGTCTAGAAATTGCGATCGTGATGATTACACTTCTTTTGCTGTTAACTGTCTGAAAGGCGATGCTCAGATTTGGTATTATACTCAGAGAAGGTCTAAATTGATTCCTGATAATGCTGATTGTGAAACTTTTAAAACCGCGATCAAATCGCGTTTCTTGTCTGTCACTTTTAAATCCAGAATGGAAGAAAAGTGGCTGAATTGTAAGCAGACTGGATCTGTGAAGGATTATATTGTGGAATTTGACTCATCTAGTATTCATGTCATAGGTTTGACTGATGAAATGGCTAAATTGCATTTCTTGAACTATTTGAATCCTATACTGGAATCAGAACTAAAACATCAAAAATTTAATAATTTGAAGGAATTACAAGATAAGTCATTGGAATTAGAGGATCAGTTGGGGTATTATCGGGAAACTCGATCACTCAGGGGTAATTTAAATGAAGTATCACAGTGGGATGAGGAGGAATTTGTTGAAGAGGGTTTGAATGCTGGTCTGGTGAATAGGCAAAATATCTTCAGGGGAAATCAAAGGGGTGGACATAGTGTTAATGCAGGAAATAAATTTAACAATAGAGGGGGGTACATTAAAAGTCCTAAACCGAACATTAATGCTCAGAAGCCTAACCTTACCATCCCCACATGCACTATTTGTTAGAAAAGGGGTCATAGAGCATTTGAGTGTGCACAATTGAAAAAGATTAAATGTTATAACTGTGGAGAGGAGGGACATTTTAGTAGAGAGTGCACAAAACCCAAAAAGAAAGTCACTTATTTCAAATGTGGAGGTCCAGATCATTACGCTAAAGACTGTACAGATAAAGGTTCTCTCAAAACAGTCGATGTAAATGAAGGTCTCCAAGAGGATATTGCATTATATCTAGCTGAGCAGGAAGCCCAGGAGGTGGGAAACGGAAAGGACTAACTGAAAGTTTAAAAAATCCTTCTGATGAAATTCTCAACAACAGACCTATGTTAGGATAGTTAAGTAATGATGACACCAGACACAGTTTGATTAGATTCGAGTCATTAGTGGAAGGAAAACCGTTGAAAGTAATGGTTGATTCAGGTGCCACACATAATTTTATTTCCCATAAGTTTGTAGAGGAAAATAAAATTCCTACTGTCATAAGGGAAAAGCCTTTACATGTTCAAGTGGCAAATGGTAATAAGTCCACATTAGACTTACAAACTGACACGATAGAAGTTGATATCCAAGGTCATAAAATGAAAGTTGTGTGTGAAATAATAAATTTGGGAAGTGAAGAACTAATTCTGGGAAAGCCTTGGTTAACACAACATAATCCTCAAATTAATTGGGAAATTAACACCTTAAAAGTAAAGTCTAAAAACGGTTGGAAGGTTTTGCAAGCATTATCTCCTAAGAAATTGCATAGGAATCATATAAATAACATAACCAGATTGGGAGTAGAATGTTTGATATCTGCTAAACAATTTAAAAAACACTTAAAAGATAAAACGAATCATGCTTTCTTGTTATTAGTAACTGAGGCAGTTACTGATGAAGGAGGGGGAGAAAACACTAACATTGATGTCATCCCTAAATCTGACACCACTAAAACTTTCGAAAAACTAAAATCTGATTTTGTAACTGACAGTAATACATCTGATGTTGTTGTTAAGGATTTGATTTTTGAATTTCAAGATGTTTTCCCAAGTGATTTACCCTCGGGAAGGCCACCTTCGCCAGATGTAGAACATGTTATTAACCTTGAACCTGGATGTAATCCTCCTGTCACAGGAATTTATAAACACAGTTTCTTTGAGCAGGAGGAGTTAAAGAAACAGATCAAAGAACTCCTAGAGAAATGACATATTCAACCCAGCAAATCACCGTACGGAGCACCAATTCTTTTCGTCAAAAAGAAGGACGGAACGTTGAGAATGTGTGTCGATTATCGTAGTCTGAACAAGATTACGGTGAAGGATAAGTATCCGTTACCTTTAATTTCTGATTTGATAGATCGTTTAAAAGGTGCTAAAGTATTTTCGTTGATTGACCTGCATAGTGGCTTTAATCAGGTGCCAATTAGAATTGAGGGTGTTGATAAAACTGCTTTCAGGACTAGGGTGGGTCATTTTGAATGGATAGTGATGCCATTCGGCTTAACGAATGCTCCGCCTACTTACCAAAGATTAATGAACCAAACTTTTTCGGATTACATAGATGAGTTTGTTCAGGTGTTTATTGATGATATTCTAATTTACAGTGAATCTAGAGAACAACATGTAATTCATTTAAGAAAAGTGTTAGAAAGGTTAAAAGAAAGAAAATTATACGGAAAATTGTCAAAATCTAGCTTTCTTAAAAGTGAACAATTATTTTTGGGACATATAGTTAGTGGGGAAGGTGTTAAAACAGATCCATCCAAAATCACTGCAATCCAAAATTGGAAGCAACCTACTAATGTCACGGAAGTTAGATCATTTTTGGGATTGGCCACTTACTACAGGAAATTTATAAAGAACTTCAGTATGATCGCCGCACCTTTGACGGATTTACTTCGGGAAAAGGAGACGTTTGTGTGGGGAGCTGATCAAGAGAGAGCATTCAAGGAATTAAAAGGGAAGTTGACCTCTGCCCCTACACTGGTGTATCTTGACCCTACCGGGGAATTTGAAGTTCTGATCACTACAGATGCATCTGATAAAGGTCTAGGTGCAGTCATAAGTCAAAAAGTCGACAAACACTTTCATCCTATTGCTTTTGAGTCCAAAAAATTCAATGATGCTGAAAAGAACTATACAGCACAAGAAAACGAATTACTTGCAATTGTACATGCATTGGTGAAATGACATTGTTATTTGCATAATAAAGAATTTAGAGTTCACTGTGATAATAAAGCACTCTCTTATTTACAGAGATTAAGTGATGCGCAGATTATGACTGGCAGACAGGTTAGGTGGATGCAAAAATTAGCATATTTCAAATTTAATGTCAAACATATTCCTGGGAAAACAAATGTAGTCGCAGATCCATTAAGTAGATGTTTTGAAATAAGTGTTATGGTTCAAGATGAATTGTTTTTAGATACAGTTAGATATGGTTATGATAAAGATCCTTATTTTGTTGTGATTTGCAAGAATATTTTGGGAGGGAATTCTGACCCACTGAATGAGAGGCATGTCAAAAACTTTAGAATAAAAGATGGTTTACTGTATTTGCGAACAGGGGATAGGTTATGCATTCCTGAAATGGGAGACTTGAGAAAACAACTTTTACAAGAAGCCCATGAGCATTTAGGACATCTTGGTCGAGATAACACTCTTAGTCGGTTGCAGAGTAGATTGTTTTGGCCAGGGATGGCAAAGGAGGTGTCGAAACACGTGGAAAGTTGTGTCCCTTGCCAACAGAGTAAACCTAGTAACCAGAAACCTAGAGGTCTCTTAAAACCTTTAGATATCCCCGAAAGACCATGGGAATCTGTCAGTATGGATTTTATTGTCAAGTTGCCTGCTACATCTAAAAAGAATGACAATATCATGGTCGTAGTCGATAGGTTCAGTAAAATGGCAATCTTTATCCCTTGCAAAACCACTCATTCAGTTATAGATATTGCAAAACTATATTTTGACAACGTGGTCAGACATCATCGAATCCCTCTATCTAAAGTCAGTGATAGAGATTCTAAATTTACGTCTACTTTTTGGAAAGAATTACAACAAAATTTAGGCTCTGAATTGAAAATGAGTACCGCTTATCATCCTCAGACAGATGGACAGACAGAAAGGATGAACCGTACACTAGAGGAAATACTTAGGACTGTTTGCAGTGCAATTTAAAACACATGGGAATCTAAACTGCCATTAATGGAATTTGCATACAATTCATGTAAACATGCTAGTACATGATTCTCACCATTTGAAGTTGCATACGAATACCAACCTAGAGAAGCATTAGACTTAATAACAGGGGTCACTCAAGAGAATAGAGGTTCAGGAACAGAGTTTTGGGAATACATTCAAACAGTTTGGAAAACTGTCCGGGATGCATTAGTGGAGGCACAAAGGAGGCAAGAATTAAATGCTAACCGCAAACGGGGTGATTGGGTGTTACGCACAGGCGACAAGGTTTGGCTTTCTACAACTCATTACAGGTGCAAGATCGAGGGACAATCGGATCCTATGGGAAAATTTGCTCCTAAGTACATTGGACCATTTACTGTAACCGAGATGATATCGTCAGTTGCTGCCAAATTGGACTTGCCGCCTTCAACAAAGATTCATCCAGTGATACACATCAGCCAATTGAAACCAGTAAATCTTCGCCCAACTGAAAGAGAATTGGAATTGGATCCCTCAATAATTATAGAACTTGAAGTTCACAGATGGGTAATAGATTGGGTTGGTCAACGGTTCAAGGTCGGTGATACTATATTCTGGCAAGTGCATTATCTAGGAAGGCCTGAGGATGAGTTGGCTTTAGAGGATAAAAATTCTGAGTTTTTACAGAGGTACTGGAGGGATAATAATATAGAAGTCCCGTCTTGATAATTAAAGGTGTTTTAACTGAGGTCAGTTAAAAATAAAGAGGGGATGATGTAACAGTAATAGCGGATCGAACTTGTTTATAAATGGGTATTTACGTGTTATGATTATAGAGTACTAAAATTGGTAGACGTCCGCGAAAGAATCACGCTATTTGGAGTTATATTTTAAAAGTTATAGCGATGGGTGTATTTAGGTGACAGCGTGGGGTCTAAATAACAAGTGGGTATCATTGAAACGGGTTAAGGGTCAAATTAGTACCGAAATTACGCGCGTACGTTTCATAAAGTTCTAATGAAACGTTTAGTATGCACGGTGCTTCGTTTCGTACAAATTTTAGTACGAAACGTCACTTTCACTTAAGTGAATTTCGTAGGAAGTTTCCCGTGCGAAATTTGTTACGCACGCTCGTGCGAAGTCGCGTTTCGTTTGGCGCGCAATTTTGCACGTAAATGTTATGTAGTGAAACGTAACGTTTGATTGGTTAGTAAAGCGCTAAGTAGTTAGTAAGAGATTTCGCACGTTTTTGCATTGGTCAGTCTGAGTCTTTGCTGATCAATGATTGGCCCAGGTAAAAGCCTGTTAAAACGGAGCGTTGACTCTGGCCTGGCGAGTCCAGGGCGATGATGGATAAATAGTGAAGTGTAAGAGGAGAGTAGACATCTTTTCCTTTGGAGAAGTTTGTGGAAATTCCAGCTGATCTTGGTCCTGAGCGATTAATACCAAATTGGAGAAAAGGCATTTTTGCATTGAAATCTCTTACTAACTAAATAGTGTTTTAGTAGTTAAGAGATAGAATTATTAAGAGTGGAGAGTAGAGGAAACACTTTAAATTGAAGGGTTGAGCCACGAGGGCAAGAGACCAAGCTAATGTTATGTGGACAGAAGCTTCTTCTAATTTAAAGTTATCCTTATGTGAGTGTTTTCCAATGTGGATGTGTATTTTCCAATGTGTGGAATGTGTGGTTGGAATTGTTTGTAGTAATGGGATTTTCTGAGAGGTAGGAGATCCTGTTACATTAGTAGTGTTGGGTATCGGGTAAATTCATATCGCGATAATTGCGATATTCGATATATCGAATATCGATCGAGCAGATTCCTCGATATATCGTACCAGGACCAACATAAATTATGGCGATATATATCGCAAAAAAATGGGTGTCCGTACAGTCATAGTACGGAAAATCGTACGTAAAATAGTACGGATATTTAAACCCCCCCCCCCCCCCCCCCCCCCCCCCCCCCCCCCCAGGGGGGGGGGGGGGGGGGGGGGGGGGGTTGAAAAAAAAATGGAAATTTCATTTTTTTTATGGCTCGATATATCGACGATACGATATATTGGCGATATATCGCGATAATTTGGTTTTCAATATATCGAGGCGATATATCAATTATCGGGTACCTGAAAATCGATATATATCGAATATCGGCAAAGGGTCCTCGATACCCAACACTACTAATTAGTACTATTTATCCCAGTTTGGCATTAACATTAATAAGGGTAACATTCCATTAGACAAAAAGTAGGGTTCGTTACTGGACGCCGTACGTTGTCGTACATAGCCGTACATAGCCGTACCATAAATTTTTTTTTCAGACGAAACATCGTTACTGGAAAGCTTTCGGGAAGCTCCTACAATGTAGGCGTAATTTTTGACCGTTGGGTGTTTCACTTTTCGAGATCCGCGAAGTAATCGCGCAAATCATCCAGTGGGCCCCAACTCTCCTCGAGGAGAGTTGGGGCCCACTGGATGATTGCCATTCATTGCCATTGGTACACGTGAAAAAACAAAAAAAATATCTACTTTGAACAAACGATCACAGGCGTGCACGTCGTACAGGCCATGTGCCGCCTGCCACGCTGAATGCAGGTCAGGTTGAAAATATCCTCGCACGCTCCGTCTGACATCCACCGACATTCAAAGTTTGCCGCAACCTTCAAAGTTTGCCTCGTCCTTTTGCAATTCCGTTTCGAAATTTTGATTTCCATTTTTAAAATCAAAATCTGGCCGAAAACTTTATGTGCAAATCATTAACTACCTCCGGTGATACAAATTTTTCGTACAAATATTCCGTTTGTAGATTTCTGTATGATTTTTATAATCAGGACTCTAACCTATCTGGCGCCAACCATAATTGAGGAATGTTTGTTACTGTCCCGACATAATGGAGCTGACTTCTAGTAAACGCTGTAAGTAGAATAGTCCGTACATTTACTGGGACCGTCTAATGGAATGTTACCCTAAATCCTTAACACTGATAACGGTGGGCAATGTACCTAACCAGGCCACACTACAACTAAAGAACCACTAAAAGCAAACCTTTCAAATCACATTATACTTCAGGGGGCACACTAAGGAATTTTTGTAACTTTTCAACAATCTAGCTTCGGCTAGCTGTACAACCACAAATAAATGTTGACAGTAAAGAATTAAGGTCCAAAGCAAGCGGGCTCCTAAGGTCCCTCGACACAATGAAATAACTCATCAAAAGCAATCACCAAACAACGAAACACATCTACCACCACCATAATAAAGTCATCCATACCAACCCGATGTGGATAACCACACATTTTTTTCTTAGCGACGTTACACGCATTTATAACAGTTCTGGACCGGTGAGAAACGGTTGTAACGAAGGCGGGGTTCACCGAAGCAATGTTACCAAAAATATGGCAAACACCTGGCCTTACAAAAGTGATACTACAGTACAGTACAGTCCAACACTGTAAAAAATCACGAGATTTACCCAAATGTGCATAATTAATTAATTATTTGCGCATATTGACTTTTTAAGAAAACCGAAGCGCTATTGCCATTTGTCGACTCGTGGTGTCACGGATGTACACTAGGTACGGTCGTAACAATCCCAAAAATTTACGAGATAAAGTTAGAGACACTTAAGTCATTCGATTGGACTTAAGAACACTTTAGGGGACCCTAATTCTCTTCACGAATTTTCTTATCATAGTTTAATTAGCATTCACGTTTTCGCTCTCTTGTCAAATTTATGTGATATAAATTTTTCACAGAGGAAGTTTACTCTAATTTATTTAAGTACTCTACATTGGGATATGTCGGCAATAATTATTTGCGCTAAAATTATAAACGCTAATTATGTAGACGTACAAAATTTGTCAGTCTGTATAGTTTTGGCGTCATTATGACGATAATATTATTTGTCACGCTGAATGTTAGTTAATGTTCACACTGACGACGATGCTGTCAACAGACGAGAGATATACGAACGGTTTTTTTCTCGATATGATTGATTTTTCGTTTAGTGCGATTTCACGTGCGAGCGCGATTTTATTAAATCAGTACAATTTTGCACCGTCGAACGTCGTCCGTACTCCACACTATCTAAAACGAACCTATATTACAAATTTTTACGCTAATTAAACTTACCTAAATTAGAAAAATGAAAAAACTAGAATCGTTTACTCTATTTGATGTCATAGAGTTGAAATTTCGAGCGATTAATTATAGTAATTTACTCTAATTACGATTCGCGGTGTACTGTACAGTACACCGCGAATCGCTATTAGTGTTAATTTTTTTGGGAATTGGTCATGGCAGTGACAGTTTTGGTTGCGCACAGTCACTTACGTCATTTTGTCATAAACTCTATGTTCGAAGTACACATCCGTACAAAGTAAAGTACCGTTGAATCTAAATTTGACGGTAACAACTTTGAATTTCAAAATATTGTTTCAACCACTTAAACTTTTGTCGCGCTTGCGAACGTCGACCGTCATAATAGAAGTAGCAATTCACACGGCCAGCGAACGTTTATCGTAACAAAATTGCGGCAACCACATGTAAATAAAAGTGTTGCATATAGTCACTTTTTGTCGTTACGTGAACTCCACGGTGAGAGCATGTTGGATATTAACTTAGGGCGTGTTCCCATGTAACCGAACTTTGAAACTTTACTTTGGATTTTAGCGCAAATTTTACGGTGTACTTTTCAAAGTGTGCCTATGTCAGTCGTTACTTTGGCCTTCATTACTTCGAATTTGTGACAGTTTTAAACGTCGCCAATATCTTGCGACACTTGTAGACGCCAACAAACTGCGGACATTTGTACACTAGATCAAGCTCCTGACATACTGCAGACATTTGTCGACGCCAACGAGCTCCTGTCATTTGTAGACGCCCACACAAGGACAACATTAGCAATCGCCTACGTCTACAAATGGGTGTATAGTACTTTACTGTAGTGAAAGTGACATTGAATGTTCAGCATGATATTGTAGACGTCGGGCTTTCTTTCACTGCCATGTGCGTAGTTCTAGCGAATCGTGTCCGGCTGCCTGTTGCCATTTTCTATGCTTTTCCATTTTACGCAATTACATACAAATTTCGTATATCCAAACAAACAAACAAATTGTTAGCATACGGACAAACAACTTTTTTTTTGTGTACTCTCCCAACTGCAAAAAATAAATCGAAAACGTTTGACGCGTGCAATCCAGGTTTTCTATTCGTCAATAGGGTAGTGTTTTGATTTAAATCAGAACGCGATTTGATTCCAGTGCACGTGTGAAGATGAGCTGGAAGTGGATCGCGATGATAATAACGCCAAATTGTCGTACCTTCCAAGTTCCAAGAAGACACAAAATGTATTTGTGTTTTTGCCCATTTTTAGTACAGCGTAATATTTTCTCGTTGGGAGTCCCATTTTCTGTGAATATGACGGAAAAAAACCCTTACTTGAACACATAAGAACACGCCCTTAGCCGCAAAAGTAAATTTTGGTCGTCTAAGCGTTACATTGAACTTAGGTGCAAATTGAAACAAAACCCCTTTAAAACTGAAGTATTGTAAGTCTTGTACGGAAATGTTAAAACCCACAAAACGAAATAAACTTTATACACTGTAATAAAACGAACCGGCGTAAAAATTCCAATTGAAATTAAATGAAAAAAATGCGCATCGTCACGCGCGACGAAATTGAGCCACACTATCTACGAATCAACATTCTTACATTGACAGCCAAATTTCGTTTTGTGCGTTTTAATACTTCCGTACAAGACTTACAGTGCAGTTTACCGTCAATCGATATTAGCGTAGTGTACGTTAATTCCGACCCGCTTTTTTTTTCTTCTCAAATAGCGTAGCTTATTCTATTTTTTTCTTTACGCCATTTAGGGTTATTTTCCAAGTACCGTACAAAACGAAAGTACGTTGTCGTTTAAATAGTATGATGTATGGTCAGTGTTAGACCGTACAAAAGTGTACCTTTTTAAGTGAAAAAGTATAATTAATGAGTTTTAGTAACCGCACACGCATGAGGATATGCGCTCTAAAAATAGGATAAAACCGGGTTGTCAAATATCACGTTCGCACATATTCCTCCAACAACCACGTTTCGACTGTGTGAACGTACGATTTGTGTACGATTTGTCAGGTTTTGTACAAATAACTATATTAGTGAAAGCATGTTTGCGACCGACATTTTTTTTTTCAAAGACCATAATTAGAATTATTAAACAATTAGAATGTATGTTTTTTTTCAAAATTTTCAAATTCTTAATTAGCGTAAACCACGGTAATTATTCCTATACGATAAAGAAAATTCTACGCTAATAACATTTGTTGAAAAGAGGTAATTAAAAGTTCACTTCTCTAATTTATTTCCATTTAAAGAGAGAGAGTGAGGATTAAAGGCACTCCATGGCTGCCGCAATATTTATAATGTGGAAGGATATTTTACCAAAATGGTGCCTTGGTCCAAAATTTGAACCTGGGTTTGCCGACCACTATGTTATCGTACGTCTTATCCACTAAAGCGTTATCGAAACGATACACGTGACGGGTTTCAAAGATATATAAACATTAACGCGACAGCTAATTAATACCAGACTAACGAAGAGGAACAATTCATGCATGTACGCGAATCTGAACCGTGTAAAATATGTTTTGATCGGACGACCGACATTATAGCCGCCACGCGAAGTGAGCTTTTGGCGGCATACGGAGATAGCGTCACGCGGTGCCAAGTGGCGCCACATTTTTTGATACCGGAGAAGATGGGAGGAGGAACCATGGCTCCCGATTTGACAGGTGTCACCTTGTAGACCTTGTCGTACAATGGTCGTACAATAAGTACATCGCCCATTGTACCTTCTTCTACTATATAGTGTTCCTATTGGACTAGGGTTTAGTAGTAGGTAGTTTTGAGTAGGCAAACCAAGACTTAGTGATATTTAGGGACCTCTCTTTAAGAGAGCTTATAACTATAAAGGTCGTCTTTGACCAGCCATAACTTACTGCTCAGGGGAGCAAATTCACTGATTCTTTTTGCATTTGACTCAGCGGAGTCTTGTCCTCACAGGAGTGAGGGTGGTTTGAATATTTTTGTGCCTGGGCGGCGCTTATTCAGTGGGAAGGTGGAAGGGGAAAATATTATCCCAGAGGCTTTACATAGGCAGCTCATTCTGTGGGTCAATGGAGACCACAAAATTTCACGATTCGTACTTCAGATAGTACTTCAGATGGTTTTCGTTTCAATTTGCGTCTAAATTTGATAAAACGCTTAGACGACCAAAATTCAATTTTGCGGCTAAGTTAATATCCAACCTGCTCTCACCGTAGAGCTCACATGACGACAAAAAGTGACTCTCTACAACATTTTTATTTACATGTGGTCGTCGCAGTTTTGTTACTGTAAACGTTCGCTGACCGTGTGAATTGCGGATTTTGTTATGACGGTTTACGTTCGCAAGCGCGACAAAAGTTTAAGCGGTTGAAAGTCAAATTGAAACTTGAAACAATATTTTGAAAGTCAAAGCTGTCCAACCAATTGACCGTCAAATTTAGACTCAACGGTACTTTACTTGTACTAATTTGTACTTCAAAAGTACAATTTAGAACAAAATGACGTAAGTGACTATGCGTACCCAAAACAATCACTCTTTATTTTTTGCCATAAAATACATCTTTTATTCGTACCACTTTTCTGATGATGAATCCGACGGCTGCGATTGAAAGGTAAGATTCCCAGCTTTCGATTGGAAGTCTCAAATTGAAAAACTGACAAGTGGTCAGAGAAATATATGTTTTAAGTGGCGATAACCCTAATAACGATACACGGTGTAGACGCAACCTCTGATTTCATTCGTAAGGGTGAACTTGCATTAGGGGAAAAATAGGGTTGTTTACTAGATGTTGTATGATTTCGTACAAATACGTACCTTTTATTTTTTTGTCAGACGAATCATGACAAAACATGTATACTGGATGGCTCCTATATTATAGGCGTAAGTATCGACCGTTGGATTTTTCACTTTTTTAGATTCGCGAAGCAATCGCGCACATCCTCAAGTTTGAATAGACTCTCCTCGACGAGGAGAGTTTCTTCATACTAGTCGCGTACCATTAGTACACGTGAAAAGTGAAAAAAAACCCATCGCGAACAGGCAATGAGAATCGAACACGTCGTACATGCCATGTGCCTTCCGCCACGGTGTATGAAAGTCGACCGAAATATCTTCGCACGCTCTTTATGACATCTGTTGACCTTAAAAGTTTGCGGCGCCTTTTTGACATTCTATTTCAAAATTTTGATTTTCAATTTCAAAATTAAAATCTGGTCGCAAAATTTTCGTACGAATCACAAACTACCCCTGCTCGTACAAATATTATTTACAAATTTTTAGCTTGAAGAATATTTCTAGATTTTAAGAATCTAAAAATTAGGCTATGTGGCGCCAATCATAATTGAGAAACGATGTCTAATGGCACAACATAATGGAAGGCCGTGCCAGTAAACATGAGAAATAGACGTATCCGCATGTTTACTGAGACCGCCGTCTAATGGAGAACGGGCCTAAGTCCCAACTCCAACCAATAATTACTATACCTCAGAAGTAAAATATAGTATCGCGTACCGTAATCATACCGACAGTTTTTTGTACGGCTTACCACAAGGAGTATCGATATTCCCTCGATATGTTGCTTGGGCAATTATCGGCCGTAGTATCGCTGATGCATTGATTTAGCGATATACAACTGGCTTTTTTCACTTTTTCCCCTCCCCCTCTCTCTCCCTTCTTTTTCTCCCTTGTCTTTAATAGGCGGGAGGGAGGGGGAAGGGGAAATGGGAGGGAAAGAGAAATGGAGAAAGGGAGGAAGGCAGGAGGGCTTTAAGGAGTTCTTCAGCTAGCGCGTGGTCTATTATGTAGTTTTATTTTGGGCGCACTATTTTGTTGTTGTTCCTTTCGATCTCTTTGTTGGCTCTTTTTGTTTGTGTGTTGAAGCGTGTATTGGTATTAAGTGCGTGGTTCACACTTGGAAAAAGGGGAAAACGATGTCATAAATTTTGGGATCCGTACGCCAAATTTGATAAAATAACAAAAATAGCGGCGGTGACGGTTGGGACAGTCGGTTTCGACCGTTTGGGATCGTAGCGACGGTCAAAAGATGCAGTTCTATGCGTCAAAACTCGACAGGTGCAAAAACGAAACGGCAACTGCCATCCGCCATCGGACATCATGTTCCGAATGCACTTTTTCATTTTTGAAGAATTACAAAAACGAAGCGCACGGACGTTAACCGTACAAGAATTCATTCCCTCGCAAACTTATGAACAAACTAGAGGACCAATCAGATAAGAGAACAAGTAATGTAAAAAAAAAAAAAAAACACCGATGGAAAAAAAGGGTCACCTTTTTGCCACTCTCTACTGGTACTGCTCCGCTCTTCCTTTATTGCAAAGCAAATCTCTCTTTCCCTGTCTTTCTCTCTCTCTCCCTTTTTCTCTCTCTAAAAAATAATCACTCATATCAGGTTATACCTGGCGTTTTTGGATCCCAGTTTTACTTAGATGCTTATTTTACTTTCGATTTCTTAAATGAATTTTCCTTTTCCATACTATTTGTGGTCAGTAGTTAAGCTCCATTTTTTTCATTATTTCTGTGAGTCTTGTTGGTATCTGTCTATCTCGGTTCGCCGATAAAGCTTAGTAAAACTTACATAACAAATAGTATTACTGTGGTTTTCTTTTCCTTTGTTTTTTTCCTCTGTCTTTTCTTTTCTTTCTCCCTCTCCATCCTGTCTTTTTCCTCTCCCTTTTTCTTTCCTTCTCCATTTTTCCTCTCTCTCTCCATTCTCTCTCGGAAAAGAAGACGTGCTCTCTTTGGAGGCCTCTACCCTATGAAAGGATTTTGTGGAGAGGGAGGGAAGAGATGCGGTTTTTGTTTCACCAATAAGATGTGGTAAGAAGAGAAAAGAAAAATGACACACAAAAAAATGAAAGAGTTTCATACCGTTTCAGTGTGGCTTTGCTGGCAAAATGTTAACTAAGTTATGTTGTGGGTTATTTGTTTTAGGTTTGAGATAAGGGGACTCACCAAATTAGGTGTGGTAAAAAACCCTTTAGTATTGCAACTCTTTAGTAATGTTTAGTATTGCACGAACTAATAATGTGCTAATACTAATTATAAAGACAAATAACTATACCGATATTAATTATACAGACTAATACCTATGTCAGCACGAGTTATACAGACTAATAACTGTACTAATATTGATTAAAGAGTTTAATTATTGTAGCAATACTGATTATACATACTAATAACTGTACTAACACTACTTATACATACTAAAAACTGTACCGATAGTATTACTAATTCTGAAGAAGTGGCCATAGGATAGACCAATTACAAGACAAGAAGCTAAGGAAAACAATTCTCTATATGAGAAAGCAAAGCTTAATTACTGAACAAGAAAAAATATAGATTAATTCCACGACAAAATAAGCGCTCGGTGCAAAAATAGCAGTAGGGAAAAATTGGAGAGAATCATTCACTTGATGATTGATTTTCAATGTCCAGCATGAAGTACATTTTATATGAGTAGGTGACGTAGGTACTACGCTACTTGTTTATCACGTAAAGGAACAAATTCCTAACTTGTGAAGTACGTAAACGAAATCAACGGTCGTAATTCACTACGTGACATTTACTTTAAATCTGTGACACTTTGTACTTGCCGTACAGTAGAATTAAACAATTACGTTTCGCTTAACTTGACGTCTACGCAAAGTATGCTTGACGTCTACACAAATTTTGACGTCTACTCAACCGTACATGAACCTAACAGGACTTCAATTGACTTCTCTCTCACGTCACTTTGACTAACTTAGACTTCTGGTCCTTAGCAGGAAATGGACACATAATTTTAACTCCCCCTCTCTGGGTCATTTTCTGCATACTATCAATTGTTCTCACTAAAGAGGACCAACTCTTGTGAGCTGATTACAAACAACAATTTTATCTCGAGGACCTCCCTTAGTCAAGTGATCTGCTGCTTGTTGAGCTGAAGTAACAAAATCAAACTTAAAAATTTTCTTTTCAATTTGTTCTCTCCAAGTGACAGGTCTTCTTAAACACAAAAATCTAGCCATTAGTGCTCCTCCTTGTGTCGAGGTCGCCGTCTGCATGACATCTCTCAAAGGCCTCTTCTCGAATTTTGGTGTCAAGTTTGATTTTCCAACACCTAGGACATTGTTTTAGACCGTATATAGATTTGTGTAGTTTACACACCATATGTTCTTTTCCTGGTTTTATCATGCCCTCTGGTTGTTCCATGTAGAATTCTTCCTCTAAATCCCCATTAAAGAATCTTCTATTGATATATAATTGATGCATCTACATACCCTCTGTTGCCCCTAAGGCTATTAAACTTCACTACTGGTGAGAAAGTCTCAGTGTAATCAACCCCATTTTCTTGTGAATACCCTTTAGCTACCAACCTCGCTTTAAATCTTTCCACTGATCCATCTGATTTCCTCTTAATCTTAAAGACCCATTTACACCCCACAATGTTTTTCTCTTCTGGGCGTTCTACTAAGGTCCAAGTTTTGTTTTTGATCAGTGATTCATATTCTACTTCTATTGCTTCCTTCCAATTTTGAGAATTAGAACTCTCCAAAGCTTCATGAAAGGTTTGCGGTTTCTCCTCTGCCGCCATAAAGGAATAAGCTAAACCAACATCTTCTGTTTCTTCAGTGAGCCGTTTTCGTTTAGCACGTATCCGATTAGAAACTCTTTGAGTTACCTTCAATCTTGATTGTTGAATCGGATTCGTAGAGGTTGCAATTTGCGAAGGTTGTGGTGCCGGTAACTTTTGCACTGGTAAACGGCGAAAGGATGATGTTCCACTAAGGATGACGGAAGTTTGAGCTATAATGGAAATCGGCGTCAATGACAAAGGCTCCACTTCATCTTCTCTGCTTGGAGTACATGGTGTTTGTGGAGACCCATTTTTTAATCCTTCTTGATTGTTAAAGGGATCATTGACAGTCACTGGTCATTCAGACTAAGGGTCAAAACTACTTGTCATATCTGAACTACTTTCCTTCCCTTCATCTACAGTCACATCTTGACTAACATGAACTTTCCATGTAACTGGGTTATAAATTTTGTAAGCTTTTCTATTTAGGTCAAAACCTACAAAGAAACCAGTCCAACTCTTTTTGTCAAATTTCTTTCCACTTTGTGTTAGGATGTGAACAAAGGTTTTGCTTTCAAAAACTCTAAAGTGTTTAACATTTGGTTTAAAGCTTGACCAAGCGTCTTCAAATGTAATATCTTTCAGAGAAGTACTAAGAGAACGACTTTTCAGATAAACTGCAGTAAGAATAGCTTCAACCCATAGGTTTTGATTCAATTTTGCACTATGTACTAAACAACGTGCAATTTAAACCAAAGTTCAATTAAGTCTTAGTCATACTCCGTTTTGCTGCGGACTATAAGCTACTGAAAATTCTTGATGTATCCCTCAAGTTTTGCAATTTTCCTTAAAACCATTTGAGGTATATTCCCCCCTATTATCCGATCTTAAAATTTGGATCCGCTCTTCTGCCTCATTTTTTACCATAGTTTTAAACTCTCTCAATTTCTCAATGGCTTCACTATTGGATTTCATAAAATACACCCATACTTTTTTAGTGCACTCATGTGTAAACATGATGTAAAATCTATAATCTCTAAGACTTAAGGGGTGAGGACCGCTGAAGTCAGAATGAATAAGCTCCAGCTTCCTTCAATTTTTTAGTTCTTCATCTTTATGAAAAGGAAGCCTTCTTTGCTTACCTTGAGCGCATCTTTCACACACCTTAAGGTTGTCTTTAGCGTTGACGTCCTCAAGTCCTCTAACCATCTTCTTTTCAATGAGTCGTTTGAGATTGTGCTCTCCAAGATGACCAAATCGTTGTTGTCATAGCTCCAAAGTTTCTGCTTTTTTGCTCAAATTCATTTATGCATCTTCATCATCCAAACGTAAAGCAAAAAAATTCCCTTTCCGATATCCAAGAGCAACTAGCTTTCCCTCACTTCTGATTTGACACCATTCACTTTTCTTTTTCTCAAATTTGACTTTTAGCCCACTCTTCACAGCATGTGTAACATTGAAAAGGTTATGCTTTAAACTTGTTAAGTATAAAACATCTTTTAAATGCTCGTCATGACAACTAGTATCATAATATAACTTTAACTTAACCTCGCCTATTAAACTGGTCTCTAGAATGTTATCATCTGCCAGTACAATTCTTCGAGGATTTTGTAATGCTGTGAGAGAAGAAAAGATGGACTTGTCATTACACATATGATGAGATGCTCCTGAATTTATAATCCATTTACTTTTCTGAGCATTTGACTGTGTGAGAAAAAATTTAGTCTCATCCTGAATGGTCATAGCAAATGATGGTTTGTTCTGTCTGTTTTTGTCTTTATTACGGCAAACTGAAGACTTATGACTTGGTTTTCCACAACTGTAACAAACAATTTTTTTCTTAAAGTTTTCATTCTCTTCTTTTTTTATCTAAAGTCAGCAGTCTGATGATCGGTTTTTCCACATAAAGCATAAGCACTTACATGCTCAGTGCGTTTTACAGACTGCTTGACTTTGGCATAAGGAACTGGATCTGACTCTTTTTCCTCCTTTCTTTTAATTTCCACTTATTCCTGAATAAAATGTTGACATACTGCATTAAAGTCTATAGTAGGTTGACTTTTCAAAGCCGTCATCATCATAGCATATTGTGATGGTAATGCCCTAAATAGTGTAAGGATCAAATTATCATCATTTAGTTTTGTGTTGACTGCGGCTAACTGTAATTTAAGCTCTCTCAATCTATTTATATGAGTTTCCATTGTCTCTCCACTCTCTATACTAAAATCCAACAATTTGTTTTTTAATTGCATTATGTTGGACGGATTAGTACTCTCATGTACTGTCCTTAATTTATCCCACATGGCCTTAGGTTTTTCTAACTCAACTATGTGTAAAAGTTGACTGTCTTCCAATGCTAGAAAAATTAACGTCGTTCCTCTACCTCCCTTTTATCACATTCTACTACTATTAAAGCTTCAGTAGGTTTCAATTCAGTGCCAGCTACAATACCCCAATAATTCTTATATTTTAGAATACAGTCATTTTAGCTATTCAAAGTAAATAATTACTACCATTAAATTTATGGATATCTGTGATTTTACCTAATGCTCAAATACCATGTTTGCAACTCTAAGACCTCCATAAGACCTAAGAGTAGGCAGCTCACACGAAGCCTCTAGGATAACCTTGTCCCCTCTCTCTTTCAGCACGAATAACTACCACCTTGGCAAAAAAAAACTCTGACCACCTTCACCTCTGTGAAGGCAAGTCTCCCTTGAGTCGATAGCAAAAAGAATCTCTTAATTTGCTCCCCTAAGCAGTAAGTTATGGAGGGTCAAAGTTGACCTTTTGTACATAAGCTCTCTGAAAGAGAGGGTCCTATCTACCAAATTTTTCTAAGTCCTCTCTCTCTCTAAAACTCTATCTACTGACGTACGACACTAATCATATTATAGTACCGTACAAAAAGGTACAGCTGACGGTGTACTTTACGGTGTACTTTATGTAGGGATATTATACGACATGACCAAAATGTCGACACGTGTCTTTTATGGATTCGCTTTTGTAATCCTTGGAGATGCCGAAATCAAATGTCGTGGTGCCACGTATCATCCGATGTGGCGGCGACCATAAACCGCCGAAATATTTTTTTGCGATCTCGGCATTCTTTCCAGCCGTCCGATTGATGCCAAATTCAATCATAGCCGTCATAAGTATTTGCGATGTATTTGTTTCGCTGTAGAAACAAATGCGCGATACTTATTTATTCTCCGTACTCGTAATCCACACTGACTCTATGTATCTTGTATATAGTTTTTCGTTAAATGAATTAGCCTATATGTTAATGTTTATATATCTATTAAACCCTATATCGTTAACCACTAATCATAGGCTAAATGGATGAGGCTACCGGCTACCGGCGGCATTTCCTATCCGTAGGTACCAAGATCAAATCTTGTAGGTTTTAGCTTTCCTTTTAGTAAATTGACTACTTTACTACCCCGTAAATCTATGGATAGCATAGGCAGCCATGGCACTATGGCACTAACTTCCTCTCCAATCTTCTCAGTGACTGCAACAAGTGTGGGAGTTGGAGAGAGATGTTAGAGACAAACTGCCTCGGCTTTTTTTTCTGCAATTTATTTTAGACATAGAAAATACTAAAAGAACCATCAATTTCTACACTCCCCTTAATTTTTAGTCACTCTTTTATTTCCGACCACACTTCTCCCTGCACAAAATTAGCTTAGGGGAAGGCACAGGTTTGGTCATCGTATCTGCTACCATCTCGCTATCTGGTCGGTACTCTAAACTGATTATTTTGTTTTCTACTTTCTCTTTAACAAAGCTGAGTCTAATGTCCATGTGTTTCGCTTTAAAATGATGTTTAGGATTGGTAGAAATAGCGATCGTTGCTTAATTATCACAAAAAAAGTTATACACACCACTCATAGGGTGATCTAGCTCACCAAGCAAAGACTTAACCCACATCAATTCTTTTACAGCAGATCAAGAGGCCATATACTTAGCCTCCAATGTGGACTGAGCAATAACCTATTGCTGTTTGCTACTTTAACAGCAAGCCCCATCACCCACATATAATACATATCCAGAAGTACATCTCCTCATCGGAGCATCACCATAACTGACATCACTCGAAGTTGTGATGTCAGTATTCTCCCCACCTAAATGCAACTATAGATCTATAATTCCTATCAAATATCTAAGGACTCTCTTAGTTGCCTCTCAATCCTTTTTAGTGGGAGCATTAAGACTTCTACTCGGCACTCCTACAGGTGTAGCTAAATTTGGCCGGGTACAATTTATAAAATAGATTAGACTTCCCACTACTTGCATGTAACGAATAGTTTGCATGAACTTCTGTTCTTCATAACTTAATTCCTCGTCTAAGACTATGACTCCTTCCTCTCTCCCCTCACTTTATTTCTTTAACTCCATCGGAATTGTACAACTATTAGCTTTATCCATCTGAAATTTTTCCAACATGTTCCTTATTGCTTCTTTTTGAGTGAATCTTATAATCTTTCTTTCTTGGTCTCTTTCTACTTGAATTCCAAAAATATATTTTGCTTCCCTCATATCCTTCATTTCAAATCTCCCATTAAGATCGGTTTCGGTTTATTTATTTTTTCCATTGATTTACTTAAAACAAGCAAATCATCAACATTAATTGCAATAAATATAACACCTTTTTCATCTTCAAAAACATAGATTGAGTGATTTGAGCTGATATGGATATATCCCAGATCGGTATGAAACTCATCAATCTTCTTATTCCATTGTCAAGGGGCGTGTTTCAAACCATAAAGAGATTTAATTAGCCGGCATACCTTACTCTCCTCTCTTTCCTCCACAAATCTTCCGGGTTGTCGCATGAAGATCTCCTCTTCCAATTCTCCATGTAAAAAGGCTGTCTTGATGTCCATGAAGTGCACCTCCATGTCTTCCGCTGCTGCCAGATTGATAAGTATGCGGACAAGGGAAAATCTGACTACCGAGGCAAAGGTTTCCTTGTAGTCGATTCCTTCTTTCTGTGTAAATCCTTTTGCCACTAATCGGGCTTTGTAACGCTCAATGGTGTTATCCCACTTTAGTTTTAATTTGAAAAATCACTTACAACCGATTCGTTTTCGGTAAGGTGGGCAATCCACTAGCTCTTAAGTATCGGCTGTTATAATTGAGGCTATCTCCTCATTGATGGCTGTCTTACACTAGTTCCTTTCAGGACAAATCATCCCCTCTCTATAAGTTTAAGGTTCATCTTGATGAGATAGTTTTGTTACCTTGTTATTAACTTGTTTTTCTTGCAATCTTTTGCTACTTCTCCTTCCCCCTTCAAAATCTGTGGCCGGAATAGATGGTTCTCGTGGGTTCTTTCGAACAATCTCGGCTTCTCCCCTATCACTTGATTCCGAATCAATTTCCACCACGTCTTCCGCTTCGGGTAGAGTTCTAACTAGAGTTTCCGCAACCAAGTCCATTTCGGTCTTATTTGTACTTGCAAGAATGTCATCTTCTCTAAAACTTGGATAGTTAGGAAGCTCAAAGAAATCTGAAATTTTTGACTCAAATCTGATTTTTACTGACTTTGTATACTTGAAGGGATCCACAGAATTTCCTTCATCCATAACTACTAGATGGTTTACTAAGATTATATCTTCCCTTTTAAGATCGTAAACTCTATATCGTTTAACATCCTCATGAATCCTAATAAGTATCCCGGTTTTCCTTTAGGATCTAGCTTTGAATTCAACCGATCTGTATCTAAACTCAATACTTCACTGCCGAAAACCTTTAAGTGAGATATGTCTAGTTTTCGGCTGGTCCATCTCTCATAAAATGATTGATCTTTTATAGTTGAAGTTATAACTCTTTTTTTGAGGTAATTAGCACAGTTCATTGCTTCTGCCCAAAACCTTTTTCCCATCTTCTTATCCAACAACATACTTCTAGCACTATCACTTAGTGTCCTATTTAATCGTTCAGGTACCCCATTCTGTTCCGGGTTTTCTGGAAATGTCTTTTGGTGTTGAACTCCATCTTCCCTTAGAAAATCATTAAACTGGTTAGAAGTATACTTTTCACCATTGTCACTTCTTACTCTCTTGATTGGAGTTTCATGGAGTTTTTCGCTTCATGCTTTATATTGTCTAAAACAATCTTGAGCATGTGACTTGTTTTTCAAAAAATACACCCTAGAATAACGAGACCAATCATTAGTAATAGTCATCATAAATATCTTACCCCCTTGGTGAGGGCACTTTGGCCAGTCCCTAAATATCTCTGTGTATTAAATCTATGATTTTTTCTCCCTTATAGGTGGTTATTTTGGGAAAGGGTAATCTGTGTGCTTTACCTTGAGCACATCCACTACAATCACTTAGATTCTCACTCTCATTGAGCTGAATCCCTTCCACCACTCCTGTAGAAATTAATGGTTTTTTAAGTATTTTCTAGGTCTGAATAGAAATAAAGAAGCCAAGGTAGTCTACCTCTATCTTCTCTCTCCAACTCTCAAACTTGTCGCAGTCACTGAGAAATTGGAGAAGAAGCTAGAGCCATGGCTACTTAGGCTATCCTGAGATTTACGGGAAATTTATATTAGTCATGGGATTAATTACTAAAAGGTATGTGCCGGCAACAAGATTTGATTCTGGTACCTGCCGGCCGTCAAAGAGTAGGTAGCCGGTAGCCTTAGCCGTTAAGTCTAGAAGTAGTGTTACATAGTATATAGTACGATAATGATTTAAACATGTACACGTAGGATAAATCATTTAACTATAACTCTTAACGGGATACATAGATATCGTAGTGTAAAAGTACAAATTGCGGTACGGATAAGAAATCAATACCGCGCATTGATTTCGTAAGCGAAACAAATACTGCGCATGTATTTATTACGGCTACGATCAAATGCGAGTTTAATAGGACGGCCGGAATTAGCGCCGAGATCGCGCTAGAAGAATTTGGCGGTTTGTGGGCATCGCCACATCAGATGACACGTGGCGATGTTACATTGGAGCGCGGCATCTCCGAGGATTAAAGGAGCGAATCCAGATATTCCACGTGTGGACATTTAGGCCATGTCGTACTATGTCCGTACATAAAGTACACCAGCAGCTGTACTTTTGCGTACGTAACTGTATTCAGATTGGTTCTGTACATCAGTGGATTGAGTCTGTGAGAGAGATAGGACTTAGAAAAATTAGAAGATAGGACCCTATCTCCCAAAGAGCTTCTGTACAAAAGGTCAACTTTGACCCTCCATAACTTACTGCTCAAGGGAGCAAATTCAGAGATTCTTTTTGCTATCTACTCAAAGGAGTATTGCCTTCACAAGGGTGAAGGTGGTCATAGTATTTGTCTGCCAGGGTGGCAGTTATTTTTGCTTAAACACAAAGGGGTCAGGATTATCTTAGAGGCTTCTTGGAAGCTGTCCACTCTGAGGACTTATGGAGGTCTCAGAGTTTCAGGTTATGGGCCCACCCTCTAGGGTACCAATCTTTAATGGAACTGGCTTCATATACAGGAAAAGTATGATGATAGGAGCTCTATGCGAAAAAAGGTTTTGGGGGATAGTGAGTGGACGATTGGGGGGTCCATCATGTCTTTAAATTCCTCCAGGGTTTATAGGAAGCAGATTCACCAGGAAAGAGGATTCACCTTCAACAAAGGAAACAAAGGGAAGGAGAGGTGGTGGACAAAGGAAAGGAGAAGGAGGCGACCACACCAATAGCAACTGGTTTAGCATTCATGTCACCTATTCCGAGGAACGAGGAGAATGATACTCAAACCTAGGACTTCAACAATATGGCGGCAAAGCACTTTATCCTACGCCATCTCACTTAAGGACTTGCATGTCCTCATTTGCAGGTAGAAAGGGCATCCGATCTTTGGATGGCTCTCATAGAGATGTACCGAAGTGGTACGATTCAGCAACAACAGTTGGCTGATCAGAAAGTTAAGGAGTATGTATACAAAGGGGGAAATATGTTGGATTTTTGCAATGAGCTTGCTACACTCTTCATGGAGCTAGAGAGTGCGGGAAAATTTTTTAGTGAAAAAGAAAATGTTAATTGCTTACTGATGGAGTTACTTGATGAGTTCGAGAACATAGTCAACCGTGTGCAGGACTTGCCGACTCAAGGTGGATATGAAACTCAGTGGTAGGGATGATTCTCGTGCGAGAGAATACGATTGAGATCCGAAGGGGAGGAAAGAGTGGCCAAGCCTTGGCAACAGCGACCGATTGGAGGAACAAGGATTCCCGGAAACAAGTCGGAAACTATGGGGGTAGGGAGCAGAAAAAACAGGTTGACGAGTTCGAACCAACGGCTCCCAAAGGTTTATGTCATTTTTGTAAGAAGCTGGGGCACTATATGGCAGAGTGCACTAAGCTAACCGAGCTTCGGTTAAAGGAGGGGCAGACCGGTGGTACCCCGAGAGGAAAGAAAAAGGCCCTTGTCACACAGGTACTTGAGGCGAAATCCGAGGACGAGGACGATGAGCTCCTTTTGGATGAGGAGTTAGAGGCGAAAACTAAGGTTGAAATTCCACAAAGGCAGAAATGCGCTTACGCTGGATTGAAAGGTGAAGCAGGCTGGATTATAGATTCAGGTGCCTCAACGCACATGTGTAAGGATAGGCACCTGTTCACTAAGATATGAAAGATTCCCACCGTAGAGATAGAGTACGGGGATGGGAGGATAGTCACCAATACTCTTGTAGGATCGGTAGATCTGAAAGTGTTAGTAGAAGGAAAGACATCCATAGTAACATTCTCCGATGTATTGTTTATTCCGGAGCTGAGCAAAAACCTTATCTCTACATCTGTATTAGATGATAAGGGTTTTTTTACTAGCACTAGGGAAGGAGTCTTTACTGCTAGTTTTGAGGAGGATGTCTATTTCATTGCTGAGAAAGGTAGCCATGGGATGTTTAGGTTGATCTTAAGTAATGAAACGAAGAAACTTTATTATGTTGGTGTTCATGATATTATGATGTGGCATAAGAGGCTTGGGCATGTGAATCTAGATAAGTTAAGAGAGATGAAAAAGATGGGAGTGGTGGAAGGGATTCAGTTCAGTGAGAGTGATGATATAAGTGATTGTAGTGGGTGTGCTTAAGGTAAAGCACACAGATTACCCTTTCCTAAATCAGCCACCTACGAGGGAGAAAAACTTCTAGATCTAGTACACACAGATATTTGGGGACCGGCTAGAGGACCCTCACCTGGGGGAAGAGATTTATGATGACTATAACTGATGATTGGTCTCGGTATTCCCGGGTGTATTTTTTGAAAAACAAGTCAGAAGCTGAGGATTGTTTTAGACAATATAAAGCATGGAGCGAAAAACTCCATGAAACTCCAATCAAGAGAGTAAGGAGTGACAATGGTGGAGAGTATACTTCTAACCAGTTTGAGGTTTTTCTGAGGGAAGATGGGGTTCAACACCAAAAGACAGTTCTAGAAAATCCGGAACAGAATGGGGTAGCTAAAAGGTTAAATAGAACACTATGTGATAGTGCTAGAAGTATGTTGTGAGATAAAAAGATAGGAAAAAGATTTTGGGCAGAAGCAATGAACTGTGCTAATTATTTCAAAAATAGAGTTCTTACTTCAGCTATAAAAGATCAAACACCTTATGAGAGATGGATAGGCCGGAAACCTGACATATCTCACTTAAAGGTTTGTGGCAGTCAAGTATTCAGTCTAGATACTGATCGGTCCAATTGGAAGCTAGATCCTAAAGGAAAACCGGGATACTCATTAGGATATGATGAGGATGTTCAAGGATATAGAGTTTATGATCTAAAAAAGGAAGATATAATCTTAGTAAAGCATCTAGTAGTTATAGATGATGGAAAGTGTGTGGATCCCTTCAAATATACGAAGTCAGTAAAAATCAGATTTGAGTCCAAAAATTCTGATGACTTTGAGCTTCATAACTATCCAGGTTTTAGAGATGATGACATTCTTGCAGGTATAAATCAGACTGAAAAGGACTCGGCTTTGGAAACTTCAGTGACAACTCTACCCGAAGCGGAAGACGTGGTGGAAATTGATTCGGAATCAAGGGATATGGGAGAAACCGAGTTTGTTCG
This sequence comes from Zygnema cylindricum, assembly GCA_037447655.1. Lineage (NCBI taxonomy): Eukaryota > Viridiplantae > Streptophyta > Zygnematophyceae > Zygnematales > Zygnemataceae > Zygnema > Zygnema cylindricum. The sequence continues at coordinate 252,371 of JBBHKE010001627.1, forward strand.
AAAGAATCCACGAGAACCATCTATTCCGGCCTCAGATTTTGAGGGGGGAAGGAGAAGTAGTAAAAGACTGCAAGAAAAACAGGTTAATAACAAGGTAACTAAACTATCTCATCAAGATGAACCTCAAACTTATGGAGAGGCGATAACTTGTCCAGAAAGAAATCAGTGGAAGACAGCCATCAATGAAGAGATGGCCTCAATTATGGCAGCCGATACTTGGGAGCTGGTGGATTGTCCACCTAACCGAAAACCAATCAGTTGTAAGTGGGTTTTCAAATTAAAACTGAACCCAGATAACACAATCGAGCGCTACAAGGCCCGACTAGTGGCAAAGGGATTTACACAAAAGGAGGGAATTGACTACGAGGAAACCTTTGCCCCGGTGGTCATATTTCCCTCCGTCCGCATACTTCTCAGCCTGGCAGCAGCGGAAGACATAGAAGTGCACCAGATGGACATCAAAACAACCTTTTTGCATGGAGAATTGGAAGAGGAGATCTTCATGCGACAACCCGAAGGGTTTGTGGAAGAAGGAGAGGAGAGTAAGGTATGCCGGCTGATTAAATCTCTTTATGGTTTGAAACAGGCGCCTCGACAGTGGAATAAGAAGCTTGATGAGTTTCTTACCGGTCGGGGATATATCCGGATCAGCTTAGATCACTCAATCTATGTTTTTGAAGATGAGGAAGGTTTTATATTTATTGCAATTTATGTTGATGATTTGCTTGTTTTAAGTAAATCAATGGAAAAAATTAATAAACTGAAAACTGATCTTAAAGGGAGATTTGAAATGAAGGATATGGGGGAAGCAAAATATATTTTGGGAATTCAAGTAGAGAGAGACCGAAAAAGAAAATTTATAAGATTGACTCAAAAAGAAGCAATAGGGAACATGCTTGAAAAATTTCAAATGGATATAGCTAATAATTCTACAACTCGAATGGAATTGAAGAAAGGAAGTGAGGGGAGTGAGGAAGAAGGAGTCATAGTCTTAGACGAGGGATTATCTCCTGAAGAACACAAGTTCATGCAGACTATTCCTTACAGGCAAGTAGTGAGAAGTCTAATCTATTTTATGAATTGTACCTGGTCGGATTTAGCTGCAGTTGTAAGAGTGCTGAGTAGAAGTCTAAATGCTCCCACTAAGAGGGATTGGGAGGCAGCTAAAAGAGTTCTTAGATACTTGATAGGAACTAGGGATCTATGGTTGCATTTGGGTGGGGAGAATACTGACATCACTACTTGGAGTGATGTTAGTTATGGTGATGCTCCAATGAGGAGATGCACTTCTGGATATGTATTATATGTGGGTGATGGGGCTTGCTGTTGGAGTAGCAAACAGCAAAAGGTTATTGCTCACTCCACCATGGAGGCTGAGTATATGGCCTCTTGCTCTGCTGTAAAAGAATTGATGTGGGTCAAGTCTTTACTTGGTGAACTTGGTCATCTTAAGAGTGGTGTGCACAAAATATTTTGTGATAATCAGGCAGCAATTGCTATTTCTGCCAATCCTAAAAATCATTTTAAAGCCAAACATATGGACATTAGACCCAGCTTTGTTAGAGAGAAAGTAGAAAATAAAATAATCAGTTTAGAGTACCGACCAGATAGTGAGATGGTAGCAGATATGATGACCAAACCTGTGCCTTCCCCTAAGCTAATTTTATGCAAGGAGAAGTGTGGTCTGAAATTAAAGATAAACTAGAAAATAAGGAGAGTGTAGAAATTAATTGTTTTTAAGTATTTTCTAGGTTTGAATAGAAATAAAGAAGCCGAGAAAGTCTACCTCTAACTTCTCTCTCCAACTCTCAAACTTTTCGCAGTCATTGAGAAATTGGAGAGGAAGCTAGAGCCGTGGCTACCTAGGCTATCTTGAGGTTTACGGGAAATTTATATTATTCAAGTGATTAATTACCAAAAGGTATGTGCCGGCGACAGGATTTGATCCTGGTACCTGGCGGCCATCAAATAGTAGATAGTCGGTAGCCTTAGCCGTTAAGTCTAGAAGTAGTGTTACATAGCATATAGTACGATAATGATTTAAACATGTACACGTAGGATAAATCATTTAACTATAACTGCTAACGGGATACATAGATATAGTAGTGTAAAAGTACGAATTGGGGTATGGATAAGAAATCAATACCGCGCATTGATTTCGTAAGCGAAACAAATACCGCTCATGTATTTATTACAGCTACGATCAAATGCGTGTTTAATCGGACGGCCGGAATTAGCGCCGAGATCGCGGAAGAAGAATTCGGCGGTTTGTGGGCATCGCCACATCGGATGACACGTGGCGATGTTACATTGGAGCGCGGCATCTCCGAGGATTAAAGGAGCGAATCCGGATATTCCACGTGTGGACATTTAGGCCATGTCGTACAATGTCCGTACATAAAGTACACCGGCAGCTGTGCTTTTGCGTATGGAACTGTAATCTGATTGGTTTTGTACATCAGTGGATAAAGTCTGTGAGAGAGATAGGACTTAGAAAAATTAGAAGATAGGACCCTATCTCCCAAAGAGCTTCTGTACAAAAGGTCAACTTTGACCCTCCATAACTTACTGCTCAAGGGCGCAAATTCAGAGATTCTTTTTGCTATCGACTCAGGGGAGTATTACCTTCACAGGGGTGAAGGTGGTCAGAGTATTTGTCTGCCAGGGTGGCAGTTATTTTTGCTTAAACACAAAGGGGTCAGGTTTATCCTAGAGGCTTCTTGGAAGCTGTCCACTCTGAGGACTTATGGAGGTCTCAGAGTTTCAGGTTATGGGCCCACCCTCTAGGGTACCAATCTTTAATGGAACTGGCTTCATATACAGGAAAAGTATGATGATAGGAGCTCTATGCGAAAAAAGGTTTTGGGGTATAGTGAGTGGACGATTGGGGCGTCCATCAAGTCTTAGAATTCCTCCAGGGTTTAAAAGAAGCAAATTCACCAGGAAAGAGGATTCACCTTCAACAAAGGAAACAAAGGAAGGAGAGGTGGTGGACAAAGGAAAGGAGAAGGAGGCGACCACACCAATAGCAACTGGTTTAGCATTCATGTCACCTATTCCGAGGAACGAGGAGAATGATACTGAAACCTTGGACTTCAACAATATAGCGGCAAAGCACTTTATCCTACGCCATCTCACTCAAGGACTTGCATGTCCTCATTTGCAGGTAGAAAGGGCATCCGATCTTTGGATGGCTCTCATAGAGATGTACCGAAGTGGTACGATTCAGCAACAACAGTTGGCTGATCAGAATGTTAAGGAGTATGTATACAAAGGGGGAAATATGTTGGATTTTTGCAATGAGCTTGCTACACTCTTCATGGAGCTAGAGAGTGCGGGAAAATTTTTTAGTGAAAAAGAAAATGTTACCTGCTTACTGATGGAGTTACCTGATGAGTTCAAGAACATAGTCAACCGTGTGCAGGACTTGCCGACTCAAGGTGGATATGAAACTCAGTGGTAGGGATGATTCTCGTTCGAGAGAATACGATTGAGATCCGAAGGGGAGGAAAGAGTGGCCAAGCCTTGGCAACAGCGACCGATTGGAGGAACAAGGATTCCCGGAAACCAGTCGGAAACTATGGGGGTAGGGAGCAAAAAAAACAGGTTGACGAGTTCGAACCAAGGGCTCCTAAAGGTTTATGTCATTTCTGTAAGAAACCGGGGCACTATATGCCAGAGTGCACTAAGCTAACCGAGCTTCGGTTAAAAGAGGGGCAGACTGGTGGTACCCCGAGAGGAAAGAAAAAGGCCTTTATCACACAAGTACTTGAGGCGGAATCCGAGGACGAGGACGATGAGCTCCTTTTGGATGAGGAGTTAGAGGCGAAAACTAAGGTTGAAATTCCACAAAGGCAGAAATGCGCTTACGCTGGATTGAAAGGTGAAGCAGGCTGGATTATAGATTCAGGTGCCTCAATGCACATGTGTAAGGATAGGCACCTGTTCACTAAGATAAGAAAGATTCCCACTGTAGAGATAGAGTACAGAGATGGGAGGATAGTCACCAATACTCTTGTAGAATCGGTAGATCTGAAAGTGTTAGTAGAAGGAAAGACATCCATATTAACATTCTCTGATGTATTGTTTATCCCGGAGCTGAACAAAAACCTTATCTCAACATCTGTATTAGATGATAAGGGTTTTTTCACTAGCACTAGGGAAGGAGTCTTTACTGCTAGTTTTGAGGAGGATGTCTATTTCATTGCTGAGAAAGGTAGCCATGGGATGTTTAGGCTGATCTTAAGTAATGAAACGAAGAAACTTTATTATGTTGGTGTTCATGATATTATGATGTGGCATAAGAGGCTTGGGCATGTGAATCTAGATAAGTTAAGAGAGATGAAAAAGATGGGAGTGGTGGAAGGGATTCAGTTCAGTGAGAGTGATGATATAAGTGATTGTAGTGGGTGTGCTCAAGGTAAAGCACACAGATTACCCTTTCCTAAATCAGCCACCTACGAGGGAGAAAAACTTCTAGATCTAGTACACACAGATATTTGGGGACCGGCTAGAGGACTCTCACCTGGGGGAAGAGATTTATGATGACTATAACTGATGATTGGTCTCGGTATTCCCGGGTGTATTTTTTGAAAAACAAGTCAGAAGCTGAGGATTGTTTTAGACAATATAAAGCATGGAGCGAAAAACTCCATGAAACTCCAATCAAGAGAGTAAGGAGTGACAATGGTGGAGAGTATACTTCTAACCAGTTTGAGGTTTTTCTGAGGGAAGATGGGGTTCAACACCAAAAGACAGTTCTAGAAAATGCGGAACAGAATGGGGTAGCTAAAAGGTTAAATAGAACACTATGTGATAGTGCTAGAAGTATGTTGTGAGATAAAAAGATAGGAAAAAGATTTTGGGCAGAAGCAATGAACTGTGCTAATTATTTCAAGAATAGAGTTCTTACTTCAGCTATAAAAGATCAAACACCTTATGAGAGATGGATAGGCCGGAAACCTGACATATCTCACTTAAAGGTTTTCGGCAGTCAAGTATTCAGTCTAGATACTGATCGGTCCAATTGGAAGCTAGATCCTAAAGAAAAACCGGGATACTTATTAGGATATGATGAGGATGTTCAAGGATATAGAGTTTATGATCTAAAAAGGGAAGCTATAATCTTAGTAAAGCATCTAGTAGTTATAGATGATGGAAAGTGTGTGGATCCCTTCAAATATACGAAGTCAGTAAAAATCAGATTTGAGTCCAAAAATTCTGATGACTTTGAGCTTCATAACTATCCAGGTTTTAGAGATGATGACATTCTTGCAGGTATAAATCAGACTGAAAAGGACTCGGCTTTGGAAACTCCAGTGACAACTCTACCCGAAGCGGAAGACGTGGTGGAAATTGATTCGAATCAAGGGATATGGGAGAAACCGAGTTTGTTCGAAAGAATCCACGAGAACCATCTATTCCGACCTCAGATTTTGAGGGGGGAAGGAGAAGTAGTAAAAGACTGCAAGAAAAACAGGTTAATAACAAGGTAACTAAACTATCTCATCAAGATGAACCTCAAACTTATGGAGAGGCGATAACTTGTCCAGAAAGAAATCGGTGGAAGACAGCCATCAATGAAGAGATGGCCTCAATTACGGCAGCCGATACTTCGGAGCTGGTGGATTGTCCTCCTAATTGAAAACCAATCGGTTGTAAGTGGGTTTTCAAATTAAAACTGAACCCAGATAACACAATCGAGCGCTACAAGGCCCGACTAGTGGCAAAGGGATTTACACAAAAGGAGGGAATTGACTACGAGGAAACCTTTGCCCCGGTGGTCATATTTCCCTCCGTCCGCATACTTCTCAGCCTGGCAGCAGCGGAAGACATGGAAGTGCACCAGATGGACATCAAAGCATCCTTTTTGCATGGAGAATTGGAAGAGGAGATCTTCATGCGACAACCCGAAGGGTTTGTGGAAGAAGGAGAGGAGAGTAAGGTATGCCGGCTGATTAAATCTCTTTATGGTTTGAAACAGGCGCCTCGACAGTGGAATAAGAAGCTTGATAAAGTTTCTTACCGGTCTGGGATATATCCGGATCAGCTCAAATCACTCAATCTATGTTTTCGAAGATGAGGAAGGTTTTATATTTATTGCAATTTATGTTGATGATTTGCTTGTTTTAAGTAAATCAATGGAAAAAATTAATAAACTAAAAACCGATCTTAAAGGGAGATTTGAAATGAAGGATATGGGGGAAGCAAAATATATTTTGGGAATTCAAGTAGAGAGAGACCGAAAAAGAAAAATTATAAGATTGACTCAAAACGAAGCAATAGGGAACATGCTTGAAAAATCTCAAATGGATAAAGCTAATAGTTGTACAACTCCAATGGAATTGAAAAAGGGAAGTGAAGGGAGTGAGGAAGAAGGAGTCATAGTCTTAGACGAGGAATTATCTCCTGAAGAACAGAAGTTCATGCAGACTATTCCTTACAGGCAAGTAGTGGGAAGTCTAATCTATTTTATGAATTCTACCTGGTCGGATATAGCTGCAGTTGTAAGAGTGCTGAGTAGAAGTCTAAATGCTCCCACTAAGAGGGATTGGGAGGCAGCTAAAAGAGTTCTTAGATACTTGATAGGAACTAGGGATCTATGGTTGCATTTGGGTGGGGAGAATACTGACATCACTACTTGGAGTGATGCTAGTTATGGTGATGCTCCGATGAGGAGATGCACTTCTGGATATGTATTATATGTGGGTGATGGGGCTTGCTGTTGGAGTAGCAAACAACAAAAGGTTATTTCTCAGTCCACCACGGAGGCTGAGTATATGGCCTCTTGCTCTGCTGTAAAAGAATTGATGTGAGTCAAGTCTTTACTTGGTGAACTTGGTCATCTTAAGAGTGGTGTGCAGAAAATATTTTGTGATAATCAGGCAGCAATTGCTATTTCTGCCAATCCTAAAAATCATTTTAAAGCCAAACATATGGACATTAGACCCAGCTTTGTTAGAGAGAAAGTAGAAAATAAAATAATCAGTTTAGAGTACCGACCAGATAGTGAGATGGTAGCAGATATGATGACCAAACCTGTGCCTTCCCCTAAGCTAATTTTATGTAGGGAGAAGTGTGGTCTGAAATTAAAGATTGACTAGAAAATAAGGGGAGTGTAGAAATTAATTGTTTTTAAGTATTTTCTAGGTCTGAATAGAAATAAAGAAGCCGAGAAAGTCTACCTCTAACTTCTCTCTCCAACTCTCAAACTTTTCGCAGTCATTGAGAAATTGGAGAGGAAGCTAGAGCCATGGCTACCTAGGCTATCTTGAGGTTTACGGGAAATTTATATTATTCAAGTGATTAATCACTAAAAGGTATGTGCCGGCGACAGGATTTGATCCTGGTACCTGGCGGCCATCAAATAGTAGATAGTCGGTAGCCTTAGCCGTTAAGTCTAGAAGTAGTGTTACATAGCATATAGTACGATAATGATTTAAACATGTACACGTAGGATAAATCATTTAACTATAACTGCTAACGGGATACATAGATATAGTAGTGTAAAAGTACGAATTGGGGTATGGATAAGAAATCAATACCGCGCATTGATTTCGTAAGCGAAACAAATACCGCTCATGTATTTATTACAGCTACGATCAAATGCGTGTTTAATCGGACGGCCGGAATTAGCGCCGAGATCGCGGAAGAAGAATTCGGCGGTTTGTGGGCATCGCCACATCGGATGACACGTGGCGATGTTACATTGGAGCGCGGCATCTCCGAGGATTAAAGGAGCGAATCCGGATATTCCACGTGTGGACATTTAGGCCATGTCGTACAATGTCCGTACATAAAGTACACCGGCAGCTGTACTTTTGCGTATGGAACTGTAATCTGATTGGTTCTGTACATCAGTGGATAGAGTCTGTGAGAGAGATAGGACTTAGAAAAATTAGAAGATAGGACCCTATCTCCCAAAGAGCTTCTGTACAAAAGGTCAACTTTGACCCTCCATAACTTACTGCTCAAGGGCGCAAATTCAGAGATTCTTTTTGCTATCGACTCAGGGGAGTATTACCTTCACAGGGGTGAAGGTGGTCAGAGTATTTGTCTTCCAAGATGGCAGTTATTTTTGCTTAAACACAAAGGGGTCAGGATTATCCTAGAGGCTTCTTGGAAGCTGTCCACTCTGGGGACTTATGGAGGTCTCAGAGTTTCAACTCCCATCTTTTTCATCTCTCTTAGCTTATCTAGATTTACATGCCCAAACCACTTATGCCACATCATTATATCATGAACACCAGAATAATATAGTTTTTTCTTTTCATTGCTTAAAATCAGCCTAAACATCCTTTGGCTACCTTTTTCAGCAATGAAATAAATTTCCTCCTCAAAACTAGCAGTAAAGACACCTTTCTTAGTGCTAGTATCAAAACCCTTATCATCTAAAACAGACGTAGAGATGAGGTTTATGTTCAGCTTAGGAATAAACAATACATCAGAGAATGTAATTATGGATGTCTTTGCTTCTACCAACGTTTTCAGATCTATCGATCCTACAATAGTAGTAGTGACTATCCTCCCATCCTTGTACTCAATCTCTACGGTAGGAATCTTTCTTATGTTAGTGAACAGGTGTTTATCCCTACACATGTGTATGGAGGCACCTGAATCTACAATTCAGCCTGCTTCACCTTTTAATCCACCGAAAGCACATTTATGCTTTCGTGGAATTTCTACCTTGTTTGTCGCTTCCAACTCCTCATCCAATAGGAGCTCATCTTCTTCGTTTTCGGATTCCACGTCATGTACCTGTGTCACAAGGGCCATTTTCTTTCCTCTCGGGGTTCCACCACTCTAACCCTCCTTTAACCGAAGCTTGGTTAGCTTAGTGCACTCTGCCATATAGTGCCCTAGTTTCTTACAGAAATGACATAAACCCTTGGGAGCCCTTGGTCGGAACTTGTCGGTCTGATTTTTTTGCTCCCCACCTCTGTAATTTCCGACCAGTCTCTAGGAATCTTTGTTCCTCTAATCGGTCCCAGCTGCCAAGGCTTGCCCACTTTTTCCTCCCCTTTGGATCTTAATTGTATCCTTCGAACGAAAAACCATTCCTACCACTGAGTTCCATATCCACCTTGAGTTTTGCAAGTCCTGCTGACGGTTGACTATGTTCTCGAACTCATCAAGTAAATTTATTAGTAGAGAATTAACCTTTTCTTTTTAACTAAAATCTTTCCCAGCACTCTATAGTTCCATGAAAACTGTAGCAAGCTCATTGCAAAAATCCAACATCTTCCCCCATTTGTATACATACTATTTAACTTTCTGATCAGCTAACTGTTTTTGCTGAATTGTACCACTTCGTTACATCTTTATGAGAGCCATCTAAAGATCAGATGCCCTTTCTACCTGCAAATGAGGACATGCAAGTCATTGAGTAAGATGGTAGAGGATGAAGTGCTTTGCCGCTATATTGTTGAAGTCCTAGGTTTCAGTATCATTCTCCTCGTTCCTCATAATAGGTGACATGAATGCCGAAACAATTGATATTGGTATGGTCGTCTCCTTCTCCTTTTGTTTGTCCACCACCTCTCCTTCCTTTATCTCCTCTGTTTAAGATGGATCTGCATCTCTAGTGAATCTGCCTTCTGAAACCCTAGAGGTATCCCGAGACTGGAAGGACGCCTCACTTGTCCACTCACTATTCCCCAAAACCGTTTCTCACATAGAGCTCTTGTCATCATACTTTCCCAGTATATGAAGGTAACTCCATTGAATATGGGCACCGTAGATGGTGGGCCCATAACCTACAACTCTGAGACCTCCATAAGACCTCAGGGTAGGCAGCTCACACGAAGCCTCTAGGATAACCCTATCCCCTTTGTCTTTGAGCATGAATAACAGCCACCCTGGCAAACAAAAACTCTGAACACCCTCACCCTTATGAAGGAAAGTCTCCCTTGAGTTGATAGCAAAAAGAATCTCTGATTTTTCTCCTCTAAGCAGTGAGTTATGGAGGGTCAAAGTTGACCTTTCGTACAGAAGCAATGTGGGAGAGAGGGTCCTATCTACCAAATTCTTCTAAGTCCTATCTCTCTTTTTAACTCTATCTATTGACGTACGGCACTAATCATATTACTGTACTGTACAGAAAGGTACAGCTGCCGGTGTACTTTATGTACGGATATTGTACGACAATACCAAAATGTCGACACATGTCTTTTTTGGATTGGCTTCCGTAATCCTTGGAGATGCCAAAATGTAATGTCATGGTGCCACGTGTTATCCGATGTGGCGGCAACCATAAACCGCAGAAATCTTCTTCCTCGATCTTGGCATTTTTTTCGGCCGCCGATTGAATGCCGATTTTAATCATAGCCATCATAAGTATTTGCGATGTATTTGTTTCGCTATAGAAACAAATGCGCGGTACTTATTTATTCTTCGTACTCGTTATCTGTAGTGACTTTATGTATCCCGTATATAGTTTGTCGATAAATGAATTAGCCTATATGTTAACGTTTATATATATTAAACCTTATATGGTTAACCACTAATCATAGGCTAAATGGATGAGGCTACCGGCTACCGGCGACATTTTGTATCCATAGGTACTAGGATTAAAATCTGCAGGCGACAGCTATCCTTTTAGTAAATCAACTACTTTACTACCCTGTCAATCTCTGGACACCATAGGCACCCATGGCACTAACTTCCTCTCCAATCTTCGCAGTGACTGCAACAAGTGTGGGAGTAGGCGAGAGAAGTTAGAGACACACTGCCTTGGCTTCTTTTTTTGCACTTTATTTTAGACCTAGAAAATACTAAAAAAACCATCTATTTCTGCAATGTTGAGATTCTGAAGAAGTGGCCATACGATCGTTCTATTACAAGACAGGAAGTTAAGGAAAACAATTCTCTAGATGAGAAAGCAAATCTTAATTACTAAACAAGAAAGAAGATATATTAATTCCACGACAAAATAAGCACTCAGTGCAAAACTAGCAGCAAAAAAAAAAAAATGGAGAGAATCATTCTGTACATTGATGATTAATTTTCAATGTCAAGCATGAGTACATTTTATATATGTAGGTGACGTAAGTACTATGCTACTTGTCTTTCACGTAAAGAAACAAACTCGTAACGTGTGAACTACGTAATCAAATCAAAGGTCAAAATTTGCTACGTGAAACATACTCAAAATCTACAACAACTTCATTTGCCGTACAATACAAGCAGACGACCACGTTTCACCAAAACTTGATGTCTACGCAAAGTATGCTTGACATCTAAACAAATCTAACTTGAAGTCTACGCAAATGTATTGTGACATCTTTTCAACAGTGCATGTACCTAACAGGACTCCGATTGATTTATTCTCACGCAACTTTGACAAACTTTGACTTCTGGTCCTTAGCAAGAAATCGACACAAAATTTTAACACAAGGATGGTGATGCAAGGGGGGGAGGTGTGAGGAAATGGTGGACGGTCAAGGAGAGGGAGAGGGTGAGCAGTTAGAGATAGAGAGGGGTGTCGGGATAGTAGAGGTAAAAGAGTTACAAGGGGTTTAGATGGTAGGAGGGAGAAATAAGGGAAGCACCTTGAGGGAAAGGGGAGAGAAAGAGGGATTGATGTGGAGGTAGCTAACTAGTGGACTTGAGAAGGGAGTTAGAGGGTGGGAGGATATATGGGGTGGAGAGAGAGATGTAACACAAAATCCTCACACGTGTGAATGAAAGAGAGAGCGAAAGAGAGAGAGAGTTATGGAGAAATTCATCTTTATGACGATGAAGTATGTCAAGGCTGTGAGAGCAATAGTGGGCAGGATTGAGATAGAAGGAAGAGAGAGAGAGGGCGAGAGAGAAGAGGAGAGGAGAGGGTTGGGAGAGATAGAGGAGAGAATCGGGTTGACAAAGAGAGAGAGAGAGAGAGAGAGAGAGAGAGAGAGAGAGAGAGAGAGAGAGAGAGAGAGAGAGAGAGAGAGAGAGAGAGAGAGAGAGAGAGAGAGAGAGAGAGAGAGGGAGAGAGAGAGAGAGAGAGAATACGTTCGGTCTCTTGCATCCATTGTAATTTGTCCCCTTGTGGGAGAGATGGCCGCCATGGCCATCAAGATCGTCAGTGTGGCCACCATGGCAGCCATGGATTTTCAGATGTCACGTCACGTCAGTGGCGTCACCCTACTTATAAATATGGTGGATGATTTAAGATATTTCAGCGAAAAAGTAAAATAAAGAGGAAGAAAGAAAGGAGATAAGAAGGTTGGGTGACTCAAAGACGAGGTACACCTGAGGACGACTTTTTCATTTCCCTTTTTCTCTTTTTTTTTGTTTTAGTTTGTACTTTTATTTTGTTTCTTTTCTTTTCCCTGGTTTTTTGTCTCTTCGTTTTTTTTTTGTTTGTCTTTTTTTTTTCCTAGACATGTTTTTTTTTTTTTGTCTTTTCGTATTATAGGAGTCCTCATGTTTTTTGTTGACACGTGCAGGCTCCTCAAGTCTGAGAACGGTTATTCCCAAGGTTTCTCAATTGGTTGGCCGATTTATGGCCGTACGATTTGAATCTGAAGCGTCGTTAACTGTCCAATCTTTGTTACGACTATGAAACAACGGCTGTCAGGCTCTGATTGGTCACAAGAAGTAAACGATTTTTCTTTTCCTTTCTTTCATTTTCTTCGTCACGTCGCCACGTTCAGTGCACAATCGGAATATACACTGTGAATCGTTATTAGCCTTATGTACGCTTTATCGACACCCCAAAATTTTGACATTGATACCTTAAATATAATAAATGATACTTTTTAAGGACGTGGACCATAATCTGCCACGTCTCCTGGCACTAAATTAGAATGAATGACGCTAATTTTTTCTTTACTCTAATAATTTCTTTACGCTAATAATGATTCAAGTTGTAGTGTATGGTGTACTATCTCGCTATACAAAATGTATGGTACTCCCATAAACCTCGAATCCCCTCTCACGCGTTTCGACCCGCGACACACGATTATCGCCCATCTTGGGAATCCAACAATTTGTGACGTCATGGAAATCTATTTGTACACGTTACATGATCCATTTCTATAAAACAGTCATTGAGTATCGAATATTCAAAACTCCCTGTCATACCGCCAACTCTTTAGACAAGCCGACAAGTCAAGAAACGTACGGCCTTTCACCGACCTATTTTGAAAATTGTTGGCTAAAGTACATCTAAAACTTACAAATTCGTCATTTTGTGGTCACGCTCCCAAGGTCAAAACCATAGATGTCCTATTTGTACGGATTTGGATTTTTTTCCGATTATTATGTAGTATTTGCTTGTTTCGTACAATTCGTAAAACTCGTACATCACATAATGAACAATACTGTACGAACATTAAAAAAAAAATGTTGCGTCATTTGCGCGCGCGTATTATTATCTGAGCGGTGAGCCGCGGAATTTATGGCGTCTCGCACGCGTATTTTTATTTGAGTGGTGAGTCGCAAAATTTATGGCGTCTCGCACGCGTATTTTTATCTCAGCGACGAGCCCCGAAATTTATGGCGTCTTGCACGCGTATTTTTATCTAAGCAACGAGTCGCGAAATTTATGGCGTCTCCAATGGCGGCTTCCTTGAGCCATTTTGCTTCATTTGCACGCGCGTATTTTCATCTATCCTCCAATCCGTCTTCAAAAGGAAGCCGCCGTTGGAAACGCCGTAAATCTCGGCGCTCGCCGCTATTTCGTTGCATTTATCAGTTTTTTTACGGTATTGAATATTTAATTTTTTATTAGTACTTGTTAAAAAAATACGAATTTTACCTACGAATTTTAAAAGTTTGATAATGTTTTATGGGCACGGAATTTTATATTCGTTAGTTTACTCCGTGCATTTTATGCGCATAGGACATCTATGGTCAAAACCCGATTGCTGGTTAGAAAGGACAATAAAGTACATCCTTGCAAGCCCGGCTACAATGCTTGTATACTTGGTCCGGTTGGGTTTGATAAGGAGGCCAGCCATACGGTTCGGATGGAACCAAAATAGATACTTGCGAATGAATCCTAGCCGTTGGATTATTCTGGTTAAACTTTGTCGTTTAAACTCAGCGAGTTTTTTTAATCCGTATATACAACAAATTAAACTGTGGCCCCATCTTCCCTGGTGAACTTGGGCGCGGTACAAAAATTATTCTTTTAGGAGGAACCCATAGTTTTTCAAACCGAATCTTACTCATGATTCAATCGCGCGAATTATACGTAAGGCATTCAAAGATTTAAAAAAATAGTTAAAATAGTTAATGATTATGTATCCATACTATGCCGTACATGTAAAAAAATTCCCTACGATCGTACAGAATTCAAACTTACCGCGACAAATGCTATAACACTGCAACGTCTCTTTTCGTAAAAGTCTGGACATTTTCGGCAAAATTTCGTACATTTCCGTAAAATTCAGTACATTTAAGGTGAAATCTTGTACATTTCCTTAAAATTCCGTACATTTCCCGTAAAATTTTTGTTCAGTTTACTGGATAAAAAGTTATAAGAAGCGCAGCGTATCTTTTCGTCAAAGTCCGTATATTTCTTTAAAAGAGTGTACATTTCCCCTAAAATACCGTACATTTCCATAAATTTTCCGTTCATTCCCGTAAATTTTCCGTCAGTTTAACAAACAAGAAGTACTCTGCGTTTTTAATCGGAAAAAAATGAAAAAATTGCACGATTTTAACACCAGCGGAGGAACCGCAATTAAGCGTAAAGTGCGGTACTTTATTGAATTTAGTACGAATTTCGTTCAATTTCGTAAAATGATTTTGATATGTTTTTATAACTATATTTTGATGTGTTTTTTTTAATCATATTTTTGCTGGGCTTTATTATTATTACTTTTATTATTATTGTTACTTTGTTTTTCTTTGTTTTTTTTTGTCACTTCGTCTTTCTTTTCCTTTTAGTTTTTCTTATTTTTTGTTAAGTCAAAGTTTGTAATCGGCCGTCGCGGTCTGTTGCGCGATCGGCTAATTTGTCATTTTCAGTCAAAGTTGTTGTCGGCCGTCGTGGTCTATCGCGCGGCTGGCTAATTTGTCGTTACGTTAAGTTAGTGGTCCAGGGTGGTTTTATTTAGTCGTGTAGTGGATTGTAGTTTTGTGGTTTCGCGGAGATTCAGTTTGACGACAACAAGTTTATCTTTTCTGTGTACAGTATGTAGGTTCGTTTTGTCTTTAGTTGGTTTTGATTGTACGTGTGAGTTGTACCGGAAGTTCTTTGTGTTTCGCTGTTGACACGTTTTCACTTGTACGCACTTAGTGCGCACTATATGATTTGGGTTGATTTGTAGTTTGAAGTAGTGACGTCACAATAAATGAACTATATACTGCAGCTTAGAGGGAGTAGGAGATAAATCTTTTATGGGAGAAAATGTTTATGAAATATATTGGCTTTTGTGGACAGTTCGTTCTCGTGTGAATTATGTGTATGCTTCCGCTGTAGTCTTGCACCTTGATTTTTGTGTGAGATCCTATCAAGTGGTATCGGAGCCCGTGTGCTTCTTTGAGGTGTAGAAGGGTGGCTAGATTGGCCGCCATGGGGAGAAAGAAGAAAAATACCCTTCTCCTTGTTGTTTTTGAAGATTTAGTTTCGTGCGTACGCGACATTTCATGCGTACGTGAGGTTTCGTGCGTACTCGACGCGATTTGTAATGCGTGAGTACTAACTGAATTTAATGTGGAAGCTGGAATGGATTTGCGGATTGGGGGAGTAATGGTAGGAATTGTTTTTAAGCGTACGGAATCAAATTTGAGTGACGCGAATCAAATTATGGAGAGTACGATTTGCGTAATGTGAAATGGACGACGGATCGCGAAGCGATCCGATGTAATCGATTTTGAAATGTTTTTGTAAAAGTCTGTCGCCCGTACGAAACATAATGTGAGAGGCGCACTTATGAAAAAGACGCGGTTTCGGTACGGAAAAGATTTGGAAAGTACGATTTCATTTCGGCAAGTGGTTCGCGCTATTTTTGGATGTACTATCAAGTGGGTCGTACGTATGTGATGACGGGTTACTACGTGGACTTATCGACAAGTGACTAAGCAAGTTGTCACTTATGACGCGGATTTGTGGATGCGTCGGATGTACTATCAAGAGTAACATTGTTTTGTCTTTTACATCATTATAAATTAGTGTTGATTATGATGTTTATTTTTAAGTGATCAATTAGGGTTTTGATAGTGTAATTTGTGTGTGTACGATGTCGTATTTGCAGACAAGTGTACGCTTACGATTGCTTGACTTTCAGGTGTACGCTTACGATTAGTTTGATTTAATGACAGTTACGTAATTTACGTTGGTTATTTTGACACTTAGTGATTTGTTAACAGCTCACAAGTGTATATATAGATTTGAGCTTCATTAGAATAATTAATCAATGCTGGTTAGTAAAGTGGGGACCGAAGATGTAGACTTTTAGGGTTGCCGATTAGGTCATGCACTTTGAATGATATAATGATTATACTTTGATTATACTCTTGTTTATGTGTGATGCATTTGTGTGTTATTATTTATTTATGTTTTTATATATGTTTGATATGCATTGTTTATGCATTTGTCCTAGGGTTTGTTTATGTCGATTATTCCATCAAACCTTAGATATTGTCATAGGGTTTATTTATGTTGATTATTCCATGAAACCCTAAATGTTGTTGTATGTTAAATGGAGGATGCATTTCAAATGATTGTTCGTCGACCTATTTTTGCTTAGCTTTTTGCATGATAGTTTGGGTGGCTTCTGCGGTCTATTTTAGACCAAAGAACAACACTCCTTTGATGCCTTCTCTGATATTTCCGCAACCTCCGGATCCATCCGAATCATCTTTCGGATCTGGAAGTAGAAACTCCATTTGCTTTCACTGGCAAAACTTTTGAGGAGACCGTTCGGATCGATCCAGTCTGTCAAAAAGAGGAGAATGAGGGGAAAAAGAAGGAGGAAGATGACGCGATAGGAGTTCGTCTCCAAAAACTGATGGATGGTCTTTTCCATTATGTGGATCAGCGGATCTCCGAGGCAAACCGTGTTACTAGATCTCCACTATTCGGAGATCGGATTCCGGATCAAAGCATTGGCGATACGAAGGAGGTGAAGGAGATGAGGAGGAGACGAGAGAATTGATTCGAAAGGGAAAACTTCCCATCGATGATGATTCTGATCTTGACGATTGGAGTGATGGGGCCGAACCGGTTGAATCTATGTCCGGTAAGATTGTCATCTTCAATGGGACAAATTATCAATCGTGGAAGAAATATATAAAATATCAATTTAAATTGAAACGGCTTTGGAAGGTGGTAAAAGGGGTGGACAAGATGCCTACCTCGGATCGGAGAGCTTATCGTGTGTGGACGAAGAAAAATCTTTCCACTATCAGCGGTTTATTTCAATCATGTAGCACTTCTATACATGATCTATTCCTTACCAGAAGATTTGCCTATGATTGTTGGGTTGCTCTTAAGAATCACTTCGAAAAGAGTCTTCAAAATAAGGGGCAACCTATTAATACCGATTATACCTCCTTTAAGGTTAAGTCGAGTGAGTCGATCGATGAAGCCGCGAAGAGATTCAACATTATTATCGAGCAACTCGCAAACTCGGAGAAGTTCATCAATGTGAGTGATAAGGCACCGGTCTTCAACCATGCCTTACCGGAGAAAATGATACATCTAAGAGACATTCTTTTATCGAGGGATTCAAATACTTTGGAGTCGATTATCACTTTCCTCAAATCCACCAAGGCAAATCGTCCGAGTTCATCGAAGGGACCCCAACCGACCGGTTCCCTCAATGCGACGAAACCAGAAATGCCCGATCTCAATTTTCTTTGGGGAAGAAGAGGTAGAAAAGGTGGAAATCCGAGAGGAAGAGGGGGAAGAGGACACGAAAGGGCTAGGAGATCTCCTTCCCAACCCGGATATTCAGATGTAACCAATATTTCTTGCTTTCAGTGCGGCAAACTTGGTCACATGGCGGCTTCTTGCCCGGATTAGGAGCGTCAATGCCATTTTTGCGGGAAATGGGGCGATATTAGCCCCCAATATTATTCAAAGGCTGAAAATGGAGGAGCCAGGGGTAGAGGAAACGGCGGCGGTAGAGGAGACGGCGGCGGTCAATACGGTGGACGCGGTGGCGGTCGTCTTGGCGGCTGCGGTGGTCGTGGAGGCCGCCATAGAAGAGGAGGAGGACACTTTATGGGTGATGATTACTTTGAGGGAGGCGACAAGCGCAAATATTTTTCGCCCTTAACCTGTCGCTTGATCTTTTGGCAGGTTCTACGTTACACGAAAAAGAGTGGATTATTGACTCAGGATCATCAAATCACGTTTGTACCAACACTTCATTCTTTGACGATTTTCGCGAACTCACGGTACCAAAACAAATCATTGTCGCAAGTGGACAAGTGATTTCGATAAGTACCGTGGGTACTGTACGGTTGGATTTACCAAGTTTGGACTCACATGGGGTAGAAAAAGTTACGCAAACTCAGTTAACTAATGTTTTGTACTTACGTGAAGGTTTAGTGAACCTTTTACGTATACCACAGATTCAACAAGCAGGCGACAGTGTACTTTCGTACGGAGATTCCACAATAAAAATTGTACGATCTGATGGTGTACAACTAGGTGAAGGAGAGGTCACGGATTTTATGCATAGTTGACTAAAATGGCGTAGGCTGAAATCCCAACCAAATTCTAATGGCATTATTTCGTAAATTTCCGAATTGAAAGTGATCTAACCTTGTGGCACCATCGAATGTGTCACACATCAGAGACGGGTTTACGACGGATGATTAAAAATAGAAGCGTTAGGGGATTAGACTTGGTGAGGGGAGAGAAAATTAACGGATGTGAGGGGTTTAGTAAGGGGAGACAAATTAGAAAGCCGCATCCGGCTAAGGATCCGATGCATCAATCTAGGCATCCGCTTGATCTAATGCATATAGATTTATGTGGGGACGTGAAACTGGAGACGATTGGTGGAAACAAATATATTATGGTGGTGGTGAACGACTTCTCTCGCTTCACATGGGTAATATTACTTAAACACAAATCCGAAGCATTTTTACGCTTTCAAGAGTGGCATGTGATGGCCGAAAGGCAATGTGAGAGAAAGTTAAAATCTATTAGATCGGATAATGGAGGGAAATTTCTTGCTTTTGATCCTTCTTGTAAAGAGTGGGGAATTTCTCATCAATATACTGCATCTTACTCACCAGAATCTAATGGCGTTGCCGAGAGAAAAAATCGTACTCTTCAAAAAATGGTACGATCCATGGTACATGGATCGGGGAGGTGTATTCATTTATAGGGCGATGCAATTTTAACGGCAAATTATGTTTGCAGTCGGCGAATTATATCGGTTTCGGGTGATACAACTCTGTATGAGTTGTGGTATGAGCAAAAGCCTACTCTACACCACATTCAGATTTGGGGATGTCGTGCGTCGGTTTATATTCAAGCACCAAAGAGGAAGGGTAAGTTTGCATCGAGGAGTTGGAGTGGTTATTTCGTTGGATATAGTAAAGAAGGGAGTCTTTATCGAGTTTATGATCCGATTCGAAATATCATTGAGGAATCAAGAAATGTGGATTTTCACGAAGACTTATTATCCACAATCTCTCGATTGGCTAAGCGAAATTCTAATCTTGACTTTCATGAAGAATTTGAAATCGGTGATCTTAATGACATTGAAGGTTCGGATTCGGAAATTGAGCCGGAATCCACCTCCAATGTTAAGAGGGGGAAAGGTAAAATTGTGGAGAATGTTCATTTTGGTAACATTGGTGGGGGTTTGCAAAGCGAAAATTCCCGAATGTCTTCGGACACGATGAAATCTTCGTCTTCTAAATCAAGTGAACCCAATATTATTGAAAAGGAACCGGCAAAGGAGGAGAAAAAAATTGAGCCCAGGAGGAGTATGCGGGAAATTAGGGGTAAGAAACCGGCTCGCCTTTCTTTTTATGGTAAGGGGAATGTGGAGAATTCGTATTATTTTATTTCTGCGGAGAGGGAGGATGACTTTCTTTTATAGCAATCATTATGTGAAAATAAGCCGGGCGATCCGCAATCGTATGTGGAAGCACGAAAATCATGCAATTGGGAGAAGCATTGGAAACCGGCATGGGAGCGAGAACTTCAATCTATTATCGACAACCGAACATTTAAGGAGGTAAGCCTACTGGAGGGCAAAAAGGCTATTGATGCAAAATGGATTATTAAAACCAAAACTGAAGCATCCGGGGAAGTAGTAAAACATAAGGCTCGGCTAGTGTGCAAGGGCTTTCAACAAAGGGAGGGGATAGATTATACGGAGACATATGCACCGTTTGTTAAGTTTGATTCATTAAGGATGATTATTCTTATTGCCGCTGTCGGCAAAAAGCACATTCACCAGATGGACGTAGAGACGGCGTTCTTAAATGGTGACTTAGAGGAGGAGGTATATATGAAAGTTTCAAAGGGAGTAGTGTCGAAGGAGGGGAAGGTATGGCGGCTACCAAAGTCCTTGTACGGACTAAAGCAGGCACCGCGGACTTGGTATTTACAATTACACAAGGTCCTTACCTAATTTCAATTCGTCCGAACAATTTCAAACTCTAAAGTTTACGTAAAAGGTGAGGAGGAAAATCAAATTATATTTTCTGTCTACGTGGATGATTTCTTGATCATATGTGACAAGTCGACGCAATCGCGGAATTGAAGGAGTACCTACGTCTACATTTAAAGTCACAAATTTGGGGGACGTACGATATATTCTTGGAGTGGAAGTTTTGAGGTACGATAATGGAGATATTAAATTGTCGCAAGCGCAATATTGTAAAGAAGTACTAACAAAATTTGCTATGTTGGATTCTAAGCCGGTTTTGACACCACTAGATTCCACACTTCAATATCGCAAATTTGAGGAGGAGGAAACTGTCCACGTGCCCTATCGTGAGGCCGTTGGAAGTTTAATGTATTTAAGTGTGGCCACATGACCGGATATTGCAGCCGCAGTCATTGTCGTGAGCCGATTTTATCAGGCTCCTAAAAAGATTCATTGGGAGGCCGTGAAGAGGATATTTCGTTATCTTGCAAGTACGGTCGAGATTGGTTTATTATTTCGATCTGGACAAACATCTTTGGAGTGCGTGGGATATTGTGACGCAGATTGGGGTGGAGATTTTGATACAAGAAAGTCAACGTCTGGATATGCTTTTGTTTTTGGTGGCGCGACACTTTTTTGGAGTTCCGACTCCAACAAACTGTCGCATTAAGTTCAACCGCAGCGGAGTATATGGCTGCGTGTCATACGTCTAAGGCGTCGATTTGGATCAAAAAGTTACTTGGGGAATTGGGGATTTTTATTGGCTGCATGAAAATATTTTTTGACAGTATGAGTTCAATGGCGTTGGTGAAGATTCCTGTCTTTCCCAAAAGGACAAATTATATTAGGATTCAGTGGCACTTTGAACGCGATTTGGTCACCGCAAAGGAAGTTGAATTTTTGTACGTTTCGACGTTGGAGGAAGCCGCGGATATGTTGACGAAAGCCGCAAGTCATGATGTATTTTTGAGGGGAAGACCTAAATTAGGGTTGGTGTAATGATTACAACTTTGAGAGGGGGATTGTTAGATTCAATGTTATAATCGGCTGTCACGGTCTGCCGCGCGGCCAAATAATTTGTCGTTTTGTTTTAGTGGGTGGTCTTGTTGGTTTGGCGTCATTATGTCTCTTAGATCGTTTTGTAGATTCTTGGTCTCGCGTAGATTCGGTATTGCGACGACCAGGTTTAATTGTCGTTTGGTTTGTACGGGTTTGTTTGGGTTGTAAGATTTAGGCATACGTTTGCGTTGTACTTTAGTATTTTGATGTTTCGCGTGATGACGTGTTTTGATTGGTAGGCGTTTCGTGCGCACCTTATGTTTCGTTTGTTTTAGTTTGATTGTGTGACGTTACACTTACAGTACTATTTACTGCAGCTTAGAGGGAGGTAAGATTTAATCTTTTTGTGGGAGAAAATGTTCGTGAAATATATTGGCTTCCGTGGACAGTTCTCTCTCGTCTGATTTTTTTTTTATGCTTCCGCTGTAATCTTGCACTCTGCATTATGTGTGAGATCCTATCAGTGTTCACACGGTCGACCATGCCAACGACATTCGAACACTTGTGAACACGTCTTTTGCCAACCTCATTTTGTCGTTTTTTTCCAGAGTAAAATTACATGCACGCGCGTCAGCGTAAATATACTTTCTGTACCTTTTTACTTAAAATTGTACGAAATAGTACGGATGTGACAGTCCGTACACCACACTTTTTAAACCGGCACTTAATTACAATACACCGTCAATCGCTATTAGAGTAAAGGAATAAATAGCGTAAAAAAAAATAGTGCTATTAACACTAATCGGGAATTATTTTTTTTTGAAAAAAAATTATATATACTAATTAATCCCTAACTGTAATTTGGGTTGTCCTGAATAATAAATACCTGCCCTTTTGATGTCTACAGTAATATGTTTAACCGTACAAAATCTGACAATTTGTACGCCGTCTTGCTGTTCACATGATCGACGGATGAACATAATGAGAACGTGATTTTTGTCGACGAGTTTGCATCTCTTTCTTCCATTGCACATTCACATGTGTGCGCAGTAATGTTAAGTGTCTTTTTATGCCTTTGTTATTCAAAATGTACCATTTTGTACCGAGATAACCTGTCCGTACGCCACACTATTTACATTGGAGAGTTCTTCCATTATTAACGCTAATTGAAAAAAAAACCCTAATTAGAATAATGGAAAAAATAGAATTATGGATTGTATTTCAGGTTTTTTTTTTTGAAAAAAGGGCACCGAATTAGCGTTGTTTACTCTAATAGCGATTGGCGGTGTACACCGTGAATCGTTATGAGCCTTATGTACGCTATACCCGCACCCCAAAATTTTGACATTGATACCTTAAATATAATAAACTACACTATTTAAGGACGTGGACCATAATCCGCCACGTCTCCTGGCACTAAATTAGAATGAATGACGCTAATTTTTTCTTTACACTAATAATTTCTATACGCTAATAACGATTCAAGGTGTAGTGAACCCTATTAAGTGGGGTACCTCAAATAACGTTTAGAAACATTTAGAATGATTAATTCTATTTGAGAATTTGCCCAAAATAACGAGGTACCCGAATTAGAGTCATATACGCTAATAGCGATTCAAGGTGTACCACACGAATTCTCAAAATTTGCACATGAATGTACCTTCGGACAAAGTGGACGCAAGTCCACCAAAATCCAACCGAAAATCCAAAAATAATTTCGTAACGCTCGTTCGTCCCGCTATTCCTAGTGTCGCCAAAGAGTACAGTACCAGAGTTCTGTCGTACGATCACTTGTTACGCAATTACATGGTAACAAATGAAGATTTTATGTTAAAATTGGTCGGTGTAAATAGACTTCGACGATTTTTGATGTACAATCTTAACTTCCGTGGTACCACTCAATTAGAACACGTGGTGTAGAGGCTCTACGCGAATGAAACATCGTCCAAATTCCAAAAAGTCCCTAATGTTGACAGTACAATTATATATTTTCATGATGGAACGTAACATTAACCTTAATAAATTATTAATAGTAATAACGTAGGGCAAAAGATAAAAACATTATTCCATGGAAATACATGTTGATCAAATAGGGACATAAGAACAAATGGGACATCAACCGTCATGGGACGCAAAAACGGTGGTCTAGCCGTACATACCTTTCCTGAAGACCAACCAATTTTAACTTATTCAGCCCCCACATCGTTTCCTGTTTCGATACTTCGCCAATTTTCAAACTTCGCTGCCAAGCTAAACAGTATAATTCGATACTTCGCCAATTTTCAAACTTCGCTGCCAAGCTAAACAGTAGAATCTTACTACTGTTCGTGGTTGTACTTTAAACGAATATCTGAGACGTCACAGCAGGTTTAAAAGACGACTTAAGTACTTTTTCTTATCCCGTCTTTCCCAATTTTGGATTCGAGCACTAGACTTATCTCAAAAAGTCAACCATGGCGGTCCATGCGGGACACGAAACGGACCGAAAACTGAGCGTGACTCTCAAATATGCCACGGGGTTAAAGGGAAAATGGTTCAGCAGTTATTATCCATGCGCCTCGCTCGAAATTTTAGGAACTAATGCCAAATTTGTCTCTTCTGTATGGGAAGATACCGCCTCATTCCCCAGATGGGAGGAAACTTTTACTTTCTCCATCCCTGAGAGTGCCCTGCTGGACCAATTACCCATTCTGTTTATCCAAATATTCGACCCTCACGAGAAGAAACTTTTAGGAGTTTCCTTAATTTCCCTCTCGCTCGCTGTTTTTGATGTCCAAAAGATGCATGCAGTCACTTCCCGCGTTTACAGACCGAGCGGAACGAAAAAAGGGAGAGTAACAGTGACATATCGTCTGCACGGAAGTCAATTTCTGAAAAATCGTTTATTGGCGGCGCATGAAATTCACGAAATCGCTCGAAAACAGAAAATATTACCACAGGAAACCAGAAATAGTATGGATTATGACGCGAGGTCGGCGGCTGATGCTGCCCTGATGGTTGGATTGGCCTTACAATGGGGAGGAGGATTTGATGGAGGTGGCGGGGGGGCATGCGGTGGCGGGGGGGCATGGAGTGGCGGTGGAAGCGGTGGCGGTGGAAGCGGTGGCGGGGGATGTGGCGGGGGGGAATGGAGTGGAGGTGGAAGCGGTGGTGGTGGAAGCTGTGGCGGTGGATTCGGTGGCGGTGGAAGTGGTGGCGGTGGATTCGGTGGCGGTGGATTCGGTGGCGGATGAGGCTAAGTTTCAAACGACATTTATAAGGAAGGATTTTTTAAGAAAGATAGGATAACAAATTTTGAATAAGAAAGGTTGGATAAGGAAGATTGGGTATGAAAGATAGGAAAACAAAGGGGGATAAGAAAGATTGGACAAAAATTGCATAAGGAAGATTGGAAAACAAAGGTTGGATAAGAAAGATTAGATAGGAAAGAGTAGTTGTAATTGGGAGATTTGATAGGAAAGATTAGGTGAGTAATAGTATTTGTATTTGGGTTCAGTTGTATCTTGATACTGTATATTGGACATTCTCTATGGTGTGGAATAGAGGAAAAATGTAAATTGATTTATTTACAATTAGTAACGGTTGCTTGAAATTTCCAAGGGTATATTTAATAAACAAGTTACGTGGAGGAGTAATTTTCTGGTTATATCCATTTGTAAATCAGTATGACCAATTTTTGGATCCTGAAAAAACTATTATTTTTGCATTTTCGAAATTTTTGTGCCACGAGGCTTCTTGAAAGGATTTGGAAGAAATTTTCTCTTATCGTTTTTTTTTCACTTTTTTTCGTTCTTGTTTGTTCGTCAACATGGTAGCAAATATCGTCAAATTGGGTTGATATTCTACAACTTAAGCAGGACATGAATTCCAGATCTTTGGTAATTACAAATTAAACTTGCTGGAATACATTAAAACATTTATGTAACTGTTTTTGCCTTACATTATTCTATAAATGCTTATGTGAAAAGAGATTTGTTTTGCTCCGCATGTTGGCACTAAACATTATATCCCCATTGCTTATTTGAACAGTTCATATTGCCAACAAGATAACAAATAGACATGTTAAAGTTATACATTTATTCCGTCCATTATCTTAGAGAGACTTAATTTTGAAGTGTTGACCTTTGTGCCTCTCACACTGCTCACGGTTCATCCGCTAACCTCTAATTTTGGTGCATTGTGGTGAAATTGAATTGTTGAACGGATGGATGGTTGTGTGGTTGTTCATGTCGATGCAAAATTCTTTGAGGTGTAAAAAGCAGAAAAAATGATGGAACGGTAGATTTAAATGTCACACGGTGGCCGATAGATAAACGACAACGATACGTAGTTGACAACTTTTTTTCTTTGGTTTCGTCATTTTTTTTTATTTTTGGGGTGAGGTACAGTACGGAGGAGCGCGGTCACATGACTACCAGCGATGAAGCCTGGCGAGAGGGACTGTGGCGACGTGGCTCGCCAGTTGGCGTCGCAAGGCAACAAGTCGAACGACGTTGCTATGCCAATCGCAACGGTTGGTGCAACAAGCTATTTTTTCCAACCAGGGTATGCCATCGCATAAACGACACCTCTTAAAAGACGCAGTGGCGATTGTTTAGTCGTTGGACCATACGACTCGACCCCGCGATGCGAAAGAAATAATAAAAAGGTTTCGTACGTTCGTTTTTTCTGTGCGACTAATGTTTTGCCGTTCGGACAATTTTTGTTTCATATGTCGTACATTCCTTGCGTGTCACACAGGCCAAATCCAACAGTGTATATGTCAACTCGATGCCACATCAACGTCTTAGCCATGTAGAAACTGCCTTTTTTACAATTGTTATGAAAGACTATCCCTAATCCATTGCAATAAATTTATAATCAAAATAGGGGCGAAGTAAATTGACTTGTGCCTTTGTCCTCGGTAAAATGAGCAGAAAATAAGGGTACTTTCCCATGTGATAAAGTTACATTTATTTTCTATAGATTTCCTCCATAACTTAGAAAAAAACGTGAAAATCCGCACCCGTACCAAAAAATTGAAATTATCACCGTACAAGTTGCTTTACCTTGAAACTATATATGTACTACAGTTTGTCGTCTAGCGTGATGTAGTTTGTCGTCTGGCGCGTTTCGACCCAATTTCGCGTCCTTTCGGCTCAACTTCAAACTTTATATAAAATCATCGCGAGGTGATTTTAAATATAGTTACATGAGGTGAGCGAATAGGCAGATGTTGTCGAACGTGTCGAAAGTTTTTGACAATTTTTGTGCGCGGAGTACCAAAATTAAAACCCACTGCATGTTAATAGCTTGTGCGTGATTTTTTTCCGTGCGCTTTTTCCTGTACAGTGACCGTGGAGGGGGTTTCCACCAACGGACGCCATTTCGCAAATGCGAAGTCCGTGAAAGTGCCTCTCTCTCTTTCCCTCTTCCACTAACGCGTCTATCTCACAATTCTAGCAATGAAAAAAGGCAAGAAAGGTATCAAATGAAAGATCTATAAAAAATATTTCTTTTGGCTGTCTTGTAGCTTAGTTTGGTGGCAAGTAGACTGAGAACGGACGAAAAAACAAAATCGGGAAACCATGGCGGAATGTTTTGGAATTTGTGACGTCGACGCTATCGTAAGTATGCGTGACGTCAAAATGTCACAACCCTAAACATCTACTATGTCACAAGTAGCTAGATGTCTACAACTGTCTCTATTTTGTAAACGTCATCAATTGTCGCGAGTTTTGTACTCGTCTACAATCATAACAAATTACACCCACGTCTACATCCGTCACAATCTAAAGTTACGATTTCATTTCTTTACATACGAATGCTTTGAAATTTGTACGGAGAATCTTCGCTAAAAAACAAAGTAACAAGACTAAGTTTTGGCTCATGCGAAAGTATCCTAAGTCGTTGTTTTAACCTTTTTACTTGTGAAGACGTCCCAAACATTACATTTAGACTGGTGACCTAAACCGCCATTTATCTTCTATATCACAAATATTCCGGCTACACAACAACTATATCGATAAGGATACCTTTCACTGTTTAATATTACGAAAGCAGATTGTTAAATTGGAGAAGTTATGTAACAATGGTTGTTGAGAGAAAAACACTACTTGATTTGATTGGGTCGACAGTAGATAGGGTGTATCCAGATAGTGGGCATTGAAGAACAAACATAATACTAAATCAGGTGATGGCAACGATTATATATAAAAAAAGTGAAAAGCTCCCGCTTGTCGTAAACGTGCCGACAAAACATAACAAATTTCAAGCAGTTGAGCATTAAAGAGTATGCTACGGACTATATACAATTGAAACGTTACATACAAATAACTAAAAAAAAATTTGAAAGATTAAAAATCTAAGTTTTAAGAGTTAATGATTAGGATCCACTTGTCCCAAATAATATGCTTGTATTTCCCATGTAATCCAACAATTGTTGTATGACACACTTCACTTTTTAATATCACACATTTTTTCTCACATTTTATCAAGCATTAATAATTAATAGTATCACAATTTAACACACATTTGATCTATTGACAAATGGCTTTTATACACTTCTTTGTTGTGTTTTTCTTTCACATGTTAGTCCCACCGTCTTGACGCACAACCAATGAGGTGCAAAAAACCATAAATTTGGATGTTTCCACAACGGGGTTATGAGTTTTTCAAAGAAGTAGCGAACTATACTATTTTATACGAATATTAAGCTATTAAATACTTTACTATGTATGTTATATATACTATACTATACTACGCCATACTATACTATACTTCATCATACTATACTATACTACGTCATACTATACTATGGAATACTATACAATATTATACTATACTATATATACTATACTATACTGTAGTGTACTGCTGTACTGTGTTGTACTGTACTATACTGTGCTGTGTTGTACTGTACTGTGCTGTGTTGTACTGTACTGTACTGTACTGTGCTGTGTTGTACTGTACTGTGCTGTGTTGTACTGTACTGTACTGTGCTGTACTTTGATGCTCTGTTGTACTTGGTGCTGTCGTGTGTTGTACTGCAATGTAACTGTGTTTGTACTACACTGTACTGCACTGTACTGTGTTGTACTGTGCTGTTGTGTGTTGTACTGTGTTGTTGTGTGCTGTACTGTGTTGCTCTTTTGTGCTGTACTGTACTGTGCTGTGATGTATTGTAATGTACTGTGCAATGCTGTTCAATGCTGTACTGTGTTGTACTGTGCTGTGATGTATTGTAATGTACTGTGCAATGCTGTTCAATGCTGTACTGTGTTGTGCTCTGTGCTGTTGTCTGTGTTGTGCCCTGTGTTGTGCTCTATTTTGTGCTCTGTGTTATGCTTTTGTGCTCTGGTGTATTGTGCCGTGCTATATTGTGCTGCTATGCTGGACTGTGCTGATGTACTGTGCTGTGTTATGCTATGCTGTGCTGTTGTACTATGTTGTGCTGTGTTGTGGTGTGCTATGCTGTGCTATGCTATATGTTGTGTTGTGCTATGCTGTGCTATGCTATATGTTGTGTTGTGTTGTGCTGTGCTGTTTTTTGCTGTGCTATGCTATGTTATGCTATGCTAAGCTATGTTACATTATGCTATGCTATTAATACTATGCTATTAATACTATGCTATGCTATGCTATGTTTTGTTATGCTATGATATGCTATACTATACTATGCTATACTATACTATACTTTACTATACTAAACTATATTGAACTATATTATACTATAGTATGCTATATTATGTTATACTATACTATACTATACTTTGCAATATTATACTATACTTTTGTATGTCACCACACTACACTCCACTACACTACCCCACAGTACACTACACTACATCACAACATACTTTATTATGATATACCATAGTGTGCCAAATGAGGACTATTTCGTCACATCTATGCCTTATAATCTCCTACTTTCATTTAAATTCTCCTTTTTCTTTGAGCGTATATTACACCAAGGCTTCAATGCCATTTCACAAAGAGGTGAAAAAATTGTGAAGGTGCCACGGTAGCTTGTTTTTC
Source organism: Zygnema cylindricum (assembly GCA_037447655.1). Classification (NCBI taxonomy): domain Eukaryota; kingdom Viridiplantae; phylum Streptophyta; class Zygnematophyceae; order Zygnematales; family Zygnemataceae; genus Zygnema; species Zygnema cylindricum. The sequence continues at coordinate 281,944 of JBBHKE010001627.1, forward strand.
TGTGGATACCACACCAACTGAAGATGTAGCTTGTTTTTCTGTGGATACCACACCAACTGAAGATGAAGATGAGGCAGGAGTAGTCATCACAAAATCAATGCAAGCTAGAAGCTCTCACAGATGATCAGAAAAACATACAACCTTGGAACACACCCAAAGGCAAATTAGGCAACCAAATGGCCTATAGATGTGACACAATGCAGATAATACAAAGATGAACACAAGTGCAAAACTCTGCAAACAGATCTAAGAGAAACTCTCAGTCAAAAGATATCAAAATGCTAAAGCATAATTTGATACAACAAGTTTTCCTAACTTCTGAAATGCTTAAGTCCTACTTTTATACCCAAAGATCTATTCTTCTGAAAGCTAGCAGCCATTCACTATCCTAATCAAGGTAAGAAGGCATATCATCCATGCATCAATAATATCTACCAGAGCTAAGGAGGATACCTGAATATGTTTAGGTATGTCATACATAATGAATCAGAATAGAGTCCTTAATCAAACAAAATACGCCTTTGTACAAAACAACGATATGTCATGTAACACTATACTGTACAAAATATGTCGAATAATCATAGACGTGGTCCCGGTTGATAAGCGTACGTCGCCAGCAAATCTCCACCGTCCATCTTTCAGAAGTTTCATCTAAGATGAAACTTTGTGTGTGACACCTTAGTCTTTTGGTAAATCTGAGTCATATACCAAGTCTTGCGGAGTGTCTTATTTCAATTTGCTAACGCGTGTCCCGCTAATGTGATACATAGTATAACCTGTCAGTGTTCATTGTCACACTAATTTTGGTACATACTAAATTAGACTTTCACAATATTGATCAAGCACCCGAAAGACACTCCCCCCACATAGGAGACTTCAAAACAACACTCCCCTAAAACTTTTGACTCTACAAGCCACTAAGACCACATGCCTCTTTGCAGAATTTCAATTTTGGTGAAAGCAAGGGTTTTGTCATCATATCTGCTAGCTTTTCCTCATCTGGTAAGTAAGCTTCAAAATTATAGCCATCACGTTTTCCCTCACAAAAAGTAACTTACTATCAATATATTTACTTTTGAAGTGATAAGTGGGATGAGAAGCAATTGCAATAGCAGCTTGATTGTCACATCATATGACTTAAGAACCAAACTGCATAAATTTCAGTTCTTGTAAAAGAGATTTTACCCAAAAAAGTTCCTAGACAGCTGAGCTGGCTTCCATGTGTGCTGCTTCCATGGTTCAATGAGCAGTCACCTTTTGAAGCTTGTTGGTCTAGCAAATGTTACCATCTCTGATATTCAAAATAAATCTAGTGGTAGAGCGTCGGCTTGGCATATCACCATAACTTGCATCCCTCTAGGTGTTGATCTTCACTTCATCTCATTGGAGAGAATGTCGAAGATCCTGTGTTCCTGCAAGATATCTGAGAACTCGTTTTGCTGCCTCCCAATCTGATATCTTTGGATTTTGAAGGCTTCATCTCAATGCTCCATCTGTAGCTGCAATATCAGGGCGCGTGTAGTTCATAAAATAGATAAGACTCCCAACAACTTGTCTGTATGAAATTGTGGACATGAAATCTGACTCCCCTAGTTCAATGTCATCCTCAAGTAGCATTCCTCCATCTATCTCATTTCCTTCCACCTTTTGCATGAACTCCATAGGAGTGTCACTCCCTTTCGCCTAAGCCATTTCAAATTTTCCAAGTACATTTCACATGGCCTCTCTTTGAGTGAGATAGATCACCTTCTGACTCATATTTCTCTCTAGCTGAATGCCTAGGATATACGTCAACTAGCCTAAGTCTTTCATGTTAAACTTGACATTCATAGATGCTTTTATCTTATTTATCTCATTTATAAACTTACTAATAAGCAGCACATCATGCACATGTACTGCTACATAGATCACACCATCCTCTCCTTCTATGATATAAACGGAGTGATATAAGCTGATCCTTGTGAAGCCTAAATTGGTAAGAAACTCGTCTTTTTTCAGATTCCATTAACGTGGAGCATGTTTTAATCCATATAGTGATTTCAACCGTTTACACACTAGATTTTCCTTTTTTTTTTTGCATACCCTTCAGGTTGTTTCATTTAAATTACTTCCTCTAAATCTCTATGCAAAAAGAATGTTTTAACATCCATTTCATGCAGCTCCATATTCTCTATTGCAGCTAAGGACAGCAAGACTCTAACAGTGGGAAACCTGATAAAAAGAGATAAGTTTTCCTCATAATCTATTCGATATTTTTGACTAAAGCCCTTTGCAACCAGACAAGCTTTATACCTTTCAATAGTGTTGTCTGGGTTGAGCTTCACTTTGAAGACCCACTTGCAGCCAATGGCTTTCTGATCCAGTGGGAGCTCCACAAGTTCCCACGTCTGAGATTCCAGAATCGATCTCATCTCATCATTTGCAAGGTAATCCAGTGATCCTTTTCAAGAACAGAGAATGTTTCCTAAATGGTAAGAGGCTCCCTGGTGCTTGCAGAAAAAACATTTGAACTTGTTCTCCCCTCAAGGGAAAACTCTGTCTTCTTCCCCCTCGAAAATCTGAGGCTCGAAATGGTTGATCACGACTTCGATTTTGGGGTCGAGGAAGATTAATGTCAGCTGTTCTTTGCTGGTCACTAGCTGATGGTTGATCCCGATTTCGATTTTGGGGTCGAGGAATATTAGTGTCAGTTGTTATTTGCTGGTCACTAGCTGATTGTATTCCAGTATTTTGTGGTCCAGGAGAAGAAGAAGTAGAAGTTGCAGGTGAGTGAAATGGAATATGATCCAAAACCACATACGAAATACATGTAGTGACTCACTCTCATCCTTCACTAGAATATTTTTGGCAATCTGAATGGTATGTTTCTGAGGACAATAAACCCAGTATCCTACAGATTCACTATCATATCCTATGAAGATTACGGGTTTAGACTTTGGACTCTGTTTACAGTTTGGTAATTTATCTAGTACAAAACACTTGCTACCAAAAACTTTGAAGTGACTGTCATCTGGTTTTCTGCCTGTCCACACTTCATAGGGTAGATCTAGTTTCTAATCTGATCATAGTATAGGCTGCAGTTTGATAAGCTTCAGCCCTAAACTTAATATCTACTCCTTTATCTGCCATCATAGATTTAACACTCTCAATGAGAGTTCTATTCAGCCTTTCTGAGACTCCATTCTGCTCATTCTGCTCAGGAGTATATGGAACGGTAAACTGTTGAGAGATACCATTTTACTTTAAATAAGCAACAAATTCATTTGAAGTGAATTGACCTCCATTATCAGATCTTAGAGAAAGAATTGATCTGCAGTGAAGCTTTTCTGCCCAGATCCGAAAGCGTTGAAAGTGAGTGAAGACCTTCTTTTTCGCCTTCATGAAATAGATCCGGCTGAATGTGGAGAAGTCGTCTGTGAATGTAACAAAGTATTTGCTGCTAGTTAGATATGGTATTTTTGAGGGTCCCCACACATCTGAGTGAATAAGCTCTAATAGGCTAGTTGCTCAAATATCTACAGTTTGAGGTAAAGGAAGTTTATGAAGCTTACCCAAAGCACAACCATCACAAATATTTGACTGGTTTATGAAGCTTACCCAAAGCACAACCATCACAAATATTTAACTGTTGCTGATCAAGTTTAAATCCTACCATATTATTCTTTACCATCTTTTCTAGCCTGTCGTTATGAACATGACCCATTCTTTTATGCCACAAAACATTATCAGATAAGACACTGGAGTAAGCAAAAGAAGTTGTATTCACTAGGTCCATCCAGTACAAGTTATTTGGGCCTCTAGTTCCCATTACTGTTACCCTTCCCTCTTTGCTGACTATTTTCTTTCCTTGCTTTCTGAGGTATTTCATGTTGTCCATAGCCATTTTCAGCCATGGATTTACCCTCAGAAGAACCACAGACTACCCAAAAACAACCTACTTTGAATCAACACATAATTCTACAGAAATAACAAAACAAGCTGAAACTACAATCACAAATATTTTCTAGGCAATAGAATAACCTTACAAAGTTTCAGACAAAAATAATAAACAGAGTGATCAGACAAAAATAATAAACAGAGTGATCACATCATCTGGTCAAAGTTGCAGAAAAAACAGCCTGCCAGAACATTGATAAACCGGCCAACTTCACAATGAAGTAAAACACATACCAGGCAAACAATAGCCCTGAAAATTTGTAGCAACGTAAGAAAACATGGAGGAACACACATGCAAAATTTCAGATAATTGTGCCAACAGATATGAGAGCATTACCCAGATAAAATTACCAAAAAACACCATAAACAGTGTTTGGTACAGAAAGTTCCTATTGAACAAAATCACAAATACTACATCTATACCCTCACAGACTACACTACTAAGTCTGTCCACCAATCAGACGCCTTGTTGGAGTACGGCGGCATACCAGCCGTACGCTAACTACCTCCTACATTCACTAGTGTTGGTATACCGGAAAACACAAGGAATGTCAAAAACTGATAAAACTACACTAATTAGATATTTACAAAAAGACAAACCACTGTTGAACCAAATATTTACGCAGACACAAAAGTATGCTCGTTGAGTCATCAAATCATTAATGTGGTCTTTCTAAGTCATCATTTGTCGACGGTCTTTCGTCCGCCGTCCGTGTACCCAAATCGGCACCGTGAACGAAAAGCCGAGTGTCACCAAAGTACTCAAAGTGTATCCGCGAACCGCAGTGGATATTCCGAAATCTCTACGTCATTTTACTGCCGCAAGTAATATCCGCGATACTCCACAAGTAATCATACGCCACGTGCTAGTATTAAAGTCGTTGCTTTACAAACCGAATCCTCCAAATGAACTTGCACCAAATCACGTAAATCACGAAGCGTTCGCTCCCCCAAATTACGTACGCCTCATACCGTATTATTAAGGCTACACTAAAACACATGTGTACGAAACTAAGTCTTTAAACAACATTTCAAAGCCTCTACTTTTTGCAAATGAGGTAGAAAACAATTTCTTTTTAAACTGAGGGACATACAAAAGATCATAGAGAGTTCTAGGAACTGCCTGTCTTTCTATCTTACACATAAGGATGACAGTTCCTTAAGCTTTTGCTTCAACTGTGGCACCACAAGCATAGTAGTTCTGCCTAGTTGGGATAGGTTGCATATTTGTGAAAAAAGCCTTGTTCCAATATTTATGAGAAGATCTTCCAAAGTCAATGATCTATCCGTTGTCTTTGTCTCCCTCTATCATTTTTGCAAGAGGGAAGAATTCTTTGTTGTCAGTTTTTGGAAAACTGATAACATCCTGCACATTTCCCTTGCTGACCGAATCATGCTCATGTGTGCCAACTTAAAACGCCTCAGTTTTGGAAGGAGCTGTCGGTGGTGTAAAAGGTGACATTTGTGGTGTGTAGATCCCTCTCGGCTTCCATCCATTTCTGAACACACCTGTCTCACAAGCTTTGAGAAACTTAGAACACTGTTTGTACAGATGTCATTGATTGTAACAATAAACACACTTGTTATATGATTGATAACCCTGAGATCTGTTTCCTTGATACTGAGCATTAAAAGCTACAGAATACTTTCCTTGATTAAGAGCAATAACTATGGACTCTTCCTCTAGTACTAGTTCTATAGCTGTTGCTAGATTCCAGACTGACTTATCCAATTTTATCAAATTTTTTCAAATTTGCTGAGGCTCTTTTATATTATTCAGGAAGACCTCGCATAAGAATCATAGCCTGATAATAAGGAGAGAAATTCCCCCCTGAACATGCATTCTCTGTCAATAAAAGCCGAAGTCCATTACAATATTCAGCCATGCTACCACGTGTATACCTATAGTCTCAAATGGTCCCAGCTGTAATAATCTCATGCTGAGCAATAGCTTTCAAATAGATAGTTTTTAGTGAAGTCCAAATTTTTGAAGTTTTTTTCATCTTGATATGTGACATAAGTAAGTTCTATGAAATCATTAACTTTAAATGAGAAAAATCTTGCTGATTTTTCCCACCATAGGATGCATCTGTTTAAGCAAGACTACCTTCAACTACATCAAAGAGTTTAACCTGAGTAAAACAAGACTCAACCTAATCACACCAGTAAAGGTATTTCCTTCCATCAAAAATTGGTATCCATGAGGGCCGGCCCATAACCTGTTGTTGTGTGGATACTACACCAATTGAAGATGAAGATGAGGCAGGAGTAGTCATCATAGAACTACTACAAGCAAATACCTCTCACAGATGATCAGAAAAAACATACAACTTTGGAACACAGCCAAAGACAAATTACGCAATTACGCAACCAAATGGCCTACAGATCTGACAAAATGCAGATAATACAAAAAGGAACACAAGTGCAAATTTACACAAAAATCTGCAAACAGATACAAAATGCAGATAATACAAAAAGGAACACAAGTGCAAATTTACACAAAAATCTGCAAACAGATCTGAGAGAAACTCTCAGACAAAATATATCAAAATGCTAAAGCATAATAGGATACAACAAGTTCCTAACTTCTAAAATGGTTAAGTCCTACTCTTATACCTAAAAGATCTATCCTTCTGAAAGCTAGCACTCACTCACTATCTTAATCAAGGTAAGAAGGGATATCAACCGTGCATCAATAATATCTACCAGAGCTAAGGAGGATACCTGAATATGTCAAGGTATGTCATACAAAATGAATCTGAACTGAGTCCTTAATCAAATAAAACATGCCTATGTAAAAAACAGGGATATGTTATGTCACACTATACTGTACAAAACACGTGGGATAATCATAGACGTGGTCCCGGTTGATAAGCGTATGCCGGCAGCAAATCTTCGCCGTCCATCTTTTAGAAGTTTCATCTAAGATATAACTTTGTGCGTGACACCTCGGTCTTTAGGTGAATCTGAGTCGTAGAACCAAGTTTTGCAGAGTGTCTCATTTCAATTTGCTGACGCGTGTCCCGCTTATGTGATACACAGTATAATCTGTCACTATTCAACGTCACACTAATTTTGGTACATACTGAACCTGACTTTCACAAAATAGACTAAGTACCCGAAAGACACTCTCCTCCCATAGGAGACATAGTGAGGACTAAAGCTTTCAAAACATCATAGCTTACGCCTTTCTCACTTTGCTCATCTTTCCTCTCCTTCACTCCGAATTTCACGACTTCGCAACACTTGTGGACGTAGGCACAATGTTGGAGAAGACCGCATGTGTGCGAACAAAGTCACGCTAGGATGAATCCAACAAACGCTAAAACAAATGTTTTTTTGTTTTGCAGGGGTGTCAAGAATTTTCAGACCGTGCGGGAGAGGCAAACTTTAATGCATATTGTTCATCCATGAACAACACAGGCTGGGTGGCTATAAGTTTACCCACATCACGCAAAGACATGGGACGTACCAAAACGTTTTAAAAAAGATGATGTATCTTGCTACTAAAAAAATAACAAGGTGTGTCAAGAGAGATTGTTGACGTTGACAGCCTTCACGGGCATTGTCGACTCATACAGTCATCACATGATTAAGTAAATATTTTGTTGTTACCCATTGAGACGCAAGAAAAACGTGTAATGAGAATCTTAGGGTCGTCGTCCACCAGGCGTGTCCCGTAATCGATACTGGCAATAATATTTGTATCACTTCTCTATCAGGTCGTGCCAACAAAGCAGTTATTCCTTACATGTTGCATTTTGGTTCGAACCATGTAGGTTCTAGCTCAGCTGGCTAGGAATAATAAAATATTCAAAAAGCACAAAATTTGAACGGCGTATGTACGGACGGACGCATATTAAAATATCTAGCAAGGCTATGCGAATGTACAATTTGGACGTTCTTGTCATTTCGTTATACCAACCATTGCGAAATCCTTTTCAAAATGAAAAAAAACTACTTTATCGTTTGCCACTTTGTTTTAAAAAGCCTCGTTTGAAAAATATCCTTTAGCAAATATTTTTTTCGTTGCTTTAAAATCTGCCCTATACGAAAACACATGGCATTTGCCAATTGTGAGGTCGCCATCACTCGTCCGTCATTGATTATACCTTTTTGTTTCCAAGTGTACCTAAAAACACGTCCTGTGTAGGGAAAGTCTCATCTTGGGGAAAAGTGAGGAGACTGTCCAAACATTGGACAGAATGAGGTTTTGCTCCGAAAACTCAAAATCGGACAGTCAAAATTTTCACCCAAAAGTTTGGAGAATTTTGCCGAATCTCCAGTAAACATGTTTCTTCCAAAAAAAAAAAAGCAGTACGGCCTAGTACGAAAAGGTACGTTTTCCAGTAAACAACCCTATTTTTTGCTTGATGGAGCTCCACCCTTCGCTACATTATAAATTAAAGTTCGCTAATCTTACGTGATAACTACCAAAATGAGCCACGCAAATGAAAAGTGGTGTAATGACCCGACACAATGGAACCAAAGAGAACCAAAGGCATTTAGTAAATGTATCCTGAGACCGCCTAATGGAACATAGGCATAATTTACAATTACATGGGATCGTACGCTTAAGCCCAAAAAGAACCAAAGCCATTTAGTAAACGTATCCTGAGACCGCCTAATGGAACATAGGCCTAATTTACAATTACATGGGGCCATACCCTTAAGCTCTGGTTTTATTGTACGCAAACATTTATTGCACTACACCGTGTATCGCCATAGCGTTGACGTTTTTTTCGCCACTTAAAACATGTTTTTTCCGTGCATATTTTTCGGTTTGTTAATTTGACGGTTGGGCTTTGGATGCAAAATTGTCACTTCCGATTGGGGGTCTCTAATCAAAACGTTTACATGTTTGTACGAAGAACTGATGTTTAGGCCTACTTTTCGTCCGTCCGTGCCAGTAAACTATGGTAACTCTCACACATGTGTTTTCTTTGAATGGACCTATGTAAGTTTGATTTCACATAACGAAAAGAACCTAAAAAATCTAGGTTCAAATATTTTTCGAAGCTACAATCTGAATGTCTGATTTTGTACGAGTGATTTTGTACGAGTGGATTAGTGTACCTTATTGTACTCACAAAAATCAACTCTAAAAATAGCCTAGAAAAAACCAAAAAACAAGGGAAAATATCGTTGTAAATCACATAGGACAATCACATGATCTTTATTGCTTCACACTAGAAATAGATGATGAATAAGATGAGGAAATGAATGATCCCATACCATTTATTCCCAAAAAAACAAAAACAGAGGTGCCAAACAAGTCGACCGCTCGGTTGTCAACCTTTTTGGAGCTTAGTGAAGGACAAAGTATATGAGTTGGAGCGTAGCGACAGACAAAACATACGGTCAAGTGCGTCAAAACTTGACAATTGTGGTAAGTAATCTTCTTTTCTGGAAAACCTTTTCGGAATGCAAAAATTAGACTTTGAAAAAACATGAAGTTGTATCTCGAATGAATGATCCATACTGTAACAAAAAAATTTGTAATGCTAACCCATAAATAAATAACCAATGAAAATCATCTAAAATAAAACGTAAAAAAATGTACACTTAAAAACTAAAATTATTTTGAACTTTGATGAAACATCCTGCCCCCTTGTTACCTCTTGGTGAGACGAATTTTCCTCGCCCACCTCCTAACGCCGCCCATCTCCCATGTGAACCTCCCTCCCTCCGACCTTCCCTCCCAATCCGCCCTCCCTCCCTCCCTCCCTCCATCCCTCCCTCCCTCCCTCCTTCCCAATTTGCCTTCCCTCCCTCTCTCTCCCTCCCTCTCTCTCACCCTCCCTCTTCTCTCTCACCCTCCCTACCTCCCTCGCTCTTAAGCAACCCTCCCTCTATCCCAATCTACCCTCCCTCCCTCTTTTTAGCCCTCCTATCTCCCTCCCTCCCTCCATCTTTCTCCTCCTCCGAATTTGCCCTCCCTCCCTCCCAATCCGCCCTCCCTCCCTCTCACACTCACTCCCTCCCTCCCTCCCAATCTCACCTCCCATCCCTCCCTCCCTCCTTACCAATGTGCCCACCCTCACTCCCAATCTGCCCTCCCTCCCAATCTACCTTCCCTCCCTCCCTCCCTCCCTCCCTCCCTCTCTCTTTCCCTCCCTCTCTCTCACCCTCTCTCTTCTCTCTCACCATCCCTACCTCCCTCTCTCACTAGCAACCCTCCCTCTCTCCCAATCTACCCTCCATCCCTCCTTTTATTCCTCCCTCCCTATCTCCCTCCCTACCTCCCTCCTTCTCTCATCCTAATCTCCCCTCCCTCCCTCCTAATCTGCCCTCCCTCCCTCTCACCTTCCCTCCTTCCCTCCCTTCTCCCTTCCTCTCTCCCTCTCTCTCTCGGCCCCCCTCTTCTCTCTCAACCTCCCTCCCACCCTTCTTCCTTCCCTCTCTCCCAATCTACCCTCCCTCCCGCCTTTTATCCCTTCCTCGCCTCTATCCCTCCTTTCCTATTTTCCTACCTCACTCCCTCCCAATCTGCCCTCCCTTTCTCCCAATCTGCACTCCCTCCCAATTTGCCCTCCCTCCCTCCCAATCTGCCCTCCCTCCCTCCCTCCCTCTATCCCTCCCTCCCTCCCTCCTTCCCAATTTGCCTTCCCTCCCTCCCTCCCTTTTTCCCTCCTAATCTTCCCTCCCTCCCTCCCTCCCTCCCTTCCTCTCTCCCTCCCTCCCTCCCTCCCTCCCTCCCTCCTTCCCTCCCTCCCTCCCTCCCTCTCCCTCCCTCCCTCTCTCTCACCCTCCCTTTTCTCTCTCACCCTCCCTACCTCCCTTGCTCTTAAGCAACCCTCCCTCTATCCCGATCTACCCTCCCTCCCTCCTTTTAGCCCTCCTATCTCCCTCCCTCCCTCCCTCCTTCTCCTCCTCCGAATTTGCCCTCCCTCCCTCCCAATCCGCCCTCCCTCCCTCTCACACTCACTCCCTCCCTCCCTCCCAATCTGACCTCCCATCCCTCCCTCCCTCCTTACCAGTGTGCCCACCCTCACTCCTAATCTGCCCTCCCTCCCAATCTGCCCTCCCTCCCTCCCTCCCTCCCTCCCTCCCACCCTCCCTCCCTCTCTCTCTCCCTCCCTCTCTCTCACCCTCCCTCTTCTCTCTCACCATCCCTACCTCCCTCTCTCACTAGTAACCCTCCCTCTCCCAATTTACCCTCCATCCCTCCTTTTATTCCTCCCTCCCTATCTCCCTACCTCCCTCCCTCCTTCCCTCATGATAATCTCCCCTCCCTCCCTCCTAATTTGCCCTCCCTCCCTCTCACCTTCCCTCCTTCCCTCTCTTCTCCCTTCCTCTCTCCCTCTCTCTCTCAGCCTCCCTCTTCTCTCTCACCCTCCCTCCCTCCCTTCTTCCTTCCCTCTCTCCCAATCTACCCTCCCTCCCACCTTTTATCCCTCCCTCGCCTTCCCTCTATCCCTCCCTTCCTATTTTCCTACCTCACTCCCTCCCAATCTGCCCTCCCTTTCTCCCAATTTGCACTCCCTCCCTCCCTCTCTCTCTCACTCCCAATCTGCCCTCCCTCCCAATTTGCCCTCCCTTCCTCCCAATCTTCCCTCCCTCCCTCCCTCTCTCTCTCACCCTCCCTCTTCTCTCTTACCCTCCCTCTTCTCTCTTACCCTCCCTCCCTCCCTTCCTCCCCTTTTTCCCAATCTACCCTCCTTCCCGCATTTTATCCTGTTGTCCATAGCCTATATCAGGTATGGATCACCCTTGGAAGCACCATAGACTACCCTCAAAACAGTTGTGTTTCTGATAACACAGATTACTCCACAATAAGCAAAACCACCTTAAACTGCACCAATATGCAGTATAACGTAGACACTATAATCTCCCAAAGTTACAGCCAAAACTACAAAGGCATTCAAAAGATATGAGCTGGGTAGTCTCATCACAAAATTCTGCAAGACTCCTCACAAAATAAGGCATCCAAAAGATATGAGTTGGGTAGACTCCTCACATAATTCTACAAGACTCCTCACAGAATTCTACAAAAACAGCAGATCAGACTGAAACTATACACACATAGTGTTTCTAGATCAAAGATTATATCCACAAAGTTTCACATCAAAATAGCAACTAGAGTGATCACAATAACAGGTCGAAGTTGCAGAAAAACAGTCTGCCATGTCTTTGATTAACTTAGCTGTGATAATCAAAATAATCTAAGTTCTACAAGTTATACTCAGAGAGTTCACTACTGAATGTACGGAAGCATACTAACCGTACGTTATCTACCTCCTACCTAAATTATTGTGAGTATACCCGAATAATTCGAGGTATGTCAGACTGACTAAATCAACACTGATAAAATAATTAACAATAAGACAAACCTCTGTTGTATAGAATATTTATATCGAAACAATAAGACAAACCTATGCTGTATAGAATATTTACATCGACACCTCCGTAAAGTCAGCTTGCTTAAAAACTTGTGATCTTTTTATGAATCTCGTCCACCGACTTGATTCATATCAACCGCAGCTTCATCGCAGCTGCGTTGTCCAATGTAACGTATCTATGTCAAAAATAGATTCGTCATACTGGCAGCGCATATTTTAACGTTTCGTACATTTCAAATCGGATAGCTTCGTGATCCGCCGTCCATTTCTTACTGCGTGTTCTTGCCACTCAATTCCATGTCCATTTATCCATTCCTTCATTCCATTAATCCATCCTGTCCTTCCTTCCATTCCGTCCACATCCATTCCTCCATGTCCACTCCCTCTATCCCTCCCTCCCATCCAATGTCCCTCCCTCCTCCATTCCACTCCATCTCCATCCCTCCCCTCCTCCCTCTGTCTTCCTCTCTCCCTCCACTCCCTGTCCTCTCCTCCCTTCCTCCATCCACTCGCACTCCCCTCCCTCACCCTCCTCCTCCTCCCGGCTCTCCACTCATCATCGATATGTCCGCCGCCTCAGCTCATTTTCTGATCACGGTAACCTGCCATCATAGGCTTTGACATCATCATCCCTCCATCTCTCGCAGGTCGTGCCATCATCTTTATCGCATCCCATCATTTTCCTCATCCTCATCATTTTTCCTCCCTCCCGGTATCCTCCCTGGTCATCCCTCCATCCCATCATCATCCTCATTTCCTCATCATCACTCCTCCCTCATCTCGTTCATCAGGTCGTCTCATCCTCATCAATATTCACTATTTCTCTCTCGTCCTTCTCATCTTCCTCATCCTTCTCCCTCCTCCCTCCCCTCCTTCTGTCCTGATCCCTCCTGTATCATCCTTCCTCTCTCCCTCCCTCCCTCCCTCCTTTTATCCTTCCCTCCTCCCATTGAAATGTTTGACTTGGAGACAATTTACTTCTTCCAAAAGGTTGGCCCAAATGAGGTTCGATCTCTGAAAAGACGAGCTGCATTTTTGCAACCTCATGTACGGATTGTACCAGTTGGTTTCCAGGAGGTCTCCTGGATATGTTGTTTTACCAATTTTTTTCTTTTTTTTGGATTCCATTGTTTTTTTTGTCAAAAGCATAAGTGTGTTGGCTCTTTGGCAAATTTTAAACAACAGGTGTTTTGAAGTACACGGTATCTTGTTTGTTAATCCAATATTTTCAAACACTCTTGTGGGAATTCATACATCCTGTCTATGTTGATAATTATTCTTATAAGGTAGAGAGTCGTATCCATGTAGACATCTACATGTAATAATCTTCTTCATAATTATTCTTATAAGGTAGAGAGTTGTGTCCATGTAGACATCTACATGTAATAATCTTCTTCAATACTTTTTGTTGTAGTTTTATTATCCCCATAGCTTGTGGGCTGGTTAAGAAGTCAAAGCAGCTGATAATCTTAAAAAGAATTTATGCCGGATTTTGAGGTTGTTAAGTATGTTTAGTTTCAAGTTTGTTAATACAAATTATAGGTGCACTTTGATTTTGTTGAGATGAATTATGGTAAATCCCATGTTTGTAGATGAATGTATGCTTACTTTTGACTTTGTTAAGTTGAATTGATGCCAAATATATATTTTATTATCACAAATTTAAAGCACGTGAAGTTGAATGTAGCTTGAATTTCACGTTGTTTAGCATGAATTCAGGTTGAATTCAAGATTTTTAAGACGCTTTTATCGTGAATCTCAAGTTTGTTAATAAATTTCAAGTTTGTAGAAGGTTTTAATTCGAAATTTCAGGTTTGTTAACATGAATTTATGTTGTGTTCTGATTTTTGAGATAAAATTATGGTTGAATTATGTTGGTTTGAAAAGATAGTTTCGTGCGTGTGTGTAGTTTCATTTGTACACAATGGTTCGTGAGTTTAATGCGTATACTATTTGAATTTTCTGTGGAGGTTCCAATAGATTTATGGATTGGGGGGAAGTAATAATGTTGGTTTTGGAAACCTTTAGTCCTCTCTATATCTCGTGTGTGAGAAAGAGAGTCTAGACTTAGCTGGTTTTGTGTACAAACTGAGTTGACGTAGACAAGATGTGGTGTGGTATATGTTTTAAGTGGCGAAAAAAACCTTGACGCTAATAACGATTCGCGGTGGTAATAGTACGGACAGCAATATTTATGTAATACAGAAGCCTCGATTACATCGCGTAACGTCTGTAAAATAAGTTTTTATATACGTGGCTCAATTTGAGTGGCTCCACCTAAAGTGGAGTGAAAAAGGACAAGATGATAACACCACCTCGGCAATGCACGGCGGAATAATCCCAAAGATTCACTCGTTGCAACAGCAGGGATACACGGCATACACGGCATACACAGTAAGAATTGGGACTTTATTAATCAGGAAGAGATTACAAGATTGAATGCTCGTTGCAGAAGTCTACTTCCAAAAGGGTTGCCTTTGGCTAGGCTTGCTGAATTGTTAGTACTAGCTAGCAGCTAGTCAACCAAGTGCTACACTTATGTACACGTGGACCTTCTCGGTCAATCAATACTTATCCAAACTATATTATATAACAACCCAGATTAATCTACAATCTGTTGCGTTGCTATACTACTACGTTGCGTTGCTCTGCTGCTATACTAGATTCTTATGTTGTTATGCGGCGCTAATCTCACATCGCCGTTGCGCTGCTCTAACATCGCAACTTTAGCATCCACCCTACTCCGATCCAAAGCGCTCAATTCTGTAACCCTGTTACATTGCCTCCCACTAAGGTTTCGGCGTCCCGCTGAAACTACTTCCTTAGGGAGACTGGAGTTGATGGAGTATCTCGTAAGTTTCTTGTCGGTACTCCTCGAATTCCGCACGTAGAATGTCGAATTGGTTATAGGGTTCCTCATATCTCGCCACCAAAAGCACGATGCGGCGATCAGCCGCTACAATACGTCGTCGCGTAACCCACCACCGTAGTTGTTCATCTCCCTCCTCAGGTGCAATTTCCGGTACGGTAGATGGCGGGGTTTAGTTTGATTAATTTTTAGTGTACTGACACACCACGGTAGTTGTGGTACGGTGTAGATCTGCTGTAGGTTCACTTTGTATATGTAGGACTTCGTCATTTTTGGACTTAGGAACTTTTTGGACAGAAACTGTTTCTGCTCCTTTTTGGGAATTTCATCTGAGAATTGCTCTCAGTTCTATTAGCAGAATTATCTGAAATTTTGCATGTGTGTTCTTCCTTGTATTGAAAATATTGTTGAAAATTTGCAGACCTATTTTTTGTCTGATTTTCTTGTGGCTTCATTGTGAAGTTGGTCAGATTTATCAAAGTTCTGGCAAGCTGTTTTTATGCAAATTCGACTAGGTGGTGTGATAATTTTGTTGGCATATTAATATGAAAAATTGTGGGAATACTTAATGGCATAGAAAAAATATGTTTATGAAGTTTCAGATTTATTTGGTACCTCTGTATAATTCTGAGTGGTTTCAAAGTAGGCTGTTTTTGGGGTAGTCTATGGTGCTTCCGATGGTAAATTCATGGCTGGAATTTCTTCAAACCAACAAATTTGAAGTTTGTTAAGCTGTAATCTAGTGAATTTCACAAATTTTTGCAGACATTCAAGTTTGTTAAAATCAATTCTAGTGAATTTTAACTTTGTTAAGACGAATTCATGTTGGAACTTACGTTTGTCAACAAGAATTTATGTTGAATTCGAGTTTGTTAAGGTGAACTTATGCTGGGAATTTATGTTGTGCTTAGTGTTGGGAATATGTGTTGTGAGTTTATGTTTCTTTGGTGAAATTAAAGTTTGTATATGATTGAATGGTACTTGCAGGATCCTTTGTTTTTCAAGGCATTCGGAAGGGCTGTGGCTTTGTTTGACTACGAATTAGTGTTGACGAAACCGAAGGGAGTTCAAGCCTGTGTTGTAACCCCTAGGGAAAAGAGCAGTGCCAAAGACCATACTGAGGAGTTAAACTCAAGAAGGGAGAGGAGAGGGAGAGTGGGAGGGAGGAGAGGGAGGTAGGGAGGGAGGGGAGGGAGGGAAGCAACGAGAGAGGAGGGAGGGATTGCACATGTGGACCAGATGGGGATGCGAGAGAGGGAGAGGAAGGGAGAGGGAGGGAGGTGGGGATCAGATGGTTTCGCAGGACTGGTTATTGTTTGATCACTTTTCGTGCAGTCAAGCTTGTCTTGCCGATACTATCTTTTTTTTTTTGCTTAGGGTAACATTCCATTAGGCGGTCCCAATAAATGTACGGACAAGTATACTGACAGCGTTTACTGGAAGTCCGCTCTATTATGTCGGGCTAGTAACAAACATTCCTCAATTATGATTGGCGCCACATAAGTTACAGTCCAGATTCTAAAAATCTTAAAATAATCTACAAACAGGATATCTGTACGAAATATCCGTACGACCGGAGGTAGTTAATGATTTGTGCATAAAGTTTTCGGCCAGATTTTGACTTGAAAATAGAAATCGAAATTTGGAAATGGAATGGCAAAAGGATGAGGCAAACTTTGAAGGTCGCGGCAAAACCTTGAATGTCGGTGGATGTCAGACGAAGCGTGCGAGGATATTTTCAACCTGACATCCATCCAGCGTGGCAGACGGCACATGGCCTGTACGACGTGCACGCCTGTGATCCCTTGATCAAAGTAGATATGTATTTGTTTTTTGACGTGTACCAATGGCAATTATCTCGTGGGCCCCAACTCTCCTCGCGAGGAGAGTTGGGGCCCACGAGATGATGTGCCCGATTGCTTCGCGGATCTAAAATAGTGAAACATCCAACGGTCAGGAATCACTCCTACATCACTGGAGCTTCCCGACAGCTTTCCAGTAGCGATGTTTCGTCTTACAAAAAAAAATTGATGGTACGGATATGTACGGTGCTGTACGAATACGTACGGCGTCCAGTAGCAAACCTCACTTTTCGTCTAATGGAAACATACCCTTAGGGTGGACTTCCATTAGGCGTCCCAGTAATTGTACGGAAATTTTTACTGAAGGGCGTGCCTTCCATTAGGTCGCGTCTGTAAACCTGCGTGGCTCATTCTGGTTGGTAACACGTGATTTAATATTCGATGCTTAAAATCTGGAAAGAATCTTCGAATGCAATGTCAGAACGCAATATCTGTACGAGCGGAGGTAATATCTGTACCAGTGGAGATAATATCTGAACCAGCGGAGGTAATTAATGACTCGTACAGAGGGAGCCTCGTACATCAAAATCCAATGATCAAGAATCGTCCTTCAATAGAGTCGTTGCAGAGCGATGGTGGTCCTACCGAAGGACCAAGTTGGGAAAATTACTTCAAGTACTTTAGGCGTTTGCGCCTTCCACTCCTCCAATCTTTCTTTTCTTGCTTTTGATGCAACTTGCTTAGGTTCCTCTCATTTCTCCTTGGAGTTTGCTCCTCTCACCTTAGAGAGTCCTGCTTTACCTACACAGAGCAACAATTTTTATTTTCCAATAGCCTGTGTTAGCATGTCGGCCGCGTTTTCCTTGTCTAGCCTGTACTCAAATGCCACGGCCTCGACAATTGTCGTGTCCCTAATAAAATGATATCACATATCAATGTTCTTGGCCTTAGGATGATTGATATGATTTTTTATCAAAGCCAGACAACTCTGGCTATCTGTATAGATAGTTGTCTTGGATTTCTGCACAAACCCTAGCTTGTTCAAAAATGCTCTGAGCCGCTTGTTCAAAAATGCTCTGAGCCATAAGACCTCCTTTACTGTGGCGTTGGCCGCCATGTATTCGGCCTTCATAGTTGAAACTGTCACCGTTATCTGGAGTTTGCTTCTCCAATGTTGTTTCCCTGGCTTGTTTAGGAATTGACTTGTTTAGGAATCGACTGAGGATTCCAATGGCGGTGGCGATGTCTGGACGGGTGCAGTTCATCGCGTAGATGAGTGCTCCCAGTGCTTCACGGTATGGAGCCTTGACTGGCTCGTCCTGAATTTCAAGGTCCTTAATAAACTTTTTCCCTTGCTCTACGGGTGAGGAGATGCCAATTGCGTCTTGAAGTCGAAATCTAGTAAAAAGCTCTCCTATGTACTTTCTTTGACTGAGACAGATCTTCCTGTTCTCTTTGTCTCTAAGTACTTCAATACCAAGTACGCACTTAATCTCACCTAGATCTTTCATTGCAAATGCATATGATAGCATTTGCTTGACTTTTGTTATCTCCTCTTTAGTTTTTCCTAGGATCATCAGATCGTCTACATAGATTGCTATAATTATCTTGCTTTGTGGGTGATAATATACTAAGAAATCTGATTGGAGTTTTATGAATCCCTCTCCTTGCAGATATTCATCTATCTTAATACCCAAAATCTGGGAGATTGCTTAAGGCCGTAAAGAGCCTTTGAGAGTTTGCAAACATTATGGGGGTTCATCGGGTCCTCATACCCTTTCGGTTGAGTCATGTAGAGTTCCTCCTCGAGTTCTCCGTGGAGAAAGGCCGTTTTCACGTCCATCTGCTCAACTTCTAGGTCGAGGATGGCGGCGAGGGCACGAAATTGGCCGAACTGAGGTAAATTTCACGCCCGATGCGCATGTCTCCTTATATTCTATGACCTTGTTTCTGAGTGTACCCCTTAGCAACCAACCTTGCTTTGTAGGGTTCAATTTTTCCATCCGTGTTTGTTTTTATCTTAAAGGTCCACTTACTCCCAAATGGGTTTATCATCTTTGGCAGGTCCTCTTGTGTTTGTGTGCCATTGCTGAGAATGGAAGCCATCTCTTCATTAGCGCCAACCTTCCACTTATCAGAGTCTGTCTATGTGCCATTCTTAAAAATGGAAGCCATCTCTTCATTAGCGGTGGCCTTCCACTTATCGAAGTCTTCACCTACAAGAACACTTGTGAGAGTAGATGGTTCCTCAACCAGCGCCATCATAGCAGACTTTTTCCTTGGAGTCTTCGACATCTCTACCCACTCACCGAACTTGTTAGGTGAGTTTTTTCCTCTACTCGATTGGTCAATTAGTTTTGTTGTTGGGTGTTGTTTTGAAAGCTTTAGTCCTCACTAAGTCTCCAATTTGAGGGGAGTGTCTTTCGAGTACTTAGTCTATTTTGTGAAAGTCTGGTTGAGTTTGTACCAAAATTAGTGTGACAGTGAACAGTGACGGATTATACTATGTATCACATTAACGGGACATGCGTCAAAAAATTGAAAAGGGACACTCTGTAAGACTTGGTTCTACGACTCAGATTCACCAAAAGACCGAGGTGTCACACACAAAGTTTCATCTTGGATGAAACTTCTCAAAGATGGACGGTGAAGATTTGCTGCCGACGTACACTTATCAACCTGGACCACGTCTATGATTTTTCGACGTGTTTTGTACAATATAGTGTGAAATGACATATCACCTTTTGTACATAGGCGTGTTTTGTTTGATTAAGGACTCAATTCAAATTCATTTTTTATGAAATACCTTGACATATTCTGGTATTCTTCTTAACTCTGATAGATATTATTGATGCATGGCTGATATGCCTTCTCACCTTGATTAGGATAATGAGTGGCTGCTAGCTTTTAGAAGGATAGATCTTTAAGGTATAAGAGTACGACTTAACCATTTCAGAAGTTAGGAACTTGTTTTACCAAAATTATGCTTTAGCATTTTGATATCTTTTGACTGAGAGTTTCTCTCAGATCTGTCTGCATATTTCGATGTTAATTTGCACTTGTGTTCCTCTTTGTATTATCTGCATTGTATCAGATCTGTAGGCCGTTTGGTTGCGTAATATGTCTGTGGCTGTGTTCCAAAGTTGTATGTTTTTTGATCATATGTGAGAGCATTTTGCTTTTATTAATTCTATGATGACTACTCCTGCCTCATATTCATCTTCAGTTGGTGTAGTATCCATAGAACAACAGGTTACAGTCTTGCCCTCACGAATACCAGTTTTTGATGGAATGAAATACCTTTATTGGTCTGATTTGGTTCTGTCTTATTTTACTCAGGTTAAACTCTTTGATGTAGTTGAACTTAGTCTTGCTGAAACTGATGCATCCTATGGTGGGAAAAATCAGCAGGCTTAACATCTTTTAAAGTTAATGATTTCAGAGGACTTACTTATGTCACATATCAAGATGAAAAAAGCATCAAAAATTTGGACTTCACTGAAAACTATCTATTTGAAAGCTAATGCTTAGCATAAGATTATTACAGCTGTGAACAACTGGGACTCTAGGTATAGTGGTGGTAGCATGGCTGAATATTGTAATGGACTTCGGCTTTTATTGACAGAGAATGCATGTTCAGGGGGGAATTTCTCTCCTTATCATCAGGCTATGATTCTTATGCGAGGTCTTCCTGAATAATATAAAAGAGCCTCAGCAAATTTGAAAAAATTTGATAAAATTGGATAAGTCAGTCTGGAATCTAGCAACAGCTATAGAACTAGTGCTAGAGGAAGAGTCCACAGCTATTGCTCTTAATCCAGGAAATTCATTTGTAGCTTTTAATGCTCAGTATCAAGGTAACAGATCTCAAGGTTATCATTTGTATAACAAGTGTGTCTACTGTTAGAATCAAGGACATTTCAACAAACAGTGTCCTAAGTTTCACAAAGCTTGTGAGACAGGTGTGTTCAAAAATGGATGGAACCTGAGAGGGATCTACACACCACAATTGTCACCTTTTACACCACCGAGAGCTCGTTCGAAAAATGAGGCGTTTTTAGTTGACATATCATAGCCTGATTCGGTCAACAAGGGAAATGTGGAGGATGTTGTCAGTTTTCCAAAAACTGATGACAAAGAATTCTTCGCTTTTGCAAAACTGATAGAAGGAGACAAAGACAACGGATGGATCATGGACTCCAAAAGCTCTTCTCATATGTGTCGGAAAAAGGCTTCCTTCTTAGATTTGCAACCTATCCCATCTAGGCAGATCTACTATGTTTGTTGTGCCACATTGAAGGGAAAGCTTAAAGAACTATCATCCTTATGTGTGAGATAGATGGATAGGCATTTCTTAGAACTCTCTATGATCTATTATATGTCCCTCAGTTTAAAAAGAAATTGTTTTCTACCTCATTTGCAAAAAGTAGAGGCTTTGAAATACCTCAGAAAGTAAGGAAAGAAAATAGTTAGGAAAGAGGGAAGGGTAGCTGTAATGGGAACTAGAAGCCCAAACAACTTGTACCGGATGGACCTGGTGAATAAAAATTCTTTTGCTTTCTCCAATGTCTTATCTGATTATGTTTTGTGGCATAAAAGAATGGGTCATGTTCATAACGATAGGCTAGAAAAGATGGTAAAGTATGATATGGTAGAATGAGTTAAGCTTGGTTAGCAACAATCAAATATTTGTGATGGCTGTGCTTTGGGTAAGCTTCATAAACTTCCTTAACCTCAACTTGTAGATTTTTGAGCAACTAACCTTTTAGAGGTTATTCACTCAGATGTGAGGGGACACTCAAAAATACCATCTCTGGGTGGCAGCAAATACTTAGTTACATTCACAGACAACTTCTCCAAATTCAGCCGGATCTATTTCATGAAAGAGATAAAGGAGTTCTTCACTCAGTTTCAACACTTTGGGATCTGGGCAGAAAAGCTTCATGGCAGATCAATTTTTTCTCCAAGATTTGATAATAGAGGTGAATTCACTTCAAATGAATTTGCTTCTTATTTAAAGGAAAATGGCATCTCTCATATGTTTACCGTTCCATATACTCTTGAGCAAAATGGAGTCTCAGAAAGGTTGAAAAGAACTCTCACTGAGAGTGTTAAATCTATGATGGTAGATAAAGGAGTATATATTAAGTTTAGGGCTGAAGCTTATCAAACTGCAACCTATACTAGGATCTGATCAGAAATTAGATCTGTTCAAGGAAAAACACCCTATGAAGTGTGGACAGGCAAAAAACCGGATGTCAGTTACTTCAAAGTTTTTGGTAGCAAGTGCTTTGTACTAGATAATTACCAAATTGAAAAGTGAGTCCAAAGTCTAAACCATGAATCTTCATGGGATATGATGGTTAATTTTTAGAATACAAGGTTTATTCTCCTAATAAATATACCATTCAGATTGGGAATAATATTATAGTGAAGGATGAGAGTGAGTTAGTAGATGTATTTGATATGTCATTTTGGATCAAATTCCTTTTCAGTCACCTGCTTCTACTTCTTCTTCTCCTGGAGCAAAAAAAACTGGAATAACATTAGCTAGTGACCATCAAAGAACATCTGGCAATAATCTTCCTCGACCCCAAAATCGAAGTCGAGATCCAACAGTTCGAGCCTCTGATTTTTGAGGGGGAAGATGAGAGAGTTCTCGCTTGAGAGGAGAACAAGTTCAAATGTTTTTTCTGCAAGCACCGGGGAGCCTCTTACCATTTAGGAAGCATTTTCTGTTATTTAAAAAAATCACTAGATTGCAGTTGCAAATGATGAGATGAGGTGGATTATGGAAGCTTAGACGTAAGAACTAGTGGAGCTCCCACTGGATCAAAAAGCCATTGGTTGCAAGTGGATCTTCAAAGTGAAGCTCAACCCAGACAACACTATTGAAAGGTATACAGCTCGTCTGGGTGCAAAGGGCTTTAGTCAAAAAGAACGAATAGATTATGAGGAAACCTTATCTCCTGTTATCAAGTTTCCCACTGTCAGAGTCTTGTTGTCTTTAGGTGCAATAAAGAATATGGAGCAACATCAAATGGATGTTAAAACGTGCGTTTTTGCATGGAGATTTAGAGGAAGTTATTTAAATGAAACAACATGAAAGGTATGCAAAAAAAAAAAAAAAAAATATAGTCTATAAACTGTTGAAATCACTGTATGGATTAAAACAGGCTCCACGTCTGTGGAATCTAAAATTAGACGAGTTTCTTCCTAGTTTAAGCGACACAATGATCAACTCAGATCACTCCGTTTTGGTATGGAAAGAGAGGATGGTGTGATCTATGTAGTAGTATATGTGGATGATCTGCTGCTTATTAGTAAGTCTATCAATGAGATAAATAAGATAAAAGCATCTTTAAATGTCAGGTTTAAAATGAAGGACTTAGGCTAGGTGAAGTATTTCCTAGGCATTCTGGTAGAGAGAAATAGGAGTCAGAAGGTGATCTATCTCACTCAGAGAGAGGCCATTGGAAATGTTCTTGGAAAATTTGGAATGGCTTAGGCGAAAGGGTGTGCCACTCCTATGGAGTTCATGCAAATGGTGGAAGGAAATGAGATAGATGGAGGAATTCTACTTGAGGATGACATTGAACCAGGGGAGTCAAAGTTCATGGCCACCATTCCATACAGACAAGTTGTTGGGAGTCTTATCTATTTTATGAACTACACGCGCCCTGATATTGCAGCTACAGTTGGAGCATTGAGTTGAAGCATTCAAAATCCAAAGATATCACATTGGGAGAGAGCAAAACGAGTTCTCACATATCTTGTAGGAACACAAGATCTTTGAATTTCTCTCGGAGGAGATGAAGTGAAGATCAACACCTGGAGGGATGCGAGTTATGGTGATATGCCAAGCCGACGCTCTACCTCTAGATTCATTTTGAATATCAGAGATGGTTACTGGTACTGGACCAACAAGCTTCAAAAGGTGACTGCTCAATCAACCATGGAAGCAAAAAACATGGCACCCAGCTCAGCTGTCTTGGAACTTTTTTGAGTAAAATCTCTTTTACAAGAACTAAAATTTATGCAGTGTGGTCCTTAAGTCATATGATGTGACAATCAAGCTGCTATTGCAATTGCTTCTAATCCCACTTATCACTTCAAAAGTAAGCATATTGATAGTAAGTTATACTTTGTGAGGGAAAACGTGATGGCTATAATTTTGAAGCTTAGCTACTTACCAGATGAGGAAATGCAAGCAGATATGATGACAAAACCCTTGCCTGAACCAAAATTGAAATTCTATAAAGAGGTATGTGTTCTTAGTGGCTTGTAGAGTCAAAAGCTTTAGGGGAGTGTTGTTTTGTAAGCTTTAGTCCTCACTAAGTCTCCTATGTGGGGGGTGTGTCTTTCGGGTAGTTAGTCTATTTTGTGAAAGTCTGGTTAGTATATACTAGAATAAGTGTGACAGTGAATAGAGACAGATTATACTGTGTATCACATTAGCGAGACATGCGTTAGCAAATTGAAATGAGTCACTTCGCAAGACTTGGTTCTATGACTCATATTCACCAAAAGACCAAGGTGTCACACACAAAGTTTCATCTTAGTTGAAACTTCTGAAAGATGGATGGCGGAGATTTGCTGCCGACGTACGCTTATCAACCGGGACCACATCTATGATTATCAAACGTGTTTTACATAGTTTAGTGTGACATAACATATCGTTGTTTTGTACATAGGCATGTTTTGTTTTATGGAGGACTCTATTCAGATTCATTATCTATGATATACCTTAACATATTCAGGTATCCTCCTTAGCTCTGGTAGATATTATTGATGCATGGATGATATGCCTTCTTACCTTGATTAGGATAGTGAGTGGCTGCTAGCTTTCAGAAGGATAGATCTTTTAGGTATAAGAGTAGGACTTAACCATTTTAGAAGTTAGGAACTTGTTGTATCAAATTATGCTTGAACATTTTTATATCTTTTGACTGAGAGTTTCTCTCACATTTGTTTGCACATTTTTATGTAAACTTGCACTTTTGTTCCTCTTTGTAATATCTGCTTTGTGTCAGATTTGTAGGCCATTTGGTTACTTAACATGCCTTTAACTGTTTTCTAAAGTTGTATGTTTTTATGATCATCTATGAGAGCTTCTAGCTTGTATTGATTTTGTAATGACTACTCTTGCCTCATCTCCATCTTGAGTTGGTGTTGTATCCATTGAACAACAAGTTACGGGCCTGCCCTCACTGCTACATGTTTTCAATGAAAGGAAATATCTTTATTGGTTTGATTTGGTTGAGTCTTATTTTACTCTAGTTAAACTCTTTGATGTAGTTGAAGGCACTCTTGCTAAAACTGATGCATCCAGTTGGTGTAGTATCCATAGAACAAAATTGGGTCCTTTTTTTTATTCCTTTTCCACCATTGCTTGCGCTGCTTTCTTAGCAACGCCTCTTTTACTTAGTGCAATGATCTTTTTGGCAGTTTTGGTGATCCCTGATTTTAACTCCAACTCTAGTTGCGCTTGCGCTTATACTTTTTAAGGGGTCTTTAGATATGGAGGAAACTCATTTGTATCCTCCTCCGAATCAACATCTCGTGGCAAAATGTTGGATTGGTTTGAAGACATTGGTTTCACCTAATCGTCAAAGGTAAATGCTCCCCTCCTTGTTCACTCTCATTGTCGTTAGACTTTGGTTTTTCACCATATCTTACATCTATGCTAATGATGATTGTCTTTATATGTCTTTTTAGCTTTTTTTATGCCTGACTGTGCTTATCGTACGCCAAGAATGTTCTCTCTATAGCCTTTGGTCCTAATTTCCCTCCTTTGTTGTTGTGGTTGAACACATAGGCCTTGCTCTCAAACACTTTCAAGTGGGATAGGTCTGGTTTGAACCCATGCCACTGATCAAACGGTGTGGAGTTTTCTAATGCTTAGGTGGGACATCTATTACACAAGTACACGGCGGTACTTATAGCTTCCCCACAATACTGCGGCTTAATATTGTGGACCACCATCATGCTTCTCGTCATCTCGAGAAGTGTGCGATTCATCTTCTCTGCGACGTCTTTCTATTCGGGTGTTGCATGTGCTCTGAAGCGGTGATAGAAACCTTCATATTTGAGGAAATCCTTCAATTCATATGAAAGTCACTCTCTGTTGTTCATAGCCTATTTAAGCTATGGATACTCACGCAATCACCCATAGACTACCTCAAAAACAGTTATGTTTAAGACAACACAGATTACTCCACAAAAAATAAAATCACCTCAAACTGCATTAATATGTAGTGTATCCTAGATACTGTATCTTTTTAAAGTAATAGCCAAATCGACAAAGGCATCCGAAAGATATAAGCTGCTGAGTTTCCAAAATACATCTGAAAGCTTATCAATACTAACCACATAGACTCCTCACAAAATTCTACAAAAACAACAGAACAGTATGAAATTAAACACACAAATAGTTTCTATATCATAGAAGATACCCATAAAGTCTCACATCAAAAAAACAACTAGAGTGATCACACTAACAGGTCAAAGTTGCAAAAAAACAGTTTGCCATGTCTTTGATTAACTTAGCTGTATTGCTCAAAATAATCTAAGTCCTACAAGTTATACTCAGAGAGTTCACTAGTGATTGTACGGAGGCATATCACCCGTACGGTATCTACCATCTACCTAAGCTATTTAGCAAAAAGACAAACCTCTGTTGTACAAAATATTTACACCGACACCTTCGCAAAATCCGCATACTATGCGTCAACTTGGTTTGTTACTTTAGATCTTCTTATGAATCTTCGTCCGCCAACTTGATTCATACCAATTGCAATTGCGTTGTCTTTAGGGATCATATCCAAAATAACCGCAGTTGCGTTGTCTTGTCTGGGTCGCAGCTGCGCTGTACCGGCGGCGTATATTTCAACATTTCGTTCATTTCATATCAGATCGCTTCGTGATCTGCCGTCCATTTCTCAATGTTTATTCACGCCACTCACCAAGTCCCTTACGTCACTTTAGTTTTATCCATACCTTCGCTCCCCCAATCCGTGAATCCATTCGAACCACCACATTTAATTCCATTACGCACGAACTGTTGCAAGCGCACGAAATGTCGTGTACGCACAAAACAAACTTTTCAAAACAACACTCCCTCGAAAATGTAGTTTCGTGCACTTGGAATGCAATATGCAGCGTAACTGCTATGCTGCTATGCTTCGCTAGTTTGACATCACAGCCCAGTTTGAATACAATATGCAGCGTGTACTGCTATGCTGCCATGCTGAGCTAGTTGACATCACAGCCCTAGCAGGTGCTCTATTCTACCCTCAACTTCCCTTCAAAGCCTCATTTACTGAGAACTAAAGCTTTCAAATTCAACATCCCTTAAAGATTTAGACTCAGTACTCCACTCTGTTTGCAGATCTTTTTACTCTAATGGAGGTACATACAAAAGCAAGGACGTAAAAATTATTTAGAGATCGAAGATTTTCTTTCACAACCTCCACTACTCA
>JBBHKE010001628.1:0-20847 GCA_037447655.1 Zygnema cylindricum
AGAGAGATAGGACTTAGAAAAAATAGAAGATAGGACCCTCTCTCCCAGAGAGCTTCTGTACAAAAGGTCAACTTTGACCCTCCATAACTTACTGCTCAGGGGAGCAAATTCAGAGATTCTTTTTGCTATCGTTTCAGGGGAGTCTTGTCTTCACAGGGGTGAATTTGTTCAGAGTTTTTGTCTGCCAGGGTGGCAGTTATTTTCTCTGAAACACTTCAAGACTTTTCCCATCACATTTTCTTTTACAAAATGTAGCTTGATATCAATGTGTTTACTCTTAAAGTGATGACTGGGATTAGATGCAATAGCGATTGTTGCCTGATTGTAACACAATACTATCTGTGGTTCTGATTGCATAAAGAGTATTTGTTAGAGAAGCGACTTGACCCAAAGTAACTCCTTAACTGCCGAGCTGGCAGCTACGTACTCAGCCTCTATGGTAGACTGAGCTGTTACCTTCTGAAGTTTGCTGCTCCTGCAGCAAGTTCCACTTCCCATCTTCAAAATGTATCCGGTGGTGGAGCGTCGGTTGGGCATATCTCCGTAGCTTACATCGCTCCATGTATGAATTTTTACTTCCTCTCCACCGAGAGAGAGTCTAAGGTTTTGAGTTCTTGCAAGA
This sequence comes from Zygnema cylindricum, assembly GCA_037447655.1. Taxonomy (NCBI): domain Eukaryota; kingdom Viridiplantae; phylum Streptophyta; class Zygnematophyceae; order Zygnematales; family Zygnemataceae; genus Zygnema; species Zygnema cylindricum. The sequence goes on from JBBHKE010001628.1 coordinate 623, forward strand.
TAGCAAAGAACTCTCTTTGCTGCCTCATAGTCTGACTTCCTCGAATTTTGCAGACTTCGGCTCAAGGCCCCAACTGCGGTTGCGATGTCCGGACAAGTAAAGTTCATGAAATAGATGAGGCTTCCGACAATCTGCTTGTAAGGAATGGAGGACATAGAATCTGCCTCCCTTGAATGCAAAAAATCATCAACCAAAACACCACCATCCGTTTCTGTATCCTCCAACTTCTGCCTGAATTCCATAGGGGTGGCACTCCCCTTTGCTTGTGACATACCAAACTTTTCTAGCATGTTTCAGATTGCTTCTTTCTGGGTTAGATAAATAATTCTCTATTTCCTATCTCTTTCTACCTGAATTCCTAGAATATACTTAGCCTCACCGAAGTCTTTTATTTCAAACCGAGAATTCAGATCTGATTTTATTTTATCAATTTCATTGATAGATTTGCTAATCAACAACAAATCATCTACATATACTGCCACATAAATCACTCCATACTCACCTTGCATTACATAGACTGAGTGATCTGAACTGATCCTCGTAAAGCCAAGATTGGTTAAAAACTCATCTTACTTCAGGTTCCATTATCTCGGAGCCTGTTTAAGACCATACAAGGATTTCAACAATTTACAGACCAGATTATCTTTCCCTTTTTCTGCATACATCTTTGGCTACTTGATATAAATTACTTCCTCCAAATCACCATGCAAGAAAGCCGTCTTAACGTCCATCTGATGCAATTCTATTTTTTATTGCAGCAAGAGACAACAAAACTCTCACAGTAGGAAAACGAACCACAGGAGAGAAGGTCTTTTCATAATCAATTCCCTCCTTCTGACTAAATCCCTTTGCGACCAGTCTAGCTTTATATCTTTCAATTGTATTATCAAGATTCAATTATAATTTGAAGACCCGCTTACAACCGATAACTTTCCTGTTCGGTGGGAGCTCCACAAGTTCCAAAGTTTGGGCTTCCATAATTGACTTTATCTCATCATTTGCAGCCGAGATCCAATAATCCTTTCCAGGAACAGAAAAGGCTTCCTGGATAGTAAGCGGCTTCCTTGTGCTTGCAGAAAAAACACTCTCCACTCGGTCGCCTCGAAGGCGGCTGCTTTGTCTTCTTCCCCCCGGAAAATCTGACGCGAGAACTGTTGGTCCCCTAGTGTTCCGCAGAGGGCGTGTAGTTGTAGGAGCAGCTCCGAAAGTAGGATTTGACGGCCCATAGACATTCGGTAAAGAGGTAGAGGAAGTAGAAGGAGATGGAGTAAAAGGTGCATGCTCAAAAATGATATACTCTTTTATTTTCTCATTCCTTTCAGCTGCATCCATACTAAAAACATCCACAGTGACTCTCTTCTTTAATCTAAATATTCCTAGCTGTTTGAAGGCATCCTCTTTGAGGGTTATACACTCTATAGCCTGCAAGTTCATCATCATAGCCTAAGAAAACACCAGGTACAGATTTTGGACTAAGCTTCCAATTAGGAAGATTATCCAAGATAAAGCATTTGCTACCGAAGACTCTAAAATGACCAACATTTGGTATTCTGCCTGTCCATACTTCATAAGGTGTTTTACCCTTAACAGCTCGGGTTTCTACTCTATTTCTGATGTAGGAAGCATAATGAAAAGCTTACCTCCAAAACTTTGGATCCACACCTTTATCGGCCATCATAGAGCGAGCACATTCAGTCAAAGTTCGATTAAGTCTCTCGGCCACACCATTTTGTTCCGGTGTTTACGGAGCAATAAATTCACCAGAGATGCCATTTTCTTTCAAGAAATCAGCAAAGGCATGGGATACATACTCTCCAACATTATCCGTCCGAAAAGCAAGAATATATTTACCGTGAAGTTTCTCCGCCCAGATTTTGTAGTGCTTAAAGTGAGTGAAGGCTTCGCTCTTCTCTTTCATGAAGTATAAGCTACTGTACCGAGAGTAGTCGTCTGTAAAAGTGACAAAATAGCGGCTGCCACCAAGAGAGAGAGAACTGTGGAAGGGCCAAAGACATCAGAGTGAATATTACCAAGGAGATATGTGGCTCGATGATCAGAAACTTGTGGGAGGGGAAGCTAGTGAAGCTTTCCGAGAGCACAACCATCACAAACATGAGACTCTTTTTGACCGAGCTTGCCTTCCTCTATCATATCATTCTTTACCATCTTAGTAAGTCTCTCATGATGCACATGACCAAGTCTTTATGCCACAAAACATTATCACATAGGACAGTAGAGTAAGCAAAATCAATTTTATTAGCCAGGTCCATGCGGTACAAAAAGTTTCGGCCTCTAGTTCCTACTAGAGCTACTCTTCCATCCTTGCTCACTATTTTCTTGCCATTTTTCTGGAGAACCTCAAAGCCTTTGCTTTCAGCTACAGACGTAGAAAATAGATTTTTCTTAAACTTTGGAACATACAAGACATCGTACAGAGTTCTCTTAACAACCTTTCCATCTATCACACAATCCAGATCTATATTTCCTTTGGCATTTGATTCAACAACATAGCCACAGGCATAAATGATCTGACGTAAAGTAATAGAAGACATCTCCTTAAACCAAGACTTGTTCCAACACATGTGTGAAGAGCTACCGGAATCCATTATCCATCCGAGGTCATTTTCTACTTCCATCATGTCGAGTTTGGCAAGAGCAAAGAATTCTTTGTCATCAGTTTTCGGAAAATTGGTCACATCAGGTTTTTCTTCCTTGATCTTTTTTTTCTCTAATTCCGTATCCTCCGCTGAAAACGCAACAGTTTTATTCGGGGGGCTTTGAGGAATAGAAGGTCCGTGATGTCTCCATCCTTTCCGGAAGATACCTATTTAAAGAGTTTTTATATACAAAGGACAAGCTCTGAAGGAGTGACCATCAGTATAGCAATAAACACATTTCTCAAACTGGGGATTAAACTGATTCCCTTGATATCTACTTTCTCTCTGAAATTGAGCCATGAATGCTACACCTGGTTTCCCAGATCCTAAAATTGTTTGAGTGGCTTCTTCTGACAAGATAAACTCTATAGCTGTTTGCAAATTCCAAAGAGGTTTGGACAATTTTTTCATTTCATCCGAGGCTCCTTTATATTCACTAGGTAGCCCCTTTAAGAGAATCATGGCATGATGATAAGGGGAGAAAGTCCCCCCAGAACATGCATTTTCTGACAATAACATTCGAAACCGACTAGTATAATCCACCATGCTACCGCATATGTACTTATACTCATAAATCTGACCAGCAGTTATAATCTCATGCTGGTCACTAGCTCTAACATAAGAAGATTTCAAAGCATCCCACACTTTTGACGCCTTTGTGACATTAATATATGTCATATGCAATTTTTTTGATATCATAAGCTTCACTAAATGCAAAGCTTGGTCATTTTTTTGATCAAAGCTGGCATCAGATTCTGCTAGGGATCCATTTAAGACATCAATAAGTTTCACTTGCTTGAAGTAAGACTTAACCAAATCTGCCCAATACAGATATTCACGTCCATCAAAGACTGGAATTCGTGAAGGCGGGCCCGTGGCTTGTTGTTATGAGACAACTGCTGGTACTGAAAATGAAGAAGAAGCAGCAGTAGTAGTCATTGTAGAACAAAACAAGAGAGGAAGCTTCCACAATACCAATGGCAAAACAACAACTTTGACAAACAATAACTTTCAATACAGGGATACAATAGTCTTACAAATCTACCACAATGTAGATATCATACAAAAGAACACACGAAACAAATTTCACTTAATTTTGCTCACACATCTGTGAGATATTCAGGGGTGAAATTTCATAAAAACTTAGTGTACAGTTTTTCATATCATTTGTTCCTAATGAATCAAAATTTACTAAGTCCTACTTCTATACACTGAAACTACACTAAGCTGTACGGAGGCATTCTAGCCGTACATCTAACATTCTAACACAACAAATACTGTGAGTATACCTGTATACTGAAGGTATGACATAAATCACATTCTCAACACTAAACAATTAATTCACTACAAACAAAATTCTGTTCTACCAAATATTTACACCGAAGTTCCGACAACGTAAAGTGATATTGATCTAGTCATGCCTCGTCAGTATTTGTTGGCGCCGGCTGTCAGCCGTCCGATTAGAGGATTTGGCACCATAGATGTGACTTCACGAAGTACCGTGGTCCCGCCGAATTTTCGTACGTCCAGGGATGACATACTCACGCATTTCTCTCAAGTGACGACGCGTGTCCCAAGTGTGAATGAAATGTGAATCCCTGCTTCACTATCACACTAATTTTGGTAAGTACTAAACCGAACTCAACCAAAAATAACTTAAGTTCTGAATAGCTCTCTCTCACAACTAAGTCATAAAGAGGACTAAAGCTTTTTTAAAACAACAATTAGTTCTTTTACAGCATAGAAAGAAGCCATGTTCTCAGCCTGTATGGTGGACTGAGCAATGACCTTTTGCTGCTTGCTGCTCCAGCAGCAAGCTCCATTACCCACATAGAATACATATCCAGATGTGCATCTCCTCATATGAGCATCCCCATAGTTGGCATCACTCCAAGTGGTGATGTCAGTATTGTTCCCACCCAAATGGAACCATAAATCCCTAGTTCCTATGAGATATCTAAGGACTCTCTTAGATGCCTCCCAATCTTTCTAAGTGGGAGCATTCAGACTCCTACTTAGTACTACTACAGTTGCGGCTATGTTCGGACGGGTACAATTCATGAAATATATTAGGCTGCCCACTACTTGTCTATAAGGGATGGTTTGCATAATTATTTTCTCTTTCGTGCCTACCTCATCATCTAGGATTATAACTCCATCTTCCACACTCCCCTCAGTTCCCTTCTTTCATTCCATAGGAGTGGTACAACTATTAGCCTTGTCCATTTGGAATTTTTCTAACATATTTCCAATAGCCTCGTTTTGAGTTAATCTTATTATTATTCTATTTTTGTCTCTCTCTACCTGAATTCCCAAAATATACCTTTGCTTCTCCCATATCCTTCATCTCAAATCTTCCTTTTAGATCATTTTTCAACTTAATTATTTTATCCATAAATTTACTTAAAACAAGCAAATCATCAACATAAATTGCAATAAAAATAATTCCTTCCTCATCCTCAAACAAATAAATTGAGTGATCTGAGCTGATCCGAATATATCCCAAACCTGTAAAAAACTCATCGAGCTTGTTGTTCCATTGCCGAGGCGCCTGTTTCAGCCCATACAAAGATTTGATCAATCGGCATACCTTGTTTTCCTCCCCTTGCTCCACAAATCCTTCGGGCTATGGCATAAAAATTTCCTCTTCCAACTCTCCATGTAGAAAGGTCGTCTTGATGTCCATCGGATGCAATTCCATTTCTTCTACTGCCGCCATACTGAGAAGTATCAAAACAGAAAGAAACCTAACGACCAGAGCAAAATTCTCCTCGTAGTCAATTCCCTCTTTCTCGGTAAATCCCTTCGCCACTAATCGAGCCTTGTAGCGCTCAATGGTGTTATCCGGGTTGAGTTTCAACTTAAATACCCACTTACACCCAATTGGCTTCTTATCAAGAGGACAATCTATCAATTCCCATGTATCGGCCGCCATAATTGAGGCCATTTCCTCATTAATGGTTGTCTTCCACCGGTTTCTCTCAGGACAAGTCATTGCCTCATTGTAAGTTTGAGGTTCATCGGGGTGAGACAATTTGGTTACCTTATTGTTAACTCGCCTCTCTTGCAGTCTTTTGCTGCTTCTTCTTCCTCCCTCAAACTCGGTTGCCGGAATAGATGGCTCTCTTGAATTCTTCCCAACAGTTTCTACTTCTCCCCTATCACTTAATTCCGAGTCGATTTCCACCACGTCTTCCGCTTCGGTTGGAGTTAATACTAGGGGTTTCACATTTGGGTCCTTCTCAATCTGATCTGTGCCTGCAAGATCATCATCTTCTTGAAATCCTGGATAGTTAGGAAGCTCAAAGTCATCAAAAAATTTTGACTCAAATTTGATTCTGATTGTCTTTGTATGCTTAAAGGGATCTATAGATTTTCTTTCATCCATAACCACTAGATGCTTTACTAGGGTAATATCCTCTCTTTTGAGATCATAGACTCTATATCCTTTTACATCTTGATCATATCCTAGTAGATATCCTGGTTTTCCTTTTGGGTCTAATTTCCAGTTTGACCGATCTGTGTCTAAACTGAACAATTGACTACCGAAAACCTTTAAGTGTGAAATATTTGGTTTTCGGCCTGTTTATCTCTCAAAGGGTGTTTGGCCTTTTACTGCTGAAGTAAAAACTCTATTCTTGAGATAATTTGTACAGTTCATTGCTTCGGCCCAAAACTTCTTTCCTATCTTCTTATCTGACAGCATACTCCTAACACTATCACTCAGTGTTCTATTTAATCTTTCAGCAACACCATTCTGCTCAAGATTTTTAGGAACTGTCTTTTGGTGTTGCACTCCATCTTATCTCAAAAAATCCTCAAATTGGTTAGAGGTATATTCTCCACCATTGTCACTCCTTACTCTCTTGATTGAGGTTTCATGGAGTTTTTCACTCCATGCTTTATATTGTTCAAAACATTCCTGAGCCTCTGACTTATTTCTCACAAAATACACCCTGGAATACCGAGACCAATCATCAGTGATAGTCATCATAAATCTCTTCCCCCCGGGTGATGGCACTTTGGCTGTCCCCCAAATATTTGTGTGTACTAAATCTAGAATCTTTTCTCCCTTATAGGTGGCACTTTTTGGGAAGGGTAACCTGTGTGCTTTACCTTGAGCACATCCACTACAATCACTTAGATTCTCACTCTCACCAAACTGAATTCCTTCCACTACTCCCATCTTTTTCATCTCTCTTAACTTATCTAGATTCACATGCCTAAGCCTCTTATGCCACAACATTATATCATGAACTCCAGCATAATAAAGTTTCTTCTTTTCATTGCTTAAAATAAACCTTAACATCCGTTGGCTATATTTTTCAGCAGTAAAATAAACTTCCTCCTCAAAACTAGCAGTAAAGACTCCTTTCCTAGTGCTAGTATCAAAACCCTTATCATCTAATACAGACGTAGAGATGAGGTTTTTGTTCAGCTCCAAAATAAACAATATATCGGAGAATGTAACTATGGGTGTCTTTCCTTATACTAACACTTTTAGATCTACCGATCCTAGAAGAGTAGTAGTCACTATCCTCCCATCCCCGTACACTATCTTTACGGTGGAAATCTTTTTTATCTTAGTGAACATGTGTTTATCTTTACACATGTGCATGGATGCACCTGAGTCTACAATCCATCCTGCTTCACCTTTCAATCCAACGAAAGCACATTTCTGCTTTCGTGGAATTTCGTCCTCGTTTTTCGCTTCCAACTCCTCATCCAATAGGAGTTCATCGTCCTTGTCCTCGGATTCCGCCTCATGTTCCTGTGTCACCAAGGCCTTTTTCTTTCCTCTCGGGGGTCCACCAGTTTGCCCCTCCTTTAACCGCGGCTCGGTTAACTTAGTGCATTCAGCCATATAGTGCCCGAGTTTCTTACAAAAATGGCACAAACCCTTGGGAGTCCTTGGTATGAACTCCTTGGTCTGATTTTTCTGCCCCTCCCCTCGATAATTTCCAACCTGTTTCCTGGAATCATTATTCCTCCAATCGGTCCCAGTTGCCAAAGCTTGCCCACTCTTTCCTCCCCTTCGAATCTCAATCGTATTCTCCTGAACGAGAATTATCCCTACCACTAAATTTCAAATCCACCTTGAGTCCGCCAAGTCGTGAACACGGTTGACTATGTTCTCGAACTCATCGGGTAACTTCATCAGTAAACAGTTAACTTTTTCCTTTTCACTAAATACTTTTCCAGCACTCTCTAGTTTTATGAAAAGTGTAGCAAGCTCATTGCAAAAATCCAACATCTTCCCCCCTTTGTATTCATACTCCTTAATTTTCTGATCAGCCAACTGTTGTTGCTGAATCGTACCACTTCGGTACATCTCTATGAGAGCCACCCAAAGATCGGATGCCCTCTCTACCTACAAATGGGGAGATGCAAGCCCTTGAGTAAGATGCGGAGAATGAAGTGCTTAGCCGCCATATTGTTGTAGTCCCAGGTATCGATATCATTCTCCTCGTTCCTCGGAATAGGTGACATGAATGCCGAACCAGTTGCTATTGGTGTGACCGTCTTCTTCTCCTTTCCTTTGTCCACCACCTCCCCTTCCTTTGTCCCCTCCGTTGAAGATAGATCTGCATCTCTAGTGAATCTGCCTCCTGTAAACCCTAGAGGTATCCCAAGACTTAATGGACGCCTCACCCGTCCACTCACTATTTCCCAAAAACGTTTCTCACATAGAGCTCATGTCATCGTACTTTCCTTGTATATAAAGCCAGCTCTATTAAATATGGGCACCCTAGATGGTGGGCCCATAACCTGTTACTGTGAGACCTCTTTAGGTCCTCAGAATAGGTAACTCACACGAAGCCTCTAAGGTAACCTGACCCCTTTGTGTTTCAGCAAGAATAACTACCACTCTGGCAAACAAAAACGCTTACCACCTTCACCTCTGTGAAGGGAAGACTCCCGTGAGTCGATAGCAAAAAGAATCTCTGAATTTGCTCACCTCAGAAGTAAGTTATGAAGGGTCAAAGTTGACCTTTTGTACAGAAGCTCTTTGGGAGAGAGGGTCCAATCTATGAAATTTTTCTAAGTCTTATCTCTCTCTAAAACTCTATCTACTGAAGTACGACACCAATCATAATACTGTATCGTGCAGAAAGGTACAGGTGCCGGTATACTTTCTGTGCGGTCATTGTACAACATCGCGAACAAGTCGACACATGTCATTTTTGGATTCGTTCCTGTAATCCCCGAAGATGTCGTAATCCAATGTGATTGTGCCACGTGGCGATTGATGTGACGTTGACCGCAAACCGCCAAAAAACTATTCCACGATCTCGGCATGCTTCGCGGCCGTCCGATTAAAAAGGATTTCAATCGTAGTCGTCATAAATACTTGCGCGATATTTGTTTCGCCTTCGAAACAAATTGCGCGGTATCCGTTTCGGATATTCCGTACTACGTACATTACAAACTCTTTCTATGTCCAAATATCCCGTTAAATGAAATAGCCTACGTGTACATGCTTATGTAATTATCAAACCCTATATCGTATAACCTTGATTCTAGTCTAATTGGCTAAGGCTACCGGCTACAGGCAGCTTTGACGAACGATAGGTACCTGGTTCAAATCCCGGGTCGGTCAATAACTATTTTGGTAAATCTACCAATCTAATGTCTGTCCCTGTCTGGATAGCATAGGCGACCATGGCTCTATCTCCCTCTCCAACTTTCACTGACTACGATAAGTGTGGGAGCTGGAGAGATGAGCTAGAGGCAAACTGCCTCTGCTTCTTTTTCTGCATTTTACAAAACCTATAAAATACTAAAATAGCCTTTAATTTCTACACCCTATATACCTTAGCACTAGTCCTGGACCTAACGGACAAAGCTAACGGCTACGGGTGTCTTGACGGACGCTAGGTACCAAGATCAATTCCTGGGTCCGTCAAGCACTTTTTTGGTAAATCTACCTTATTTACCCCCTGTCTTCTCTATAGGGCCTAGGCAGCCATGGCTCTATCTCCCTTTCCAGCCTTCAGTGACTACAACAAGTGTGGGGGCTTGGAGAGGGGAGTTAGAGGCAGACTGCCTCTGCCTTTTTTCTATCATAATACAAATCTACAAAATACATAAATATCAACACTCCCCTTATTTTCTAGTCTTTTTTCCTTTCAACTCCCATATAAAAAAAACAAACACCTCCTCCCCCTTTTTCTTTTTCCTTTTCCTTTTCCTTTCATAAAACTTTAAGACAATACCCTCATAATTTAAAAGGTCCATTAGATAAGTTGCAATAAACATTCCATCTTGTTGATCACACATTTTATTAAGCATCCCACTTTTCATAAATCCGAGCAAATATTTTATCCACCTCATCTCTTTTCCATCCACACAAAATCCAATTTCCCTCTTGCAATTCAAACAGCCTGCCCCATCTCCAATCTGCAACACATACCTAGATGCTAACCTATTTACAGACACACCGTTATAGACAACATCACTCCCATTAGCGATGTCAAAACCATTACCCCCCAAATTTATCCTTAAATGAAGAGTCCCCACTAAGTCCGTCATAAAATCTACATCTTCTGTACTTATATTTTTATCCATGATACTCACCCCATTTTCTGAACTTTCCTCACTCTCTCCCATGGAATTCTTTCCACTATCACTTTCTGACTTTATTCCCAATAAATATTTCTCCTCCCCTAAAACTTTCATCAAATATTTCTCTTTTCCCATATCTTTTAAAACCCCCTCTAATTTTACTTCTCCCCTTTCCTCAGAATCCGTTGAAATCTCCTTATCTGACCAATTTTCTGTTTCCAACATATCTATAAAATTATCCTAATTATATCTAACTCCCTCAAGTACCTCTCTTCCCTTTACTTCCTTTATACCTCCAAAAGCTCATTGTTGCTTTCATGGAATTTCTGTGTACATTTCTCTCTTCCCCATTCTACTGATGTGAAGAAGCTCCAAAATTTCGTCATCCTCTTTCTCCTCTTCCCTTTCTTCCTCCTCATCGACATTCCAACTTCTAAGTTCTTCTAAGCAAGGGCATTCCTCCATATAATGACCCGGTTTGTTAGATTTCCTAGAAATCCGGGATTCGGCATGTCCCACACTTGGGAAAATTGAGCCGGCCAGGGTTCGAACTTGGGACCTTTCACTTCAGCTGCGAACGCACTACCACTGTGCCACCAGCTCGATGTTGAGACTGGCGGGTCCGTACCCATTTATTACGGGTGGCTCGAGTATGGATATTTCCATATTCTACCCCGTATTGGACCGGCTTCACGTGCCAATCCAACAACAGCAACCAATGCACTTCTTGTACTGCCATTGTATAACAAGGCATTTCGGATGACGCCTATCAGATTGGGAACCATGGTTTTATCCCAAATCTCCAATGTCCAATGATGTGGCGCCACGTGGCATTGCGTGACGTTGTCTCCTAAAAACCGCCAGAAGTTCATGCCGAGTTTGCGCTTGCAACGATGACCGTCCGATCAATATATTTTACACGATTTAATTCAGTCGGTTTACATGCGCGTCTTTGCCAGTTGGTTCAATTAAATGGATTAGCCGTTGCGTTAATGTTTAATTAAATATTACACCACAAACATATATTTATGCTCATGACTTGGCAGATAAAGGGAACGGTTGTGTGAACGGCGGTAACTTCGTAGGTACCAGAATCAAATCGTGGTCAAGGCACATACTTTTTGGGCAGTAACATAATTGCCTCTTTCCTCAATCTGTCGCTTTGACTACTTGAAGGTAGCCATGGCTGTCTTACGTCTCGAGTGACTACGACAAGTATGGAAGAGTAAAGAGAAAATGTGCACACAGATAAAAAAGGTAGAACCTAGAAAATACTATCTTCAACATGAAACGTTCAACGCACGTAACATCTCTTTAATAAAAAACAAAGCTTTTAGGACGCGGCGCCACTATTCGCTCGACTTTTGTCAAACCCAATGCCATTCTTAGTTAGAGAAAAGAACCACTTCAATCCCTTAATGCATCAAATTTATTTTTTAATGGATAAACCTTTACATTTTAAGCTAGTCATCTACGATTATAACATTCTATTTATTACCCACCATAAAGCTTAGGTTTGAAGTGTCCACAAAAGTCAACATGTACCACATCCAAAGAATGTTTAACTCGGTAATTCACATCCATCATCGTATGGGGTTTCTCAATCTATAGTGCTTAACTGCAACATCGGTATTGTTTGGAATTTTTTTCTTATGCGAGGTCCATCTCACAAACGTGTGACTTCTATATTACCCCCCTCAAATTCTTGTGGGATGTGTGACATAATGGACACTACCACAAAATGCGACACATCTTCATTTTCTATATATGGTTCAAAATGTGTGCGGGTTGGGCCATATCCTTTGGTTACCTCTAAGAAAAATTATGGTGCATAAAGCCAGTCACCACCTTTTAAAAAATCGGGTGCTTCTACATTTACAAATTTGAATGAGAAATCTCCTTCCGCGAGTACGCTCCCGCGAACCTTTCAATTTTGTAGAACCCCTAGGAGGTTTATAAAATCGTTTGGAAAACATAGAGTGTTTTTTAACCTTGTCTTTGTAGCATACTCATCAGTGACGCCATCCACATTGGGAATAAAATCAAACTATTACAACAACACACCAAAATTTGATGGTCGCGAACTATAATGATATTTTTCGATAGTATAATGGTACTTTCCCATGTAGTCAAAACTTAGTCTTGTTACTTTATTTTTGAGGGGAAATTGTTTGTTGTACTTTCTAATTTTTTTTGATGTTCGGAAATGAAATCATTACTTTACACGTGGGTATAATTTGTGATGGTTGTAGACGAACACAAAACTCGTGACAATTTATGACGTTTACAAGTTAACGACGATTATAGAGGTATAGTTTTTTGTGACACTATACATGTTTAGGGTTTTATGACATTTTGACGTCATGCTCACTTATGACAACTTGGACATCGATGATTCTATACCTTTCCGCCATGGTTTCCCGATTTTACTTTTCCTATTTTCTCACTCTACTTTTTATGGAGCTGCATCCAAAGGTAGTAAATGTTTTTTATAGCTATTTCACTTTATACCATTATTATATGTTTTCATCCTAAAAAGTGTGGGATAGTGGAGGTTATAGAAAGAGGCGCCTTGAAGGATTTCCCTTTTGCAAAATGACAGCCGTTTCGAAAAAACCCTATAGAGAAAAAATTCGTACAAATTAGAAACAGACAATTGAAATGTCCGTACATGTTATGGATTGACATTTTTTGTGTAGTCGGCGTTTTGCAAAAATGTTTTCAACAATACACCACGTGCAAAAATATGATCCTATTCATTGTTCATCCGTTACTTTAAATGAAATCGACATTTTAGTTGCTTGAGGTAAATTTTGAAAAAGAGATAGAAGGACACCACAAAGGGTTGAAAAGAGGAGGACGACATGATGTAATACAGTTCAAGTTTTAAGATGGCGTAAACTATACCATAGTTTTCATTTTTCTGTTGTACAACAAAGGATTTTTTAGTTGCATGCTCTAATTGAACCAAAAAAAAAAAAAAACCCTCACTCTAACACATGGGAACGTATCCTAAGCCTCATTGTTTCATCAGTTAAAACTACATTGGTATTTGATGTTATGCCTTTCTATCAACGATCCAAGGGCATACCTTTTCGTGCTTTTCATTATTGCCCACAAAATCCAACGTCTAATTGAAAAATATGAAGGTTTTACAGTCACTAAATCTATCTCTTTCATCCATGTAGTTCTTTTGTCATCACCGATACACCACGACCATATCACCATTAGAGACCACAACCACGGTCTTCTCATCCATGCTCTCGACCAAAACCACTATGACACTTGTTGTAATATTACGAACTAATGTGGCCCTAGTGACGGAAAATGTTATTACCACGTGCAATAACATCAAAAGTAATATCATTGTCGGTCATTGTCAAGGAAATCTTGTGATAAGCGTTTGAGATGTTTGCATTACAGAATGGTACATTGCTTCGATTTAGCCTTCCCGAACCCCACAACCGGATAACACCTCTTTTATTATGGATGGACTTAAGCTCCATGGATTTAGAAGACCGTACATTTCATTGCTTGTAGTAACAGAACCTTTAGTCATACTCTTCATTTTCATCGAATGCAAATCCACAACACTAAATTTTGTTCAAGATTATAATTTTGTACGATTGGGCATATGTAAAAGTTGAGACCTTCTCCACTTCTTTCTAAATATACCATGATTAAGTAACTGTTTAATTAGAGCATCGTATCTATGGACGGTGTCAACTATCGACTCATTTGTTAAACTATAGAAAATGATGAAACACATTCTGTCTCTTGTTTGAATGAATTGCTTCGATGCAACTTTGTATGAGACTTCATGTTGCTGCGATGTTTTTAAGATTCCACACCTTCAGTGCATTGGGATCGGCTGATTTTTTCACTCGTCGCTCACAGTGTTTCAAAGCCGTTTCCAAATCCGTTTTCCACGAATGCAATTTTTACAAATTGCGTAAATTTGTCCCGTTGACGAGAACGATTGTTTTAGGACACTTAGAAGCTTCTATTGTTCTCCAGCTTTTTTTGGAATATCAATCGACTTCTTTAGTCTCTTCATCCCCCTTACAAAGTATTTTTTTGTATTGGCAACCTCTCCAATGCTTTCAAAACTGTCACTCACCAAAACCAAGATTTGGTTTCTCAATCAGGGGTTTTTTTGCCTCGCTTCCCTCATTTCTTAAAGTTAACTCTCTTTTCCACATAACACAAGAGGTGTTTAAACAAAGTTCATAATGGATCGTATGATGTGATTGCCCCTCCAAAACGATGGAGTCTAAATGGGTTAGTAGGAAAAGATGTCACCAAAGATGAACACATTTTTGAAAGGTTTTCATGATTATTTTTTGAGAGTACGTTATTTTTTTTAAGGCTCAAAGGCTTCTCATCCTCCTCCTCAAGCTTAGGGTTTTTAACTTGAGATCAACGGTTCAGGGTTTAGGGTTATAGGGTTTCATTTCGTCTGTACACATTCAGATGTTTTGTCGATGTATGTGATTTTGGACCAGCACATTGGAATGGTACCGAAAATCGTACCGCATTGGTAGCGGCACTGATCAGTAGAAAAAAAGATGTATCGGCTACATCGCATCGGGTACCACTTGAGACAGCGGTTGGCCGCATTGGCCATTACTATAGGTCAGAGGCCGCAAACGGTCAACCGAAACCGTGACCGACCCTTAACCGACCGCCCGCACCGGATCCAGAACAGATTCGGCTGCCAAACTTTGGGGGCTAGGCGGTTGCAGGCGGTTGATTCACCAGAAAAAAAAATCAGTTACGGTCGGTCAAGCAAAAAATGAAATTTTTGTACTTTTTTTTTCAACATTATTGTTATTTGTACTTTTGGTATCGTGGAATTACGTGACATCAGGATTAGCGTTGCAAATCAAACATGGTAATAACACTATTCATTTCGCGAGTCGTACTGAAAGGTAAGGGCCGCAAATCGTAATCTATTATTAAGTGTTAATTAAGCATTTTATACGGTGTTTAAAAAAATATGCCAAATTATTTATGTCAATATCACGTGACATATAGTAATTATTGGCTTACTCATAAATCGTACATGTTTCCACAAATATATCATATTATTATGTCAATGTCATGCGACACGTAGTAATTATTAGTTACTAAATGAGTGGAAATCAAATTATTAAGATAATTTCCCACGACAAATCCTAATTATTAGCTTACTCATATGTTTCAAACAATAAATCGATAAAATTTAATTGTTAGTTAAGTTAGAGAAACTTGACCACAACTCAAACAAAACCTAGTCATACACCAATATGAAGAAAAGCATTCTCGTTTCTCTTAAAACTATAATCCAAAACGAACTTCAAAATTAAAAAAATGGTGAAATTGCTCAGTATTACCTAGTAAAAGAGTATTACCTAGTAAAAGAAAGCAGGGCCACCTTAAGTTGTTGGAAAAAATTGAACATGTCTACGAAACTAAAACATCAAACAAATACATAGTAAAAGGGGGAGGTCTTGTGGCTTGTAAAACATGTTTCATAGTTTATCAATACAAGTCAACAAACGATACTTTAACAATTAACACTCACATATGTTCAGCTTTGGCCGACATGGATAGCTTTAGAAGACTTCTTCGTAAGTTTATTTAAAAAACGGAGGCGAAAACGAGTGACCGAAAAAAAATTGCGAAAATGGTGGCGTTGATGTGTTGCGAGGACCTTCGACCATTTTCGATGGTCGACGGTTCATGTATGATTTATTTTTAATTCCATTTAGGATGGCTTTCATGTATATGTCATTGTAAATTGTTTTGTTGATAAATTTATATTCTTGGGCTTCATCACTATTTTTTCATCTATAATTTATATTCGTGCGCTTATTTTTTATTTTTGTATAATTATTTGGTTTGTCATCATGTGTTTGTGGTATAAACCTTATTTATTGATCATGGTTAGTAACTGTATGATTTTTTTTTTCTTTTTTATTGTTCCCAGGTTTTTAAGCATTTTGTCAAGCATTATTTGATGTTGGTGTTTCGTCCAACAAAAGTGTTGACATCGACCAGCTTCTCTCGTCCGTCAATAGCATAAAAAATTACAATATATCTTATGCCAAAGATATTCGTAGTTTGATCATCCCAAAACTTAGAAGAAATATTAATAACAAGATTTTTGTCGCATTTATGACAGATCTCTGGACCGAGACAATAAAAAGAACCTCATTCATGTTAGTAACCGCTCATTTTATTGGCAAAGAATTTAAACTTCATGCACGGACGCTTCAAGTTGATCAATTTTTGGAGGAAAAACATACCGTGGAAAATGTTTTAACAGCTTTCAAAAAGTGTTTGACCAATTTTTGCAAAATTGTTGCGTTGTTGTGACCAGCAGTGGCTCTAACATGTGTGCGGCTTAAGGTCTACCGAGTATGTTTACTTGGATACCTTGCGCGGACCATTAAATTTACAATTGTGACAACGATTTTGAACAAGAGCGGAACTTCCAAAAAATACAAATACGATGTGGAAGTTCTTGAATTGTTTGATCTAATTGACGCGTGTAAATCATTGGTCACGTTTTTCAAATAGAGTAATTTAAAAAATCTTTTGAAAAACACTTTAAAATAAGAAAACGCAACGCGGTGGAATTTTTTGCTCCGAATGCTTAAGAGTATTTACGATGCATTCAATGAGATATGACCAATCGCTCAAGCAAAAAAAAAAAATGATACTGTTTGCTTGTATCGATAAGACTCACCTTACCATACTTTTTTTGATTTTTAGGAAGGTTTCAACAAGCAACTCTGAAGTTGGAAAAAATTAAATAACCAACTTTACATTTGGTTTTGTTTAAACTATCGGCTCTACATAACCATTGTAAGATAGGAAAAACATCTTACAATGACGGTGAGAAAAAATGTCAGGCCGATTCCCCAATCTTGCAAAAATTGAAAGAACTTTTTATGAAATTTGCGCTACTGAAGTGGGGCATTCATGAGTATCATATTATCGCGGCTCTCTAAGATCCTCGACAAAAACAAAAGTTTGAAATAATTGGGGCATCGAAAACCGAAATTGAAAGCGTGATGGTCAAACTTTGAGAACTCGCAAACAACCTCCGTGATGACGTTGATTTTGGTAGTCCTCAACGTATCACAAAAAAACGAAAAATATCACAAAGTACGGACGGTTTCCACAATTTTTTTGGTGAGAGCCATGACGAAAATGAGGTTTTTATTACAACCGACAAAAGAACTCTCGTTAGTGACAAATTGAAACGTTAGTTTGATTTAAAATTAAGCAAAGACGGAAGATTGAACTATAACATACTTGAATGGTGGAAAAAAAAATCAAATGTACGTGACAAAAATGGAGGATTTCCTATTGTAGCCGGTGTTGCTATATCTATTCTAGCCATTGCGGCTACTAGCTCCATGTCCGAATGCAATTTTTCGGATGTTGGGAACACGATAACAAAGAAGAGGAGCTCACTAACGGTTTCAATTGATAGTGATATTTTTTGTGTTAAATCCAACCGAGATCTTTTAAATGTATAGTTTTTTGTTTTGTTTTGATTTCTAATTATTGTTATTTTTTTAGTATTAGTTATATATATTTTTTTTATTTGATTTTTTTTTTTGTATTTCACAAATTTTCTAGTGTTTATCTTTTTTTATTTTTAAATCGGAATGCTTATATTTACCAAAGTACCGAAGCGCACTATTTAGACCATATTAAGATTAATAGGTTTTGTGTAATTTTTAAGTTTGAGGTTGATCATCACTGTTGTCCATAGCCTATTTCAACCATGGATTACTTACGGATACACCCACAGACTACCTCAAAAACAGCTGTGTTTCAGACAACACAGATTACTCCACAATAAACAAAATCTCCTCAAACTATACCAATGTGCAGTATGCCATATACACCGTAAACTCCCAAAGTTACAGCCAAATCCACCTGGGCATATAGAAGATATAAGGTCCAGAGTTTCCCAAGAATAGGTGACAGCTTCACCAACTAACCACTTAGACTGTTCACATAATCTTACAGAGATACTGGATTACAATGAAACTTCACACACACATATATTCCGTATCATAGAATAACTCCACAAAGTTTCATATGAAAGCACCAAATAGAGTGATCACACCAACAGGTCAAAGATGCAGAAAACAGTTTGCCATTGCTTTGATAAACTTGACTGCGATACATAAAATAATCTAAGTCCTGCAAGTTATACTCAGACTAATGAATCTACGGAGGCATACCATCCGTACTGTATCTACTCTAATAAACTAAATAGCCAAAAGGACAAACCTATGTTGTACAAACTATTTACACCGCAATCTTCGTATGTCAGAATCCAAGCTACCGCTAAGCAACTACTAAACTGCCACTACCGTACAATCATCATTACTCAAAATCTACCCTAGTCATATTATCCGCAGCTGCGCTGACTGCGCTTGTCCGTACGGATCATATAAATAACCGCAGCTGCGTTGACTTAACTGCGTCGCAGCTCCGCCGTACCGGCGGCGCCTATTTCAACGTTCCGTTTATTTTACATCGGATCGCTTCGCGATCCGCCGTCCATTTGTCACAGCTTGTTCACACCACTCAATGAGTCTTTTACGTCACTTTAATTATATCAATCCGTTCGATCCCCCAATCCGTGAATCTATTCAAACCTCCATATTAAATCCAATTAGCAGTAACGCGCGAACTGTTTTATACGCACGAAACTGACTTTTCAAAACAACACTCCCCTGAAAATTTAGTTTCGTGCACCCAAAGAAAAATATGCACCGTGTAATGCTATGTTGCTACGCTGCGCTAGTTTGACATCGCAGCGCAGTATGAATACAAAGTGCAGCGTGTATTGCTAAGCTGCTACGCTGCGCTAATTCGACATCGCAGTCCGAGCAGCTTCTCTTTTTCACCCTTAACTTCCTCCTCATAGCCTCATCTACTGAGACTAAAGCTTTCAAATTCTACACTCCCCTAAAGCTTTAGACTTATTAGTCTATGCTGCATGCAAATATTTCCACTCTAATGGATAAACAAAAGAAAAAAAAAATTAATATTCAAAATTCTGTATCAACCTCACTGTTCATTATACAAGAATTTAAGCAAAAACAACACATCACCACTACTTTGTCGACGTCGCCATTGCTCTTGCTGCCCTGTGCCAATTCCCATTGGCTTGTTGCCTTCTTGCAAAAAGTGTCCTGTAATAGCTCCCCTTACGCCATAAATGCATAACCCCTGAATATTTAGTTGTGTGCCCTTGGAATTGAATAACCAGCATATAAGTGTCATACGTCACCACTGCTTTCGCTGCGCCGCTATGCTGCGTCGCTGTTCGTGACGCAAACTTCTTCCGATGATTCTCCACTCCTTTCGTTGCTCTCTGCCATGTCTCCCGAAATTTTCCTTCCTGAACAAGTCATTGCTTCCACTACCTTCTTCATCTTCAAAAATACATAAATAAATCTTTTTGTTTCTTTTCAACTAACTAAACAAGCAAAAATACAAATCTAAAATCCTACCAAAAACAAATCGAATATCAAACGAAGTTGTCTTTATAAGACATGCGTGTAATATACGTTTTTCAAAACTTAAGATTTCTCTAAATTCACGTTTTTCAAAATTTAAGATTTCTCTAAATTCACATTCTTCAAAAATGTCTTCCAGAAAATCATTTCTCACGCTCTCTTATCTTGATCACTTTCTGAGCATGTTTTTCTCCACCCTTGATCCTTTGAATATTACATTTTCTTTTTGTTCTCTTCATGATCTTTTGTCTTGTTTGAAGGTTTACATTTCTGTCACAATTTTCTACTTGTTTAATGTCAAAAATACTAGTTTTCTGTTTCACCTTTATGTTTTTCTCCATAGATTTGCTACTTCCATCAACTTCATTCATCTGAGAAATTTTAATTGTTTACGTTTTCAATTTTCTCACGTCAACTTTTCTTCTTCTTAGTGTTAATTTTAAAGAGTCTACTTACTTCAACTACC
>JBBHKE010001628.1:20857-65379 GCA_037447655.1 Zygnema cylindricum
GTTCACAGGAGGCATGGAATAAATACACCTAGTACGGCGTGCACTGCACCAAAATCGGTAAGCTCCGAACGTGAACGAGTTTGCACGCCTAATACGGCATGAATACTTATTGGCATTCCCAGTTGTCCACGCAAGGTCAAAAGTCAACAAATGTCAAAGGTAAAAGATCAAAGTTCAAATGTCAAAGGTCAAATGTCAAATGTCAAAGGTCAAACGTCAAGAGACAACTGTCACATGTCAGTGCCAAATAACGTCCTCAATAAAAGACCAAATCAACGTGAATATACAAAACCAAATAAAGGGTCGTTGATTTTAACTGACCACTGTGATCTTCGGCATTTCATGGTTTCGGCTTCACTTTTTCTAGTGTCACCAGTCAATTTTAGTTGCTGGGAAATAAACCAAAACATATAAGTGCAACTAAACCAGAAAATAACTCCTGCAATAAACCGTGACTGTACACTGTCAACAGAGAACTGCAAACTGGAAACTGTAAACTGTAAACTGGAAACTGTAAACTTGAAACTAGAAAATGGAAACTGTAAACAACTGAAAACTGGAACGCACCTGTTGACCCTTACGGTTATTCATAAGTACGGCATAATCCGCACGTTTGAGCAAGTGCAAGCCTCGAATGGCTAAAACCACGTCACGTGCGGCATGATCCACATAAATAAGGTACGGAGGACACTTGCCCCCACTATCGGCATAAGTCACTCGGCAAATCACATCGTCAATATTCAAATGATCCTCATAAGTCGGATTTGCCAAGTCTGTCTCATAGACGGCCAGGATTAGTTGACAGATGCGATCGACATCCTTGAACTCTTCTGCTGAGGGAGCTGGCCAATCCAAGCTGGCAGCAGAACCATGTAAGGAGCATCGCCTAAATATCCAGTAACAACATCCGCATGTGCCGCCCGCAAAACCAGCACATAGAGCGATGGAAATCACCTCCATGGCGCCCTTTCCTCAGCTTCACCTGGATTAGGATTAAGATTAAAGTTAGGGTTAGGGTTGGGGTTATGACGAGGATTAGGATTAGGCTCGGGTTAGGAAGAGGGTTAAGGTTAGGCCTGGCTTAGGAATTAGGGTTGGGCTTAGGATTAGATTTAAACATTAGGATTATGGGGTATGTTAGGCATAGGATATGCTTAGGGTAGGGTTTGGCTAGGGTTAGGTTTGAGTTAGGTTGGGTTAGGGTAGGATAGGAGTAGGTTAGATTTAGGGGTAGGTTAGGGTTAGGTTTAGGATAGGGTCAGGAATGGGGTAAGGTAGGCTTAGGGTTAGGCTAAGGTTAGGATCGGATTAGGGTTAGGGCTAGGGTAGGCTTAGGGTTAGGCTAAGGTTAGGGTCGGATTAGGGTTAGGGCTAGGGTTACCGGAAACAAGGGTCCTGGATTCTAAATTTATAGCGCCTTTCTGACTAGGGGCGCGAACGAAACAAACAGACTGTTTAGTACAGAGTAAGGTACCATATTTTTTGCTCCAAACGTGCGATTATTTAGTAAATGAATCGAACGAAATAACAAACCGTTTGTACACGGTATTGATCACAGCACACCGTGTATCGCTGTTTGCGATAACGTTTTTTTTGCCCGTTTCGCCGTGCACACTTGTCGGACTGTTAAGTTTTAAAATTTGAGGGTACTTTCGCATGTAACCGAAACTTAGTATTGTTACTTTGTTTTATAGCGAAGATTCTCCGTACAACTTTCAGAGCATTCGGAAGTAAACGAAAATAACTTGTCACTTAAAAAGGTGACTTACGTAGACGTGTACGAAACATTGTGACCGATGAAGTGGTACACAACATGAAGCGAAACTTCCACTCGGATTCAATTTGAGGCGTTTCTCCGCACGCTGTACAATTTTTGTGACTTCGTAATATCCGTACGCCACATTGTCGACGTGTCGAAACCCAAAAATACCTTTCGCTGTCGCACAGAAATGCGGTTTCCATTTTTTTCTTCCCACTTGCCGACAGGTGGTCAATGATTTTCACACGCCGAATGTGTGAAGACACGTGTATTTGAGAGAGACGGCCCCTGTACGAAAATCAGCGCACGAAAACAGTACGCACAGCTGGAAACGTGCAGTGAGGTTTTTTTTTCGGTACTCTGCGTACAAAACCATAAAAAAGTTCTGACATGTGCGACAACATCTCTCTATTCGCTTACCTTTTCGGACTATATAAAATATCACCTTGCGAGGTGATTTAAAATAAAGTTTTATCATGTGATGGAAGGACGCGAAAATGGGTCGACATGCGCTAAACGACAAAATGCATCGCGCTAGACGACATATCACTGTACGTATAAAGTTTCACGGTAATGCAACTTGAATGGTGATAATTTCTCTTTTTTGGTACGGCCGCTGATTTTCACGTTTTTTTCTAAGTTATGTAGGAAAACGACACGAAATAACTGTAACTTAAGCACATGCGAAAGTACCCTGAGAATGAAAGTCAAGTTTCTAACTCTCCGATGGGCGGAATGAAATTACGAGTATGTGTGCACGGAGAAAGGCTTTTTTCAGGCGCAATAAGACTAGACAATTACGAGTATGTGTGCACGGAGAAAGGTTTTTTTCAGGCGCGATAAGACATGACGCTAAGGGACATGATTTTCGCATTACGTTATTTTCTATTCCTGCAGACGCATACGTCACCTAGTACAGTTCTTTGCAAAGATCGTATAGCTCAAAAACTATAGGTACAAATGTGGTACAATTCATAAAGGGAAGGTACAAGCATTCCATAACTTTAGATGTTTGTTTTAGGGAATTGATCATGACAGTGACTGTTTTGGTTGCGCACAGTCACTTACGTCATTTTGTCAAAAAACGTACATTTGAAGTACACATTGGTACAAATAAAGTACCGTTGAGTATAAATTTGACGGTCAATCGGTTGGACATCTTTGACTTTCATAATATTGTTTCAACCGCTTAAAATTTTGTCGCGCTTGCGAACGTCGACCGTCATAATAAAATTAGCAATTCACACGGTCGGCGAGCGTTTACGTTAACAAAACTGCGGCGACCACATGTAAATAAAATGGTTGCAGACAGTAACTTTTTGTCGTTATGTGAGCTCCACGATGAGAGCACAGCCGCAAAATTGAAATTGAATCGTCTAAGTGTTACATTGAACTTAGACGCAAAGTGAAACGAAACCTATTGAAACTGAAAGTACTATAAGTCTCGTACGGAAATATTATAACGCACGAAACGAAATAAACTTTTATAATAAAACGAACCGGCGTAAAAATATCATTTGAAATTAAATGAAAAAAACGAGCGTCGTCTCGCGCGACGAAATCGAGCCACGCTATTTACGAATCAACATACTTACATCGACAACGATATGTTTGGATATTGGGCGAATCGGCGTCGACAGAAATCGTTCAGTCAATTTTTTTGTTCGGTTCGCGTCAGTTATGTTTTGTTCCGTTCGGTACTGTACTTTTGTGTCGGTTCGGTTTGGTGCGAGCGCCGACAGGTATTCATTTGTTCGAGTCGCACGCTGGTCGATTGCGAGGAAATGTTGGTTCACGAAGCGTGACGCGATTTTTTCGTCCGCGGAAGTAATTTATGTGTACGACAAAGTGGCAATACCTTTGTACGGCCGATCCTGCTACGATCTTGTCAGTGTAAGTATGGTGATTCGTAAATAGCGTGGCGCAATTTCGCCGCGCGTGACGACGCTCATTTTTTTCATTTAATTTCAAATGATATTTTTACGCCGGTTCGTTTAATTATAAAAGTTTATTTCGTTTCGTGCGTTATAATATTTCCGTACGAGACTTATAGTACTTTCAGTTTCAATAGGTTTCGTTTCACTTTGCGTCTAAGTTCAATGTAACACTTAGACGATTCAATTTCAATTTTGCGGCTGTGCTCTCATCGTGGAGCTCACATAACGACAAAAAGTTACTGTCTGCAACCATTTTATTTACATGTGGTCGCCGCAGTTTTGTTAACGTAAACGCTCGCCGACCGTGTGAATTGCTAATTTTATTATGACGGTCGACTTTCGCAAGCGCGACAAAATTTTAAGCGGTTGAAACAATATTATGAAAGTCAAAGATGTCCAACCGATTGACCGTCAAATTTATACTCAACGGTACTTTATTTGTACCAATGTGTACTTCAAATGTATCGTGCGTTATAATATTTCCTTATGAGACTTATAGTACTTTCAGTTTCAATAGGTTTCGTTTCACTTTGCGTCTAAGTTCAATGTAGCACTTAGACGATTCGATTTAAATTTTGCGACAGTGCTCTCACAGTGGAGCTCACATAACGACAAAAAGTTATTGTCTGCAACCATTTTATTTACATGTGGTCGCCGCAGTTTTGTTAACGTAAACGCTCGCCGGCCGTGTGAATTGCTAATTTTATTATGACGGTCGACGTTTGCAAGCGCGGCAAAATTTTAAGCGGTTAAAACAATATTATGAAAGTCAAAGATGTCCAACCGATTGTATTGTCCATAGCCTATTTGAGCCATGTATTACTCAAGGAAACACCCACATACTACCTCAAAAACAATTGTGTTTCAGACAGCATAGATTACTCCAAAATAAACAGGATCGCTTCAAACTACACCAATATGCATTATACTATATACACTATAAACTCCCAAAGTTATAGCTAAATCCACTAATGCATCTAGAAGATATAGGCTCCAAAGTTTCACAAAAACAGCTGATAGCCTCACAAACTAACCATTTAGACTGCTCACAGAATCTTACAAAGATACTGGAATACAATGAAAACTTCACACACATATAGATTCTATATCATAGAATAACTCCACATAGTTTCACATGAAAACACCAAACAGAGTGATCACACCAACAGGTCAAAGATGCAGAAAACAGTTTGCCATTGCTTTGATAAACTTGACTGCAATCCATAAAATACTCTAAGTCCTGCAAGTTATACTCAGACTACTGAATGTACGGAGGCATACCAGCCGTACTGTATCTACTCTAATAAACTAATTAGCCAAAAGGACAAACCTATGTTGTACAGACTATTTACACCGCAATCTTCGTATGTCAGAAACCAAGCTACCGCTAAGCAACTACTAAACTACCACTACCGTACAATCATCATTACTCGAAATCTATCCTAGTCATATTATCCGCAGCTGCACTAGTTGCGCTGGCTGCGCTTGTCCGTACGGATCATACAAATACCCGCAGCTGCGTTGACTTAACTACGTCGCAGCTCCGCCGTACCGAGGCCGCCTATTTCAACATTCCGTTTATTTTACATCGGATCGCTTCGCGATCCGCCGTCCATTTGTCACAACTTGTTCACACCACTCAATGAGTCTTTTACGTCACTTTAATTATATCAATCCGTTCGCTCCCCCAAATCCATGGATCTATTCAAACCTCCATATTAAATCCAAGTAGCAGTTACGCGCGAACTGTCTCGTACGCACGAAACTGACTTTTCAAAACAACACTCCCCCGAAAATTTAGTTTTTTGCACCCAAAAAATATGCAGCGTGTAATGCTATGTTTATACGCTGCGCTAGTTTCACATCTGTAATAGGGTTACAAGATTCGGGTACTTATTGGCTAGGGCTATGCTGCTATAGTTGCGATTCCAGAGCAGCGCAGCTGCAATTCCAGACCAGCGCAGCGTAGCAGCATAGCACCTTAGCGGCGTAGCAAGTTGGTAGCGCCGCAACATAGCAGCGCAGCATAGCAACGCCGCAGAATGTAGATGGAGTTGTATAGTTCTAGAAGGAAGTTTTAGATAGATCTCGCTTGACCGTGAAGGTCCACCTGTACAGCTATACTGTACTAGGATGACTAGCAATTAGTTAGTTTAAATAGTCAGGTGGGCTTGTGAATAGAGTACCTCAAGTAGACCTACACAGCTAGCGCAACCTTGTACTCTCTTCCAAGTAATAAAGCGCAACCTTGTCTGTTAGTATTGTGCTCCTACTGTTGCTACGGGAAGATCCTTGGTGTTTTCGCTGTGCATTGTGACATGTTGTGGTGTATTATTGCCTCTTTTACACTGGTATCAGAGCTATTACCCGTGACTCGACAGCATGGATGAACATGGCGTATCCACTACAGAAATGTTGGCGCAAGTTCTCAAGGAGTTGGAAAGTGTGAGATTACAGAACGCGCAGCTGAGTAACACCGTCACAGCCTTGGAGTCTCGTCTAGGGGAGCGACCTCATGGAGGCATAGAGAGAGACTCTCGGAGACCAAAATTAAGGTTTCTCGACGAGTTTGACCCTGCAAGACACAAGAACCTTGACTCATGGCTATTCTCCGTGGCGAACTATCTCGAGAATTTTCCTAACCTATCGGATCGTGAGAAGATTCACTACGCGGGTGGTCTTCTTAAAGGGGCAGCGGGTACCTGGTGGAGAACATTGGTAGAGGACGATGAGTTACTAAACGTCTGGGCGCTCTCCGTTCAACTCCGCCGCGACAATTGGCAGCTCGTCAACACGGTGAAGGCGGCGAGAGATAAGATCGCAGTATTGAAGCAACGCACTTCACTGATGGAGTTTACTGAGCGGTTCTTGGAGTACAAAGTTCAAATACCTACGATGACGGAGGATGAAGTCGTGGATCGCTATGTGGAGTTGCTTAAGTCGTCTATTCGTAGAGATGTGGAACAATGGCTTGCTCGGAAAAGCACGATTCCTACTCTCTCGGCAATCATCCAGTTTGCGGAGCGGACCAATTCAATCGACTTTAACTTCCGTAGACGTTATCACTACGGGTCGAGGAGTAGCGGAGGACATCGACGAGACGAAGGTCCAACCCCCATGGAGCTCGGCGCAATTAATGAGGATAAGGAAGCGGTCAAAGTCCTGCGAAGAAAGAAGAAAACTACCAAGACCAAGACCAATGACATATACCCCGAGGAAATCCAGCGGAGGAGGCAAAAATGGCATATGCTTCCAGTGCGGTTCTCCAGATCATATGGCTCGAGAGTGTCCGAAACGGAAAGGTCCCAAAAAGGGAAAACTTACCGTTATGAGGTTAGTCGGTGAAGGTGGAGACCCTTTGATATTTCCGGGTCAAATAGGAGTGAGTGCAGCTAACTTCATGGTGGACTCCGGAGCATCGGGGAACTTTATTAATGAGGCGACGGTGAAAAGGTTGAAACTTCCTCTTGTGGTACTAAATGATCATCAGTGGGTACAATTGGCCGACGAAAGTTCCTTATCCATTACCCATCGTACCCCGAGGTTACGCGTAGGAATTGGGAAATTCCGATGGTACGACACGCTTCATGTATTACCTCTTAAAGACCATGAGGTAATCTTGGGGAAGCCGTGGCTGCAAAAATGGAATCCGACGATTGATTGGAGAAGTGGCGCCATGAGAGTGAAGAAAGGTGAAGAAGAGTTTGAGGTAAAAGCGGGAGCGACTGGTAAGGGAGCGGAAGAGATCACCCCTCTGAAATAACACTTTCTGTGTGGTCAGTTCCACCACAGAATGCAAAGTTAGAATATGAGATTTGGACACATTCACCCACTTTGACTTTCCCTTAGAATTACCGCCACCTTGGCAGACAAAAACTCTGACCAACTACACCCCTGTGTAGACTGGACTCCCTTGAGTCTGTAGCAAAAAGAATCACTGAAAATGGTCAAGTAAATTGATAGTTATGGCTGGCCAAAGTTTGCCATTTATACAGGGTGCTCTCTGGGAGAGGCAGCTACCTACCCAAAATTTTCTAAGTCCTATTCCCTCTCTAAAACTCTATCTACTGAAGTACGACACCGATCAAATTACTGTGTCGTACAGAAAAGTACAGGTGTCGGTGTACTTTCTGTACGGCCATTGTACGACATGGCCAAAATGTCGACACGTGTCAAATCTGTTGTCCATAGCCTTTTTCAGCCATGGATTACTCACGGAAACACCCACAGACTACCTGAAAAACAGCTATGTTTTAGACAGCACAGATTACTTCTTACTGAACAGAATCACCTCAAACTGCACCAATAAGCAGTATACCATATACACTATAAACTCCCAAAGTTACAGCTGAATCCACCAAGGCATCTAGAAGATATAGGCTCTAGAGTTTCACAAAAACAGCTGTCAGCTTCACAAACTAACCACTTAGACTGCTCACAGAATCTTACAGAGATACTGGAATACAATGAAACTTCACACACATATATATTGTATATCATAGAATACCTCCACAAAGTTTCACATGAAAGCACCAAACAGAGTGATCGCACCAACATGTCAAAGATGCAGAAAACAGTCTGCCATTGCTTTGATAAACTTGACTGCGATACATAAAATAATCTAAGTCCTGCAAGTTATACTCAGAGTACGGAGGCATACCAGCCGTACTGTATCTACTCTAATAACCTAACTAGTCAAAAGGACAAACCTCTGTTGTACAGAATATTTACACCGTACTCTTCGTATGTCAGAAACCAAGCTACCACTAAGCAACTACTAAGCTACCACTACTGTACAATCATCATTACTCGAGATCTATCCTAGTCATATTATCCGCAGCTGCGCTGGCTGCGCAGGCTGCGCTGGCTGCGCTTATCCGTACGGATCATACAAATAGCCGCAGCTACGTTGACTTAACTGCGTCGCAGCTGCGCCGTACCGACGGCGTCTATTCCGTTTATTTTACATCGGATCGCTTCGCGATCCGCCGTCCATTTGTCACAGCTTGTTCACACCACTCAATGAGTCTTTTATGTCACTTTAATTATATCAATCCGTTCGCTCCCCCAATCCGTGAATCTATTCAAACCTCCATATTAAATCCAATTAGCAGTTACGGGCAAACTGTCTCGTACGCACGAAACTGACTTTTCAAAGCAACAAAATCAGGATTAGTTATTGTAATCTCTGAAATTCCCGTAATCCAATGTTATCACCCCACGTGTCATCTGACGTGGCAAAGACCGTAAAACGCCAAAAGTGCCTTTTCCGTGATCGCGGCGCCTATCGCGGCCGTCCGATCAAAACCGGCTATAATCCTAGCCGTTGAAATTCGACGCGCGGTATTTGTTTCGCTATCGAAACAAATGCGCGGTATCCGTTGTGTCCCCATACCGTACTTCGTACTAAATCAAACTGTATCTATGTACTAAGTATCTATTCGCCGTTAAACGAATTAATGTACATGTAACAATTTATATATATTTATTAAACCCTATATACCGTAATAGGTGTCTTAGACTTAACGGCTAGAGCTAACGGCTAATGTAAATTGACGGACGGCAGGTACCAGGATCAATTCCTGGGTCCGTCAACTAACTTTTGGTAAGTCTACCTAATTTACTCCTTGTCTTCTCTAGAGAGCTTAGGCAGCCATGGCTCTAGCTCCCTATCCAGCCTTTAGTGACTACAACAAGTGTGGGGGCTTGGAGAGGGGAGTTAGAGGCAGCCCGCCTTAGATCGTTTTCTATCCTAATACAGACCTAGAAAATACTCAAATATTAACACTCCCCTTATTTTCTAGTCTATTTTTCTTTCAACTTCCACAAACAAGTAAACAAACACCCCCTCCCCTTTTTCTTTTTCCCTTTTTTTTTTTTTCTTTCATAAAACTTAAGTATTTAACACATTGCATTAAATGAACTGAAATGATAATTGCATCACACATTTTATTTAACATCCCACTTTTCATAAATCCTGGCAAAGATTTTATCCACTTCATCACTCTTTCATCCACACACAAACCGATTTCCCTCTTGCGATCCAAACAGCCAGCCCCATCTCCAATCTGCAACATACACCCAGATGCTAACCCTTTTACAGGCACACCTTCATAAATACCATCACTCCCTTTAGCGATGTCAAACCTATTACCCGCAAAAATTGAACTTTCCTCACTCTCTCCCATGGATTTCTTTCCACTCTCTCTTTCTAAATTTATTACAAATAAGTATTTCTCCTCCCCTAAACCTTTCATTACATATCCTCTTCTTCCTTATCTTTAAAAACCCCTTCTAGTTTCACTTCTCCCATTTCCTCGGAATCCATTGAGGTCTCCCTTTTCGACCAGTTTTCTAATTCCAAAATACCTATAAAATTATCCTCATTAATTTTATCTTTCCCGTTTTCACTTATGGATCCTGGATCTGACTTTCTCATTTCTAAGTCGTACACCTTACACTCCTCGTCATCCTCAAGTACCTCCTCTCTCTTTACTTCCATTATACCTCCAAAAGCACACTTTTGCCTTCGAGCAATTTCTGTGTACTTTTCTCTCTTCCCCATTCTACCGATGTGAAGAAGCTCCAATTTTTCTTCATCCTCTTTCTCCTCTTCCTCTTCGCCCTCCTCATCCACATTCCAACTTCTAAGTTTTTCCAAACAAGGGCATTCCTCCATGTAATGACCCGGTTCCCTACAAAAGAAGCAAACCCTTTTTTTCAAAGCTCCTGTGTCTTTTCCTCTCCCTCTTTTTCCACCAAAGTTCCGATAAGGTTTACCTTTGTCTTTCTTCCTCTCATCACGCTTCCGCTCGTCACCACCGTTCCTCTCATCACGCTTCCGCTCGTCACTGACGTTCCTCTCATCACGCTTCCGCCAATCACCACCAGTTGTGAATGCATTCACCCTGTCACTTCCCCTACGAAGCTCCAAAGTGCTTTCCCTTACAAGAATTATCCCCATGGTAAAGCTCTAAGTCCATGAGGAGCCATCCATTGCCTGCATACGACAAATGATGTTTTCGTACTCTTCTGGGAGTTTCATCAGTAGTGTATTAATCTTCCTCTCCTCAGATTCTACATATCCCGCACTAGCAAGCTCAACATATAGCGCAGCAATATCATTGCAAAACTCTATCATGCTACCGCCTTTATAAATATAGGCATCTATTTCTTGGTTTACTAATTACTGCCTCTGAATAGTCTTACTCTTATAAATCTGACTAAGTGCTTCCCATATCTCTGAAGACTTCATTACGTTTTTAAGAGTGATAGCTATAGACTTCGACACGTTTCTAAGTATGAGATGCTTTGCTATAGTATTTTTGTATTCCTATATTTTTCTGTCATTTTCTTCAATTTTAAACCGTACAAATGGAACCATAGTCGAGAGCTTAGCTCCCCTCACCATCGGTGTTCGTTTTCCCTTCTCTCATTTTTCCCCATCCACGGAACGGTTTTTCCCTTCACCTTCCGTTGCATCTGAACTCCGGTTGATATTCTGGACGGCCTCAGATGATTCTCCATAGTAAGCTCCTCCAAATCCAGGTGGCGGACATCTCACTTGTCCCGAAACTATTCCCCATAAGAGCTTCTCAAAAAGCAATCCTGCCATTGTAAACTCCCAATAAGTGAAGTCTGTCCCATCGAACATATGCACCCTAGATGGTGGGCCCATAACCTGAAACTCTGAGACCTCCATTGGCCCTCAGAGTATGCAGATCCAAAAAGAAACTTATCTAGATAGTGCCGACTCCAAGTTGATATAAACCCAAATGACTGACCCCTTGACAATCAGAACCCAAATATAGATTCACCCTTGTGAAATAACACTTTCTGTGTGGTCAGTTCCACCACAGAATGCAAAGTTAGAATATGAGATTTGGACACATTCACCCACTTTGACTTTCCCTTAGAAATACCGCCACCTTGGCAGACAAAAACTCTGACCGACTACACCCTTGTGTGGCCTGGACTCCCCTGAGTCCGCAGCAAAAAGAATCACTGAAAATGGTCAAGTAAATTGATAGTTATGGCTGGCCAAAATTTGCCATTTATACAGGGTGCTCTCTAGGAGAGGCATCTACCTATCCAAAATTTTCTAAGTCCTATTCCCTCTCTAAAAATCTATCTACTGAAGTACGACACCAATTAAATTACTGTGTCGTACAGAAAAGTACAGGTGCTGGTGTACTTTCTGTACGGCCATTGTACGACATGGCCAAAATGTCGACACGTGTCAAATCAGGATTAGTTCCTGTAATCTCCAGAATTCCCGTAATCCAATGTTATCACGCCACGTGTCATCTGACGTGGCAAATACTGTAAAACGCCAAAAGTGCCTTTTCCGTGATCGCGGCGCCTATCGCGGCTGTCCGATCAAAACCGGCTACAATCCTAGCCGCTGAAATTCGACGCGCGGTATTTGTTTCGCTATCGAAACAAATGCGCGGTATCCGTTGTGTCCCCATACCGTACTTCGTACTAAATCAAACTGTATCTATGTACTAAGTATTTATTCACCGTTAAACGAATTAATGTACATGTAACAATTTATATATTTATTAAACCCTATATACCGTAATAGGTGTCCTAGACTTAACGGCTAGAGCTAACGGCTAATGTAAATTGACGGACGGCAGGTACCAGGATCAATTCCTGGGTCCGTCAACTAACTTTTGGTAAGTCTACCTAATTTACTCCTTGTCTTCTCTAGAGAGCTTAGGCAGCCATGGCTCTAGCTCCCTATCCTTCCTTCAGTGACTACAACAAGTGTGGGGGCTTGGAGAGGGGAGTTAGAGGCAGACCGCCTTAGCTCTTTTTCTATCCTAATACAGACCTAGAAAATACTCAAATATTAACAGTATTGGTTTCTTATCCGTATCGGAATCCGTACTTTTCCTTTTACTGGATATATGTCTCCTGTAACCAGTTACAGTTAAATGAACTTTTCTACGTATAACTATTTAATTAATAATCAATCCCTATATTACGAACACTACTTCTAGAGTTAACGGCTAAGGCTATCGGCTACCGGCTATCTGCCGGCCGTCAGGTACCAGGATCAAATCCTGCCGCCGGCATATATCTTTTAGTAAAATAAAACCCCTAACTAAAATATATTTTCCCGTAAACCTCTGGATAGCCTAGTTAGCTATGGCTTTAGATCCCTCTCCAATTTGTCAGTGAATGCGACAAGTTTGAGAAGTTCGAGAGAGAAGTTAGAGGTAGACTGCCTCGTCTTCTTTCTTATTTCTATTCAGACCTAGAAAATACTTTAAAAGACCATTAATTTCTACATCTCCTTTGTCCTAAAATATTTCCACTCTTGTGGCGCGTGCGTGGGTCGTTTTTCATTTGTTGTTTGGGGGGTACGTGAACTAAAATCACCCCCTCGAGGTGATTTTGGATGAAGTTTTTTTTTGGGGGCTGGATTCTCTTGCTCGGGGGTCGAAAAGGGGAAAACGTCAAAATGTATTCACATGACGACAAACACGTCGTACATCCAAAGTATAAATTGATGTTCACTCTACTTTGGTAAAAATAATTTTCTCGTACGGCTAAAGCTTTTGTCCAGGTTCCCTGAATTTCAGTGCAAAAAGAAAGAGAAAAATAGATACTTTAATACATGGGGACGTACCTTTAGCAAATGTGTACAATCAATGCGTTAGGGTGGCATTCCATCTGACGAAAAGTGAGGTTATTTACAGAAATCAATGGCTATCTGTACCAAGCCGTACCGCTTGTTTTCTTTTTATGCGCGAACAACATTACATAGAATCTGGCAAATATTCTCCTAAGGTTTAAGAGGTAACAATGACCCTTGGATTAATTTCGCGAAGCATTCGCTCAGTAAAATTCTATAAATGGTGATGTACCTCATCAAGGTACATCAACATTTACAGAAAAACTTGAGCCGGGAAACGTTGGATAAATGAACATTCGTGTCAAGACGTCATCCAAACATGATGCATCCATTTAAAAATCCTAACCGAAATCACAAAAGTAATTTTGTAACGAACTCTCGTCACGCTATTTTTGTTAACGCCCATTCGTCACGCTATCTATGGCACCGCTCATTCGTCACGCGAAAAAACAGAAAGTCAAAAACCTTAAAAAAATTGAGCTTGTATTTTACAAGGTGTTTGCAAAGAGTATAAAAATTGTGTCTTACGATGACATGGTCCACACGTACATGGTACGCAAATGAAGATTTCAAGTTGAGGTTGGTAAAATATATGATGATTTTCAATATACGATCTTAACTTACGTGGTACCACTTAATTATGAGCACGTGGATTACATACTTCTTTTCGTGTTTTTCATGTACCCGATGCCAAATTTGGAGTGCAGTTACTCAAAAAAAAAAGAAAAAAAATTCAGAACCCTTTATAATAGCCAGCAAATCAGATCCATCTGTTCCGCCGTTCTTCCATAATCGGCTCTACCGCTTTCGAAAGACGATTTTATCTTTTCCTTCTGTGGCGATCGCCTACCATCTTTGCCGCCCAATTTGCCGTCATATTAGTTGGCTACCAAGTTTGTGAACTTACTGCACAAAGGGAAGAGGACTTGAGGACCTGGTTTGAAAATTTTGTTGTCGTTTGTGGACGCCTGGACCCTTTCGGGTGAGTGACACCTGAAAAACTTAATGGTCGTGCTCAACCGTCCAAATCGCGGGTGGCACACGACATTTGGTGAGCGTTCCGGCCTGCAGTAGGTTAGGGTACTAGCAAATCATCGAGTGGGAGACTAGTTGTCGAAGTAAACAAAACAAAAAACCAAAGAAAAAAAAAAAAAAAAAAAACACCCCAAACATATAGCCAGAAACGGGTATTGTTCACCGATGCAGGGATTTCAATTAACGGTTTCGGGTTTTCGCATTTACTTGCTCCCCCTTTCGTCTTGCGCGGTTAGACGAGACCTTTGTGGGCCCCACTTATTTGCGAACCTTTGACAAATTACTCTTCAGTTCTTATGGCATGTCATAAACAAATAGCGTCTCGCTCTCCTTCCCCGTCTTCTCCAACGCATCCGCGTGTCCGGACCATCTCCTCAGGGTTGTCCCACCCTCTTGAACCGCATCCTCCAACACCCACCACCTTACCCTCACCCTAACCCTCTAACCCAAACGCTCCCGTTGTTCCCGTGCCCTCGCCCGAATCTCGAGAGCACCATACTATACCTTTCCCTACACGACGGTATTGCCCTCCTCATCAGCGAGAGCAACCTCAAGACTTGTCTTTGACCCTCATTTCCGACCGTCCTCTTCCTCCACCACCATCGGAGAGCCCTTCTACCCCTCCTCCAACCAACCCACCTTTAGGTTTTCCCCATGTACCAATTTTGTCGTCCCATCCCCCTCACACAAACATCATACCTCCCTCTCAAGTCCATATTTCTACGGCCCCACATTCAACCCATTCTTCTCATCATTCCCCTTCGCCTGTCCACCCTTCCTCTAACACCCTTACATCTCGTGTCCCTTGTCCGGGTTGTGGGAAGCCTTACGCTCAAGGTGCGGGCTTAGCGCGACACGTAAAAGCGTGTCCCAAGATCGTTCGAACCCCTTCTAATGCCCAAGGTGGCACTAATGCTCCCCTCCTCCAACGCCATTCCTCTCCCCACGTTTTCGATTTTGTCCAAAATTTTAACGTTATGGGATGTTACCATTTGAGTTACCCCAGACCACGGCTCTATTCGCGCATTCCTCCTCATATTCGAGAGATCGTTCAAGCTACGCTTCGCTTCCCGCTTGGGCTTTTGGCTGATGATATCATCTTGTTGCATGGCATCCTTACCTTTTGTTTCCCATTTGGGTTTTGATTATACCTCCACGTGGAGGTGTTAGCGGGGCACGAGAAACACGGTCACGCTGCCAACGCTTTCAGCGTGGAGATTGGGAATCTTTTCAACAAGAACACACCGACCGCGTAATTGGCCTTTGTGTGACGCATCCTCGACGCCAAACTCCACTTTTAACTTCTACGGCTCGCATGCGGCGGGCCTTACACCTTGGTCAATGTGGTGAGCTCTCTCGTGTTTCCCGTGCACTACGACCTTTCACACCGTCTCCCACAACAACTTATGCAATTGAAGCCTTGCGAGACTCTCACCTTGTGGCACCGGCTGACGTATTATCATTTGTTGATTCATATGAACGTTAGAACCTTTTGAGCTCAACCAAGTTGCCTTTATCCAAGCTCTAGTTCGGTCCCCTCATCTCTCAACTGGGGGACCATCGGGGAAGGTTTGTGAGCTTTTCCGTGATCTTTTCCCTTTCGAAAATCCAACACAAGATTTTGATTTGCTGTTCAGAGTGGCTTCTCAAATAGCTCGGGGTCTTGTGCCACCAACTATAGTCCCACTTCTCACTGCGGCACGTCTTGTCGTTGTCTTAAAGCATGCTGGTGGTGTTTAACCGATTGCTGTAGGGGA
Organism: Zygnema cylindricum; assembly: GCA_037447655.1. Lineage (NCBI taxonomy): Eukaryota > Viridiplantae > Streptophyta > Zygnematophyceae > Zygnematales > Zygnemataceae > Zygnema > Zygnema cylindricum. The sequence goes on from JBBHKE010001628.1 coordinate 36,992, forward strand.
AGTCTTATATCGTCTCGTGGCAAGATCTATGTGTTTAATGCTTCAAGGTGCTTTCCAAGATCAATCCACATCAATTTGGTGTCGCAACACGAGGGGGTTGTGAGGAAGTAATCCACGGTTTACGAGCGATTCTTGAATTGCATCCGGATTGGGTCGTTCTCCAAGTCGACATTGCCAACGCCTTAAACACAGTTCATCGCAACGCCATTTTTCGTGAGCTTCGACAAGCGCTGTCTCCTTTCAACCAAATTTTCCCTTTTGTTCTTGCGTTTTACTCTAAACCCAACCCTTTACTTTATTCCTTCAAAGGCCCATTTGGGGACGTTACCACTTTGGAATCAGTAACGGGTGCTCGTCAAAGTGACCCTCTAAGGGCCTCTCTTTTTGCCCTCGCTCACCTGCAGGCTCTTAAAGTATCGGCTGCGGTTTTTCCAAATTGTTTGTTCCCTTCAGTCGTCAACGACACTCAAATAGTCGGCCCGCCAGACCAAGTTGTTCTTACCTTTCACCATTTCGTAGAGCAACTTTCTAAAACTCACCTTTCTGTCAAATTCACTAAACGTGTCGCATGGAGCCCGTTTGGTGTTCCACCCGAATTCTTCCTCTTTTCAAGATTCCGTATTTCAACTTCTCAAGAGGGTATAAGGGCTTTAGGTTCTCCAATTGGAGCCCCGGATTTTTTTAACCAATTTTTTAAAGATGCTTTGTTACATGACCTTTCTCATTGTGAGGACCTTCTAAAACTTTCAGATTCACAAGTCGCGCTAGCTATCTTAACATGTTATTTTGCCCAACGCCCTTTGTACTTGGCCCGGACTTTCCCCACGATCTCTTCTTTCCTTTCTTACCTATTTGAATTTGATGATCGGCTCTTTGACATTCTCCATCAAATGGCCGCCCACGGTATCTTTGATTTGCCGGAAGGCCTCCTCGCTCGTAGAGAAGCCGCTTTATCAGTCTCTTGCGGTGGTCTCGGTTTGCGTCCTGCAGCCATATTGGCACCATCCGCTTACCTAAAAAAGTTGGGCTTTGGTGGCATCAAATATTACTTTAAGGTTTTTGGTGGATGACACTCTTATTCTAGCTCATGTGGTCTCTCACGTCAACGAGGGTTTGCTCTCATTCCAACAAGCATTATTGTCCTCTAGAGCGCTTTAACTAGTTGAGGCCCAAGCTGAAGTTCCCGCGTTCCCTTCCCTCATCACCGAAATCCACTCATGCGTGCAGCAACACATTGCCGATAGGTAGCCGCCGTCGAATTCAATGATCTATTTCAGGCGTTCCCTACTGTTGAAGCGCGGAGTCAACTTCGATCGTATTCGAGTCCTGGGACTGGAGCTTGGCTTATTGCTACACCAGTTTTCAATTCGCCACGTTTATCTTCTCCTCAATTTTTTGCTGCGCTTCGCTTACGACTTGGCTTGCCGCACCATTCCCTTTTAGACAAGCCCTGTTGCATTTGTGGTCAATCTATAGACTAGCGAGGGGTAAATTTTCTACGTTGCTCACACGGTGGGTAGCGAACAACAGCACATGACATGGTACGGGATGCTATCGGTGTCCTGGGTTCTGAAGCAGGGTACACTGTCAAGCGCGAGGTGTTGCACATATTACCACCATGCTCTCAATCAAGGGGTACACCGGGTCCTCGTGTGGATCTAGTTTTTGTACATGGCGTGGCGAGAACATTAGGGGACGTAGTCCTCAAAGACCCTTCAAGATCCCACGTTTCCTCGCGCGCGGCATTACATACTGGTGTTGCGGCTCTGGATGCAACGGCATCGAAAGAACGTCACTACACGCACCGAGACCCGCGGCTCGGGATGCAACGGCTTCGAAAGAACGTGACTACATGCACCGAGACCCAAATGATAGTTTCACACCATTTGCTTTGGAGATATTTGGGACGTTAGACTCGTCTTTCGACAACTTTTTGCGCGACTGCGCTCGACTATCTTTCGAAGTCAGAGGGCTGGTTAGCCCTTCTCCAACTCTCATGTCGATTTTCTGCCGCCAACGCATCTTTATCGCCCTTCACCGTTCTCAAGCTTCTGCCATTATCTGGCTGATCACGGTGGTGACTGATGGCCGAGGACTGCGAAACTTACTGCCGCCCCACCCGGCGCATATAGACGATATCCATAGTTTTGATCTTTAGTTGGGCGTGGTTTGAGGCTTTAGCGTCTAGGTTAGTTTGTAGTGTTTCAATAGTTTGGTTTTGTTGTACTTGCTTTCTTTCTTTCCCTTTAGGCTTTTCATGCATTTTTGTTGTGTTTTTAGTCCTTGAGGATTTTGGTCTTTAACCTTTATTGGTCATCAATACTTTTCAGTGACAATCACATTTTGTACTTTGATGGTATTACCATCTCGTTCTTGGAAATAAAAACTTTTTGGTTTACAGACTCTGCGCGATAGAACATCGTTCAAAATGTATCATCCTGTAATGTTACATCGTTCAAAATGTATCATCCTGTACACCTTGAATCGTTATTAGCGTATAGAAATTATTAGTGTAAAGAAAAAATTAGCGTCATTCATTCTAATTTAGTGCCAGGAGACGTGGCAGATTATGGTCCACGTCCTTAAATAGTGTAACCTATTCTATTAAAGGTATCAATGTCAAAATTTTGGGGTGCCGATATAGAGTTCATAACGCTAATAACGATTCGCAGTGTAGTTCAAAAGTAGGCGTACCTATTGTAGGTCTTTTGTCGGCGCCTTCATCGTAAGTTGTGTTATGGGCTTTTCATGCGATCGTCTTAAGTCACTACTTTGATCAGCGACCGTCCGATCGTCCAAATCTGACGATAGTCCTATCGTAAGTTGTGTTATAGGCTTTTTCATGTGGTCTTCTTAGATCGCTACTTTGATCAGAAACCGTCCGATCGTCCGAATCTTACGGTTTAAATAAAAAGTTGCTCAAAACACACATAAAAATATATTTTTGTCCGTTTTTTTTTCAAATTTAGACATGACGTTTAATTCTCTATCGATCCATGTGCAACTCAACCTTGTTACTATTTTATTTCATTTTGCGGCCAATACAATATGGGTCTTAACCCATCGTCCTTTTTTCATTCACTCTCCTACCCTTCTGCATTGAATGCAAAAATTCAACTCTAGTTTCTGATTTTGGTTTTTGTGATGTATCATTAACACTGCCTGTTCTAACTAGTTAATTTTTTTTTATATTTTTTTTATGTTTTCTCCCTGCCTTTCACATTAAATCATGGGTAAACGCAGCAGTGTGGTTAGAGTTTGTTGCGAGTATCTTGTGTCCATACATGTCTCATTTTATATTTTAATGTAAACCACCTTGGTCTTAAACGGATACTAATGTGCAATTTGTTACCAATTTATTTACAAGTAAAAGTTGTGACAGTATATTCACTTGTGTTTGGATTCATCCCCGTTTGAATCCGGAGTTGTAGCAGTTTCATTTGATCTTTCTTTTTCTGGTGTTTATGTTTGTTGCCGATTGAACTTGCAGTAGTAGAAAGTACTATTGCAAAACAGTAATTATTCACGATACTTATTCTTAAAGTCATCTGTACAGTAGTTATCTTATCAACGATACTTATTCTAAATTAGTAATACTGACTATGGTATTATTTGTGATAATTATTTTCTCGTCTCCATGTGTCTCCCTCAGCTTGATGGCTTCCAAAATGCTGCCATGGAGATGGTGAAGCCATCACATGGAACAACAACACTCGCTTTCATTTACAAGCATGGCTTGGTGGTTGCGGTTGATTCACGAGCAACAATGGGACCATATATTTGTGAGGCCCAAAAAACCCTAAGAAACCCTAAAGAACCCTAGAAAATCCTAACAAACCTTGTGTAATGTAGATCATTTTGTGGTTTGTACTTTTTCACTAGCAACAATGGGCCCATATTTATGTAAGCTCTTTTTTGTAATTCTATGTAATGTGGATCTTCTTGTAGTTCACTTTTTTGTTTGGCTCCGGTTGATTTACGAGCAATGATTTTGCCAAATATGTGAGCTTTACTGTGCAGACCTATATCATGTGGATCTTATTGTGGTTTGTACTTTTTTTGTTTTCATTGTTGTTATTTGGTTTTCGTGGTCAAGTTTGTGAAGTTTATTTCCACCTGAAACTGCATCTATCATTTTGTCTATGTCATATACCTTTACTGTTTTACTTTTTTTGAAGTGTTTTATTTCCTCTCAAACTTTTTGCCTACCCTCGACTAAAAGCACACAATAGACAGACGATTTTTTTTTTGTTCTGAAGCTCTCTTTATAGAAGCATCTTTTCTGCTTTTTTTTTTACCAAACTGATATTTATTCTATTCTATTTTATTCTGTTTTATTCTGTTTCTTATTTTATGCAGCTTCTCAGACTGTGAAGAAAGTGATTGAGATTAATCCTTATTTGTTAGGAACCATGGCTGGTGGGGCGGCTGATTGCCAATTTTGGGAACGTAATCTCGGTCGTCAGGTATGAATATGAGAGGGAGGCGAGGGAGAGCGGAGGAGGGAGAGGGGAGGAGGGAGAGGGGAGAGGGAAAGAGCGAGAGGAGAGGAGCGAGAGGGGAGAGGAGAGGGGGGAGGAGCGAGAGGGGAGAGGAGAGGAGAGGGGAGGGCGAGGAGAGGGGAGGGCGAGGAGAGGGGAGGGCGAGGAGAGGGGAGGGCGAGGAGAGAAGCGCAGGAAAAGACAGGTGGTGAAAATCAAGAGGGAAGGGTGGAGTGGCAACGGGGACAGATAAGGGAAGAGGGAAGATGGATAGGAGAGAGGGTGGACAAGGAAGAGTTAAAGGAGAGGGGAGAAATGGTGAGAGAATTGAAGGAAGAGAGACGCGAGGCAGTTTAGTCAGTTTAGAAAGCATTAGAAACACGCGGGGATTTCAAGATGATTAATCTCAAAAGTTTGTCAAGTTAATGGGATTTTATTACTTCATATGTTATGGACACGTTTGTTTTTGAATTTCATGTCATTGTAAGCCATGTTCTGATACAAGATCAAATATCAGAGGAGAAGCCTGAAACTGCTTTTGTGAGTTGGTCCTATTTCTGCCTTTTCTATCAAAGGTATTTTTTTGTAAGTGCTTTAGAGGATTCGTCAAAGCAGCTGAAAGAGCTGCCCACTTATAATTAAGCCGGACGAGTCGTATCAATAGTATTTTCTTTATTTGCATCAAAATGTGGTTGGACTTCTGTTCGCAGTGTCGTCTTCACGAGCTTCAAAACAAAAGAAAGATTTCAGTTTCTGGAGCATCAAAACTTTTGGCCAATACACTATATTCGTATCGTGGAATGGGCCTCTCTATGGGTACTATGATTGCTGGATGGGATGAAGGGGTGAGACTTTCATTTCTTTTCCTTTATTTTTCATTTGTCATCATTTAGAGGTGTACACTGTGAGGGTATTATTAATAATTTGGTGCCTGTTTTTTCTGCCCTTTGACTACCAAGTAGCATTTTTTTCTTACACTAATGATTACATTCGTACTTCTAATTATATGAGCTGTCAAAAAGTATTTACGTCATGTGCACCTAAATTAGGATTAGTAATACTTAAACAATCCTCATGCTAATAATTTCTTCACTCTAATAGTGATATGTGTGTAGCGTTAAACGTCTCAGTTGGAAATTGTTCAGTGGTTCTGACAGTTATTAAGGTTTAGGTTCTGTTATAAGTTGTTGTTTAAATCCATAAGATGCTAAGTAAATAAAAAATATAAGGCCCTCTGAAGTTCACAAAAATGAAGTCGAAGAATAACTTGTTATCTATTTAGGAAAAGTGTCTGCTGTCATATTTATGCATCTTACCTCTCTGAATCTTAACTTACTTTGAAAAACGTAAATGTACCTCACTAATAGATTTAGCTTTTTTACTTAGCCACATACGTTTTCATTTTTGACACTATCATATCGGCCTTTTGGTTTTTTTTGTTTTAGTAGATTCCCATGCAAACGATTTCTATGCATAGTCTGGTTAGTTATTTCTTTGAATAGAACAAGTTTGAATTGTAGAGATGAATTCTCATTTGTACTCCTGTTCCTTTCTTTCTTCCTGGTAAATCTGTCCGTGTTTTGTGCGATTGTCTTTGGGAAGTAAAGCTTTTAAATAAAGTGTTTAGGGCTTTTTATTTTTTTTGGGCTGGATTTGTTCAGGGACCAGGGCTATACTATGTTGATAGTGCTGGAGCTCGGATAAAAGGACAACGGTTTTCAGTTGGATCTGGATCACTGTATGCTTATGGAGTTTTGGATTCTGGGTAAGATGTGAATGGTTTATTGCAAAAGGTTTTATATTAAGGGTTTTAATTTGCAGGGTTGAAGGGTTCGAGAATGCTTATGGAGTTTTTGGCACAGGGTAAGGTTCAAATGGTTAAATTTAAGGGTTCGAGGTAAGGCTTCCTGTCATATTTCTTCAAATGTGCGTAAAGCTTTAGTCAAATGTGCACGAGGGAGAGGGGGAGAGGGAGAGGGAGAGAGGGAGAGGGAGAGAGGGAGAGAGAGAAAGGGAGCGAGGGAGAGTGATAAAGGGAGAGGGAGAGAGTACACGATGTTGCTCCAATTTGGAAAACGTATGGTTTAAAGGTTACGCCACAAGAAAACCAATATATTCATATGCAATAGAAAGTCTGGTCACTCCACAGCAGCCTCATGTTCTTTTTAGGGGCCTCTCTCTCTTCCTCTCCCTCTCCCTCTCCCTCTCCAAAGCACAAATACCCTGCATACATGAAGTGCTTTTTGTATTTTTTTTTAGGACATGGCTGATGGTTTACAAATCCAATATCTCAAAAGTTCAACTCAAAGATTGGAACATGACAATCTGTTTTCAGAGTTTTTAGAGGAAAATCACTTTCATATTTCCATGTGTTAAGATATTTAGGTCATGTCTAGGAAACAATAATTTTATATGCAGAAACAGTAAAATGTTTAAGTTGGATTTGCCAAAAAAAAAATCCATTTATAGAATAATTGATTTTATTTGAAGGTCAGATGAACATCGAGGATTACTTTCGTTCGCACAACTTTTTGCAGTGTACAAAAGACCGTCAGTTTGGAACATAATAATCAATTTTTAGAGCTTTTAGAGGAAAATCAATATCATTTTTCCATGACTGAAGGTAAGGTTTAGGAAACAAGATATGCAGAAACAAGAAAATGTTTAAGCTGGATTTGCCAAAAAAAAAGTTCCATCTATAGAATAATCGGGTTCCAAAATAAAAACCCATTTATGAATAATTGGGTTTATTCGAAGATCTGATAAATGTAGAGGGTTACTTTCGTTCACGCAACTTTTTGTAGAGTACAAAAAATCGACAGAACTAACCGTGAATTCCTATTAGCGTTGAGAAATTTATAGTGTGGGGGTTATTTTAGTGTTGTGAAACTTTGTATTTTAGTGTTCTGAGAGATGTGGATGATTTTCAGCCGCTTACCAAAAGCGTTAAGGAAAAAGCAATAAGTGTTATTGACTCTATTATCTGTTCATGGTAAAAAAAAAATCCCTCCCTCCCTCCCTCCCTTTTTTTACTAGCCGACTCAGCCTCGGACTTTCATTTTCTTCTCCGCTTTCGTTCCTCCTTTTTTTTTGTTCCCCCTATTTTTGGGTTCTCCGGTTTCAAATTTTTCACAAGATGAGACAGGAGTAGTAAAATGCTTTTCAGTAAAGTCTTCCTCGTTTCTCGCTCCGTTTTGCATTTTTTCTTTTCTTCTTTTTCTCTTTTGGAGTTTCAATTTCAAATTTGATTATGTCACAAGATGAGACTGTAGCAATAAACCTTCTCGTTCTCCCTCTCTTTTTTTTTCTTTTCTTTTTTTCTTTTTTTTTCTTTTCTTTCGGGGTTCTAGTTCCAAATTTGATATGTCGCAAGACGAGGCAGTATTAATAAACTTTTTGTTCCTTTTCTTTTTTCTTCTTTTTTTGGTGTTTCCAGTTCCAAATTTTATATGTCACAAGACGAGGCAGTAAAATTAAAAAAATTGTTACCTTTTCTTTGTTTTTCTTTTTTTGGTATCTCCAGTTTCAAATTTGACATGTCACAAGACGAGGCGGTGGAGCTTGGGAGGAGGGCAATCTATCACGCGACATTTCGTGACGCGGCAAGTGGAGGAACTGTTAGTGGTAAGTATTCAGTTTCTTTTTCTTCACAAAGTGGAAAATCTCCCTCTTTCCCTCCCTCCCTCCCTCCCTCCCCCCCCCCCTCTCTCCCTTCTTTCCCTCCATCTGTCCGTCCCTCCCTCCCAACCTCCCCTCCCTCCCTCCTATTCTACCCTCCCCCCCCTCCCTCCCTCCCTCCCTCCCTCCCTCCCTCCCTCCCTCTCTCAATAGTTACGAATTGTATTTGAACTCGTAAAATTTATTGTTTACAAAATGGAATTTGAACTTGTACATGTATATGTTTTTCCGAATGGATTTTGAACTCTCCCATAAATTTTATTACGAAACAGTATTTGGACCCTTCATCCGTTTCTTATTCTTTTCTTCTTTTTCCTTTTTTATTTATTTTCCTTTTTTATTTATTTTCCTTTTTTATTTATTTCCCTTTTTTTTTTGTAAATTTTACAGTGTATCATGTCGGTGCCGAGGGATGGACGAAAGTTTCGGGAACTGATGTGACTGATCTCCATTATCAGTATTATCCTCCAAAAACTGAAGAAACAACACCAGAAACTACCGTAACAGCATAGAAAGGCTCCCAACTGTTTGAAATTTCTCGTCGAGGGTCTCTTCATATACGTGTGTATCATCATCTCTGGAGCATTTGAAAAAACGTTTAAACAAGGAGGAGCCTGTTTGAAGTGGAGATTCATGCACGTTTTTTTTCTCGAAGGTCGATATTTTCTCGTTAAGGAATGTATTGTATATGAAAGTGATATGAAAGTGACATGATAAAACCTTTTTTGTATAAAATTTTCTGTGTACCGATGACAGTCATGTACAATATTCAACATGTGGGAGTTGGATGTTTGACTCGTAGTTTGACTTTCGAATAATTTTGTTTGTTATAAATGTGTGGTTTCCATGGTTTCAAAATCATAAGACATATCGGAATATGATGAGTATGGTGTATTGTATCATTTGTCACAACTACACCGCCTATCGTTATTAGGGTTAAGGATTTATTGGTGTTAATGTTAGAACGTATAATACTAACTTAGTGCAAGGTGACTTGGCAGATAGTTGTTCACTTCCTTAAATAGTATTGTTAACCCTATTTTGTGATTTTCGGCCAAAAGAACTTGTGACCGAATTAGTGTTATTAACTCTAATAACTACGAGTGGTGTAGTTAGAGATAGGGACGCAATGTTGAAAATGACACAAATTCCAGGTTGGTGTGCTATGAGTGAATTTAGTTTTTACTCGTGCCCTCCCACCTGCAATTACACATTCGATTTGCTACACAGTACGGTATGTTAAGGTACACAGCACATCGTCATTAAAGTAAATAACTCTACCTCAAGTGAGTTAAGGCATGTTCCCATTTGACATAGTAAGGGTTATTTTTTTTTCTGTCGTTTTCCTTTGAAACTTAGCCCCCAACGAGAAAATCTTCAGCCGTATCAAAAAAATGAAAATACCAAAGTACAATATCTGTGTCTTCCAACTTTAAATGTACTACAGTTTGTCTTCTAGCGCATTTCGACCCATTTTCGCATCACTCCATCTCATCTTTGCGAGGTGGTTTTAGTCAAAGTAACAAGTTGTAAGCGAATAGGAAGACGTTGGGGCATGCGTCACATGCTTTGAAAATTTTTTTACAGTACGCGGTAAATAGGAGGGTTCATAGGTCTGCCGGGAAAAAGCGTTCGCGAGGGATCGTGAGTCTGGTTGAGAAATGGGGCAAGTAGAAGGAGGTACTGTGAACGCTAGAGTTACTAAACCATCTCCTCCCCACGGCACACCTCTGTTCATTCTTGATTTTGAGGCAATGGACAATGGAGGCTGTCTACCTGGTTGTCATAAAGGCAAAATGATTGATGATTCTCCGGGATCAAAAATGATTGTAGCTCCCATATAGGGGGAGTAGGTGTGGGAATTGATACTGAATCTCAATTTAGCCAAAAATGACAGCAAATGGCCAGATTTATGATGATGGACCTACCAAAGGTCACCACGGAAGGTGTGCATTTTACAACCCAAAACGTGCAATAGAAGAACCATCCAGGTATAAAAGGGGTAAAAAAAGAAAAGAAAACGGATTTTGAGTGAATGAAGCTAAACCCTTTTAAAATCGGTGAGGGTTTTTGAACGCTTTAGCGGTTTGGCGGTTCAGTTTGGTGAAATCAAACGTTTTAACCTTCTACAAGTTTTTATTTTTTTTGGTTCAGCCGAGCCGAACCGAACCGGGCACAGTGCTTGACTTCGGTAGTGTGCAGTTTGGTTAGTAAGTACGGTCTACTTTTGTAGTGTGTATTTTAGAAAGCAAGAAGTGTACGTCTTGTAGTAAATCGGGACGATGCTATTTGCCGATAAGCTATAGTGGATTGTGGAAATGACCTCGATCTGACATAATTTATTGTTTGCCTATCAAATGCGATAGCTACGCCAGCTGATTGATTATTTGTTGGAGTTAGCACGGTTGACTGGTAGTCTAGGTGCTTGCAACTCTTGCATTGCAGACATTGTAACAAGGGCGAACATGAGGAGAGGGGAGACAAATGTGACAAGAGTCATAAGCACGATAAGCCTCACAAGTGGCTAAAACGGTCGCATTTGTGGGCAAGGGAAGCCGTAAGGATGAGTTAACTGGAGACAAGGCAATGGATTATGAGGTGGTGACGTCGGGAAAGGAAGGCACGGAAGGATTAGCTTCCATTCAGATTATTTTGGGTTTCAGATTTTCAAACTTGTTGCTAGAAAATATTACAACATTGGCTTGCAATTGCCAACAATTTTGTTCCAGAATACGTTTGAAAAAAGACCTTTCCATTTATCCTCTGTACATAAATGATTTTTTTTTTATACGATATGAACACTAGGAGTAACTTGGAAGTGTAGTTCTGTGCCTGATCAGCCGATCAGCAGAATCACTACAATATCGCGATTCGAACAGGGGAACGAGCTGCAGATGAGCGATTCGCGGCTGTTTCACTGCAGCCACGCTACCCGTCAGAGGTCGCAAATGTCAAAATTTTGGATACTTGAACCCGACGAATTTGTTTTTTTTTTAAATTTGAACACCCGATACCCAACCGGGTTATGTCATGCTCCTAAATTGTTACCCGTTACTCGATACGCCTTTACGAAAATAAAAGTTAACCGAAACTCGATTTCCCGCGACTACCCGTAACCGCCCGTACCCGAAGAAGTACAAAATTGATGGTACATCTCCCTCATACCTTCCACTATACCAAAAGTACAAAATACAATTATGCTGGATAGTATGGACAGTACATAACCTTCAATTTTTTTCGTTTTTTGCTTACCCAAACGTACCCTATATTTATATTTTTATTGTGACTCACCCTCCCGAATCCGCCCGGCCTCCAGAATTTGGCACCCGAATCCGTTCCGGATCCGACGCGGGCGGTCGGGTAACGGTCGGGTACGGATTCGGGTACCCGATTGCGACCTCTGCTACCCGGCTTCTTCATCTGGCGCCTGGAGTGCGGCTGCGATTCAACGATTTCACTTCGACCAGAATGCCAACGCGTCGTTGACCTGAATGTTTCGCACCGGCGATGTTTGTCGAACGCTGGTAGGGCGTTGACCACTGCATTGCCGTACTGTAAAGGATTTTGCCGTACACTTTTGTCAACTGGCAAGGAATTTGCCGATCTCCGTTCGATATGACCCTAACCACGGAATTGGATTCAGTTCGAGTCTTCCAAGAATGCGCGTCTCGCACTTGAGAGTCGTAACGCGGTCGATGACGGTTGGCAATTTGGTCGAATGGCAGTCTGGTCACGTCGCACGCGTGTGCACAAACGACGGTTCAGACCAGTCCAGCTTCCGTACACGGAAGCGTACTTTCCAGGAAGCGCTCCAGTACAGTCGCATGCGGTGCTGCAGTGCGCCTTTTCCGCCGTCCACCGCAATTCGCCGCGTTCCTCGTTTCGGAATTTGGAACCCGCCACACGTCACGTCACAGCCAGGCAGAGAGGCGCCGCAGCCGAATACGCGCGTTTACAGCCGTCGATCTAGGCAGCGACAGATCTGGAGCGTGCGATGGTTCCTCTCACGTTTCAGTGGCGGCAATCCCTGCGACAAGCTGCGGCTCCACCCTCGCAGCAACTTCTTTTAAATACTGACTTGGGACGGAGGGGAAAACTACCGAAGAAAAACATCTCTCTCAAAACACATCCACTATTACGGCAGCCTAGTGGGAAACCGGCCCCAAACTAGAAAGCTTTCAAACATTTGTTCATTAAGTATGGTGATTCTAAGAGAGACAGAGAGGAGAAAAAAGACCGCCATGGCTAAGGCGAATCTATCTCCCAAACTTGGTTGGAGCTTGGTCATGTGTGCCGTGGCGTTGGCGATGAGCCACACTATTTCCTGCACGGAGGCGGCACGCAGTTTCGGAATGAGGGTCGACCGCGATAAAATGGCAAACCGCGTGTCCGGGCGAACTTTGATGACAGTCTCCTCCACTTACTTCCCCGACTGCGATTTTTTCCTTTCGGCGGACAACGACACCATCCCAAGCATCAGGTAGAATGGAAGACCCAACTCGGTTTCTCCATTTGGGCGCGTTTACATGTTTAAATATGAATATTTTGATTCCTTTACATTGGGTTGAACGCTTAGCACATCGATATGGAAACCAATCAGCCTGGAGTAGGATGGAGAGGCTAGAGTAAGAGAGAGTGATGAGAGTGAAGATAGGCAGTAGGGAGGGAGAGAGTGGAGGATGTATGCAAAGTGAGATAGAGGGAGGCGGGAGGGAGAGAGGGAGAAGTGGAGAGAGGGTAGGGAGGGAGGCAGAAAAGGTGGGGAAATAGGGGGTAAAATAGTTGGGGCGAGTGTTAAAGATGGAAAAGGGACGAAGAGTGAGGGGAAAGGAGTGAGGGAAATGATAAAGTCGGGATGGTGGTTACATTTTCTTCAGACCTTCTCCTCTTTCCCCCCTTTTCCATCACGCCTCTTCTCTCACTCCCCATTTGTCTTTCCCTCACTCTTGTTCTCACTTCTCTTTCTTTACCTCACCTCGTCGCCTGTTTTCTTATTCTATTATTATTCTCTCTGTCTTTCCCTAATTATATCTAAACCTCTTTGCTGGTTCGGCCTAAGCTATAATTAGCAACTTCTGCGGTGAAATTATGTTGAATTATGTTTGAATGCTCATGAAATCCGTATAATAAGCTCTATCGGTTTTTTTATTTTTTTCTTATCTGTAAATAGCCTTTTTTTCTTTAGTGGATCACTTTGACACCTTTCGGAACTTATTGGAAACATAAAATGCTGAAAGCATGCTTAAAAAACAGTCAACAATCTCAACTTCTAAGCTCTATATATTTTTTAAAACTTTGAATTTTTCCCTTGTAAATCAATGTCCTCTTAAAATTCACGCGCAATAAACTGGAAGATTTTATTCAATCCCATTTTCTGACCGGATAGCAGAATGTTGAATGGTTTCCAGTCTCTTTGTGATGTATCTTTTAGAAGCTCCAGTTGATCCTCCAGTTTTGAGGGGAAATTTGAATTTTGACCTATAGTTACCCTGGCTTGTCGTCGATAATCACAAAATTATGTTATTAGGGGCAAAATCAACCCATTTGCATATTCCGCTTCGGAATGCCCAAATGTAGCATTGTGCTTTTCTTTATCATTCAATTCAAAACCATTTTACGGTCTCACTGTCAAAGTAACAATTATGAAATAACACCAATCCTTTAATATTACCGTTGTGCACGTGCAAATTTGGATTTTCCATGATTTTTGGAAATCAAATAATCCCGATGATACACCAAGAAACTAAAATCTGTGTCGAAGTGCACAGAATACGAATCCTATTTTCCTTTTTACTTTGAGAAAATGCTTTGTATTTTAGCAACCCATATATTCGATGTTTTTGTTTCATATTCGAGTTCATTTGAAAAACACAAATAGAACTGACGCGAAAGTTATGGTCCATTTCAGTTTGGAAGGATCGAGTGACACGGGAGTAGGGCCCTACGTTATGGACTCCGTGAGTGGAGAGATTATTGAAGTGGATAGTTCTGGAGAGGCCTATTTTATCTGCTCGGATAAGGCGGGAACTAGCGTTGGCAACCAGTTCTACGTCAACGGACAACAAGCCCAGATGAAGTTCCGCACTTTTAATTCGGTAAGTTTTAAAATCTGGAAGTACTTCATTGGCACATAATAATCTGTCACTAGTTAATCTCTATGTTTAAGGCGGTTACAAGTCCATGTGCCCAAACTAGTTCATTTTCGGTTACTAAAAAAGGCCAGTGTAGTAACTTTCACTTCATGGAAGGTTTTTTTTCCATAAACATAGCAAAGCAGTAACAACTTGACAAGGATTCAAATCTATTAGAATGCAGTTGGATGGAGGCTTATGGGATACAATTTGGCATCTGTTGCAGGCGCCGAAGAGCTACTACGAAAACTCTTGCTTTGCGATTCCTCTCACCGCGGTACAAATTCCAAGCGGCAATAGCGTCATAAACCTCAACTTGGGGGACACATACCAACAAATTTACCCCGACGAGCGCCGATGCCTTATCTTTGCCACGGGCCCCTCTATCGCATCTTGCACCTGTTCACCGTCCGTTACCCCCGTTTCTTCACCTTCACCTCCTCCTCATTCGCCATCACCTCCCCCTCCTTCATCGTCACCTCCTCCACCATATTCTCCACCTTCACCTCCTCCTCCCTCACCTCCTCCTTCGCCATCTCCTCCTCCTTCGCCGTCTCCTCCTCCTCCTTCACCGTCACCTCCTCCTCCTCCTTCACCGTCACCTCCTCCTCCTTCGCCGTCACCTCCTCCTCCCTCACCTTCTCCCCCGCCTCCATCACCACTCCCACCTCCACCATCTCCTCCCCTTCCTTCGCCTTCACCTCCTCCACCATCGCCTCCTCCTCCGCCCCCTCCTTCACCACCGCCTCCTCCCGCATGCACCACCTCTTGCCCATCCACTCCATTGGAGCTTTGTGACTTCTATTTCGAGGGATACAAAAGCAAAATCCCCACGTTCACACTTGTAAATGACGAGGGAACGAGCTTAAGCCCCGGTTTGAGGACGAATAAAACAGGAGATGAGATTGTCGTCGAGGTGGACGAGTCCGGTTTAGCTCTCTTCCGAGAATGTCCGGCAGTTACTAACCCTGTCGGAAATCAGTTCTACCTAAATGGGGAAGATGCTGTTTTGAAAGGCCGGACCTTCCAAACGACACCTGGCATCGATTACTTCCGCAGCCGTTGTGTCATGTTGCCCATTACGGTGTTCAGAATCATGTATAAGGGTGTTGCTTTCAATGTTCCAGCGGACGATACGGAGAACCTCTTTGACACAACAAGGCAATGTGTGATGTTTAAGACGTCGTAGGTTCTTACAAATAGTTTGTTCCAATAGATCAAATTGGAAAAAAATATCATGAAATGTTCACTCTTGTGCAACTTAGAGACGATGCTCGAAGTTACTCGAGCACTGCGGTTATTTGCTAGACAATCTACTCCAATTATGATTTCCTTAGCCTAAAAGGTGTAAATAGATATTAGTCTAGGTGATTGTAAATACTTGATTGTATATTTTTGATTACTTTTGCGGGAAATTTTTCATTTCCCCTCATATATTATTAATCAGGAATCGGATTCCCCTTTTGTGTGTTCTTCTTGTCAATTTTTGCATTACTTGCATTGATTTTGCCAAAAGTTGTTGTTACCTTATCTTTTTTTTTCATTTTCGGCTACCAAGTTTGTAAATAGTTTCGCTAAATCTTAGCCACGGCGAAAGAAAACTTTGTGCGTCTTCATCGTTCAATTTGTTTTTGTCGAGGTTATTGAGAAAGGAAGTAGGGACCTTATCCGCACAAAAGATAAATAAAAGCTTACAGGTGTAACAATTGACTGATTCCATCCAATAAATAGATGAAAGAGATTTCAATTTTATTTTTTTATTTGTTGATAATTTATCTTCATTTTGTACAAACATCTGGCTTTCTTTCTTTTTATCATGGTCCTTGTTGCCAACTTTTATGTTAGGCATGCGTACGCTGTTAAGTAGCGTGGTAGCTTTTGAAAGAGATGTAAGTTAGCAACAATGCATCTTTAGTTGATCATCTGGAATTTGAAGGTGTTTAAAGTTTAAGAGGGACTTATGTGGAGGAGGAAAAGTTTTGGCTAAAATGTATTGTCGTTTGGCGGATTCTCTTATGCTCTCTTTTGTGGTGAATGCTTCCGCTTCTGCTGTTTTTTTTAGTTCTTTGTGGTGTTACCCACCTTATCATTTTTTAGACTTGTTTTTTCAGAATCCTACGCAGAATTAGTGGATTTCTTGTAAATTCTGGCACGTTGCAGTCCTCACCGACAGCTGGCAGTGGGCTGCGTGGCAAACAGTTTATAAATGTTATTGGAAGGGATGGTGAGGGTGTGTGGCTAGCTTGAATCGTGAAACGTGTGAAAGGACAGCTGGCGATTTGCTGGACGGAGAGAGTGGCACGTGGAAAGAAGCTCGAAAGCAAGAGAACGAGTGGAGGAGGCTCAAGTGTTAAGATTCCTAGCATCGGGGGATAGAATGGACGATCCCAATAAAGGGATTGATGAGCCGGCCAGGATTTGTTCCTGGGACCTTTCACTGTATCTGAGGATGTACTAACCACTGTACCACCAGCTCAGATGTTATGCTGGCGGGTCCAATTTTGTATAGTTTTTTAGTGTGGATATTACCACAATTCCGGGTATCGAGCGGTACACTTTTCGTACGTCAACATCAAGGACACGTTGGCCATTGGATTTCAATGGAATGAGATCCTAATTTAAGTGTTGGCTATGATGAGAGTTAAGATTTCTGACCTTGTTTAATTTTGCAACAAATAGTATCGATCGAAGGAAGAATCCTTAGTAAAAGGAATTTTTTGTTGGGAAGGCCTCAATCTCGTAAGGTTTTGATAATGCCACACCTTTGTATCCACTACTGTACTCTTTTCAATTTTGAAGTCAAGTATGGTCCAAGTCTTCCGCTTATCACAACCATTCACTATCGAAAACTGGATCGAAGACTTGATTGAAGACTCATACAAGTTAAACTTAGGGCGAATTTCCCTGTTTTCCCCAAAACATAGAGTATTAATAATGGTACCAAACATAATGTTATGTTATCAAATATTGTTTTCCCAAACATAGAGTATTAATAATGTTAACAAGGTTAATACAAAGAATTCATAATAAGGTGCATTTATTGCCTGAAAAAACGGAAGCCTGAGTTAGATTCCCTCAACCAATACGACAAAAACGTTACTAGCAAAATGTAATGAAGAGATTCTTGCTTTTATTGTTTGGGGAAAACAACAGGTTTATTATTAGATGATTATGCTGGAAAAACTGTACGTTAGCTATCTAAGTACACCGTGTATCGTTATTAGGGTTAATAATTTTTTTGCCACTTAAACATCTTTTCTCCGTACACTCCTGTCCGATTTCCATATGGAGGCCGCCCATCGGGAAGATGAAAATCTTGGCTTTCAATCCCAACCGTCAGATCTATAATCGGACATATGTGTACGGATAATTTTTTTTTTAACTGGCAAACAAAACATTAACACTAATAGCGATATACGGTGTAGCAAGGTAATTCAGAAAGTTTTCTGTTTGGGCAAAATGAGGAATTCAAGTTATCCACTCTATATGATGAAGTCATTATGCATGGCCAGTGTTTGAATTGACAATATAAACTTTTTTATTTATCCACGCTTAATATTGTCAATTGAACAACAAACAAGGTTGCGTCACGCTAGCGGAATTTAGTTTCGTCACCGTAACATCAATTTTCCTTTTTAGGTACAAAACAAACAAGAATATAACAAAGTGTTATTTGAAATATTGTGGTTGTGATTATTAAAGTGGTTTTTAAAGTGACCTTTAGATTTTCAGGGTTTATGTTGATGGTTATTCATAAAAAAATTGTAAAAATTTAGCACATAGTGAATTTTACAAAATTGCACAAAATCCTTAATACTTCTCAATCGTGTATAATACGCATCACATTAGGATAAAGCGTGCGGAGTTTAATGATGATGAGTATACAAAGAGAAATGTATAAAATCATCGCACATATATATCCGTGCATAATGACTTCATCATAAAAAAAAAAATCCTTTCATTTCTCCATCGTGTATAAGATGCATCAAATAAATATAAAAGGTGACAGCAAATGTGCAACAAAAGCACACAAATTCAATTCTTTAAATTCAGAATCGCCAAACCATATAGACATAGTTATGATTTTTTTTGTGAAATTATCAACCAAACAATGACCTTAACTTTGAATTGCAACATTATGAAAACAAATGGTTGGACTGTACCTAGTTATTTTCATAAAGTGATTTTGGAGAAAATAGATTGTCTTTCTTTTTTTTTCAAATTTGAACCCTCTCCCTCTCCCTCTCCCTCTCCCTCTCCCTCTCCCTCTCCCTCTCCCTCCCCCCTCCCCCTCTCCCTCTCCCTCTCCCTCTCCCTCTCCCTTTCCCTCTCCCTCTCCCTCTCCCTTTCCCTCTCCCTCTCCCTCTCCCTCTCCCTCTCCCTTTCCCTCTCCCTCTCCCTCTCCCTCTCCCTCTCCCTCTCCCTCTCCCTCTCCCTCTCTGGTGGTTACATGCTAATATAGTGTAAGATAGTCAACAAGTATTATAATCTTAAAGACTCCAGAGTTTATCAACACTAATTGTCGTTTGAGATTCACCTTCAAACAAAGGGTAAAGGACGTGGAGGCATTGGGTTGATTGGAAGTGGAGGAGGAGAGGAGCGAAGGGGTGGAGGAGGGGATGAGAGAGGGGAAGGAGGTTGAAGAGGGGGGACTAAAGGAGGAGAGGAGCGAAGGGGTGGGGGAGGGGACGAGGGAGGGGATGAGGGAGGGAAAGGAGGTTCAAGAGGGGGGTACTAAAGGAGGAGAAGAGCGAAGGGGTGAGGGAGGGGACGAAGGAGGTGGAAGAGGGGGCTTTGAAAGAGGAGGTGAAAGAAGTGGTGGTGGACGAGGGAGTGAAGGAGGAAAGAGAGGGGGAGGGGGAGGGGGGAGGAGGAGAGGGAGAGGGAGGGGAAGGGGAATGGGGAGCGGGAGGGAGAGGGCGAGGGGGGGGAGGGGGAGAGGGGAGGGGAGACGGAGGGGGAGGTGATCGCGGTGGTGAAGGAGGCGGTGAAGGAGGTGGGCGGGGGGTGGTAGTAATGGAGGAGGTTGTCCAAAACGTGGTGAACTTAGTGGAGGTGGTTGTAGTACTGGAAAAGAAAATAGTTTTTTAGTGTTGAAACAACCATATTTTTGCATACCCCTTTATTTTTCTGGTAAACATTGTTGCTCAAAAATAAATTAGTTATAGGAAATTTTTAACAACTTGCTTCGTTTAGCAAAACTCAAAAACCTTTCCAAAAATAGTAAAATTTTATGCAATGAAACGAAAATGCTTGAATATTAAACCGCACTAATAAACAGATTCGATATTCCACAGATATATTACCACAAAACTGAAAGTGTTTTAGGCATGAGACCAAAATAGTGGAAATTGCCTATATTTCTATTGCTGCGAAATATATATAGATAGCATTTTTTTTTTCGGAGGCAAAATCGCCACAAGAAATAGTACATTTGCAAGTGAATTTGCTCGCGACGTCGGTGTAGCCTTGGTTGCAAGCACATGCACGTGTCGTCCCATTTTTACTCAAACAAGTATCGTTTCCCCCCACAAGGTCCTCCGAGTTGCGTTGCATTGCAAAATGATTCACAATCGTTCCTATTACGTTGATCGTTGGATCCACATCCAGATGGGAGGCTCGAGTCAAACAGGCAATTGCCACTCAATTCCCAATAGTATGGGTGTCCGTTGATTGTTGCAATTGGCCCAGTGAAGTAGTTGTTGGAAATAGTCCTGTTCATAATATTTGTGAGTGGAAATAGAAAAGTAGTTACTGACTTTTGACTCTGCTCTAACTATCACACTCTTTAAAAAGTATGGAGTAGGTGAAAGGAAGGAAATAGTTTTTGTTTTTCGTTTACTCCCTTAATTTAAGAATGTTTGGAAGGTAATTTGGTGGCGAAAGGAGAAGGGAATTGTTAAGCAGAAAAGAGTGTTTGCAGATTCTTAGTAATTAAAGGCATTTGAAAAAATCTTTTTATTTCGTTCCTTCTTTTTAACCGGGATAAAGACAATTGAGTTCCTTAAGACCGAAATGAAAAAAGCAAATGTAAAAAAGGATGTAAACGTCAACCAAAAACAAAAAAATTAACGCAATAGATTAAGAAAAGGTACTAAGGGTGAACCTCCATCAGGCGAAAAGTGGGGTTGTTTACTGGAAAAAGTACATTTTCGTACATATCCAGCTCATTTCCGTACTGTTTTTTTTTTTATATAAATCATGATTACTCAAGAGTTTCCAAACATCTGGGCGACAACGTCGACCGTGCCGATTATGAATTTTTGAAGCAAAAGGTCCCTCCGTCCAGTGATTGGCTACTCTCCTCAGGGAGGACATTAGCCAATCACCGGACGTGTACAATGTTTACGCGTGGAAAGGTCACGTACGAACCACGCGCCTTCGGATATTTGCCACGCGCCTTCGGACAAGCGGGAATCAAATCCAACGAAAACAACGAGAAAATGTTTGCCGTGACGCCTCCTCCACCATCTGTTGACATCCGAAATTTGCGGCGCCACGACGAAGCACGAACGACAAAACAACGACAAAAAGAACAAAACACAAGCGTACCATAGTTCAAATGTAGGCGTTTTTATGGTAGGCCTTTGGTCGGCGCCTTTATCGTAAGTTGTGTTATGGGCTTTTCATGTGATCTTCTTAAATCACTACTTTGATCAGCGACCGTCCGATCGTCCGAATCTGACGGTGTAAATAAATCTTTTTGGTCCTAATGTTTTAATTGGTCCAATTTTTGGTCCGAATGTTTTAATTGGTCCAAATAGGTCTGAATACAATATGGGTCTTAAGGTCATATTGTATGTTTTGCATACAATAGGCATATTGTATGGGCCTACTTTCACCTACTTTTGAACTATGAAGCATACAAATTGTAAACTCATGTAATATAATTTTGCGGCTGGCTGTACGGATACAAGTTCAAATATTCTGCTTTTAGAATCTTTGACTATGTTCGCCGTCAGAAGAGGAACCTACGCGCACCAATCGAAATAAAGCACATACGCGATAGATTTCATTGCTGACATGACCTGATGTAGAAGTGAACGAAATACTAGTGCCAGTAAACGTTTTTGTACGATTACTGTGTGCGCTTGATGGAGAAGCAGCCTAAGGGCACTTTCCCATGTGCTAAAGTTACAGTTATTTTCTGTCGTTTTCCTTTATAACTTGGAAAAAAAGGAAAAAATCTGCAGCCGTACCAAAAAATTCAAATTACCACTGTACAAGTTGCGTTCCATTAAAACTTTAGCTGTACCGCAGTTTGTCGTCTATCGCGATGCAGTTTATCGTTTAGCGAGTTTCGACCCACTTTCGCGTCCTTCCAGATCATCTTCAAACTTTAATAAAATCACCTCGCGAGGTGATTTTAAATAAAGTTCCACGACGTGGGCGAATATGCATATGATTTCGCACGCGTCGGAGGTTTTTGACAAAATT
Source organism: Zygnema cylindricum (assembly GCA_037447655.1). NCBI lineage: Eukaryota > Viridiplantae > Streptophyta > Zygnematophyceae > Zygnematales > Zygnemataceae > Zygnema > Zygnema cylindricum. Next base: position 58,719 of record JBBHKE010001628.1, read on the forward strand.
TTCCTCAAGAAAAAAATCAACTGCACGTTTACAGCCTGTACGTACTTTTTTCCGTGCACCTTTTTCCGTACAGAGGCAGTGGAGGGGTCTCGACCAACGGACGCCATTTCGCAAAAGCGAAGTCCGTGAAAGCGCCTCTCTCTCTCTCCCTCTCCCACTAACGCGTATATCTCACAATTCTTGCAATGAAAAAGGCAAGAAAGGTATCAAATGAAAGATCTATGAAAACGATTTCTTTTGACTATCTTTGAGCGTATTGGCAAATAGAGTAGGAAAAGACAAAAAACAACAATCGGAAAATCATGGCGGAAAGTTTTAGAAATTGTGACGTGGGCGCTGTCATAGTTGAGCGTGATGCGCGTGACGTCACAATGTCACAAACCCTAAACAGCTGTAATACCTCCACGTCGACAATGTGGCGTGCATATATTGCGAAGTGACACAAACTGTTCAACGTGCGGGTGGACGTCTGAAATCGAAATTGAGTGGAAGTTTCGCAACATTTTGTGTACCGTTTATGTGTCACATGTTTCGTTCACGTCTACGCTTGTCACTTTTTGAAGTAACAAGTTATTTGCGAATACATCGGAATGCTCATAAAGATGTACGGAGAATCTTCGCTAGAAACAAACTTACAAGATGAAAGTTTCGGTTACATGGGAAAATGCCCTAAATAACTACACGTGTAAAAGAATAAAAACGTCCACAAACTTTGGAAAGAGTAAACGTCAACGTGGAACTGCCCTAAAATTCTATAGGCCCAACAATTGCTACGTTTGTCGCTTTTAGTTGACATCGTACGACGAAACCAAATCTAAGGCCGCATCTCCATCAGTCGTCGACAGTAATCGTACGAAAACGTTTACTGGCAGTAATACTTCATTCACTTCTCCATGAGGTCGTGTCAGCAATGGAATCTATAGCGTAAGTGCCTTATTTCTATTGGATGCACGTAGGTTCATGTTCTGACGGTCAAAGATTCCAAAAGCACAATATTTGAACTTGTATCCGTACATCCAGCCGCAAAATTAAATTTCGTGAATGTACAATTTGTAAGTTATTGTTTTGTATTTTTGGTAGTTGTTTTGTCGTTCGTGCTTCGTCGTGGCGCCGCAATTCCGGATGTCAGCGGATCGTGGAGGAGGCGTGACGGCACATTCTTCAACAAATGTTTTTTTTTGTGGTTTTCATTGGATTTGATTCCCGCCTGTCCGAAGCAAATGTCCGATGGCGCGCGGCTCGTACGTGACCTTTTCACGCGTAAACGTTTTACACGTCCGGTGATTGGCTAGTGTCCTCCCTGAGGACACTAGCGAATCACTAGACGAAGTGACATTTTGCTTCGAAAACTCATAATCGGACGGTCGACGTTGTCGCCCAAAAGTTTGGAGAATCTTGACGAATCTCCAATAATCATGTTTTATAAAAAAAGAAAAACATTACGGTCTTGTACAACAATGAGCTGGATATGTACAAAAATGTACTTTTCCAAATAAACAACCCCACTTTTCGCCTGATGGAGGTTCACCCTAATTGAACCGGCATTACGTACGCGACCTAACTTGACCAACCGACCAGCCTAGGTTGACCAACCCAACCTAGTTGACCAACCGACCAAGACAAAACTGCGAACCAACACTTTTGTTCGCCGTCAAAAAACTTGACGTCCTACCGGCGCCGGCGCCCTCTCGGCATTTTGGAGGTGCTCAGTATCATACCCTAACATATATATATATATATATATATATATATATATATATATATATATATATATATATATATATATATATATATATATATATATATATATGTTGTTTTATTCATTTTTTGTTTTTTAGTTTTTACTTTTTTTTACAATTTTGGCTTCAAATATTATGTGTTTTCGACGTTTTATAATCTACCAACATCTTTTTGTAACTACGATATAAACTTACAATTTTCCAAAATTTGGCTCCATTTTTGGTATTTTCTTTTGATTATTATTGTGGTTTATTGTGTTCTTGTTTTATTTATTTGTTTGTAAGGCGTTTTTTTTATATATTCTAAGAAAAAAGGGGCGATTCTTTTGGCGCTTTTCCAACGCCCCCCCCTCCTCTTTTTTTTTATCGGATTTTATTGCTTATTACGTTTTTTTTTCGTTTTAAATTTGGATAAGTTTTGGTAAAATTTGAAAATTTTGGGGAGTTTTGGGGACCGCGGGTTTTCTTTTTCTAGTAGTTTTGTATTAGGCATTGCTTTTGGGTATTTTTGAAAGTGTGTTTTATTATAAATAGAAAAATGAAAATGGGGAAAAAGGGGAGGAGGGAGAGGTATCACCCCCCCTCGTTGATCATGTTTTGATTATTTTTGAATTACCACACAAAACATGATTTGGGAGAGGGGTCATGGTAGACTTCCATGTCACACTATATATGGTTTGGGGGAGAGGTAGGAATGTGGGAAGGGAAGTGAGCGTGTTCCTCTAAAATCCCCAGCCATGTAAACTATAGTGGTGGGAGCGTCAATTTCCCCCTCCCCCTCTCCCCCTTCTACCCCCCTCCCCCTCTCCCTCTACATCAAGTTAAATTGTTTTCTTTATAAACTTGAAAAGATTTGGAATAGTTGAATATTGTGCTTAAATTTTTTGTTGTGAATGTTACAGTAAGGAATGTTGCTTTCAAAATAAATGTTTTCCCAACAAATTTATTGCCATTAAGCACTGCTTTTTGAGAAAATTGAACCCTATTCTAAAATCTTAAAGTCTTACAAGGCAGTGTCTTGTTAGTTGAACGATGGATAATGGAATGCTTCCATTAACTGGTTTAAATGTTTTCCTAACAAATTTATTGCCATTAAGCACTGCTTTTTGAGAAAATTGAACCCTATTCTAAAATCTTAAAGTCTTACAAGGCAGTGTCTTGTTAGTTGAACGATGGATGATGGAATGCTTTCATTAACTGGTTGTCATTTAGCAATCTGTACCACCATCCACACCATTAACACCCACGCTCGAAATGCCTTTTAGTTTCAATTAACCTTAATATCATAAACTTCATTAAGTTATGATTGTTATGTATATTCATAGGGCTCAAATCTAACATCACAATAGTGAAAATGGATGACTATAAGATTTGACGAATTTTCAATCCTAAATGTTAGACTTGAGCACCCCCTTTGTTTTAACAAATTGAAATGTGGAACACAAAGGTTTTCAAATTAATGTTTGCACGTGTTTGCGATGTCTATATCATTCCTTTATTTTTGGTTGTTGTGCTGTTATGATTACATTCAATTAATGTCATCATTTTGAGCTTTTATCACTTTGCGATTGAAAACACCATCAAAAATATCAACACCACCCCTCAAGTAATTTTTCTCATAAACAATAAGAAAACAAAGTTCTCCTCCCCTCCCTCCCACCCACCCACGCACCCACCCACCCACTCCGCCCCCTCCTCTTTTACCCCCCCCACTTGCCAAATAGGAAGCTGGAAGACTATTGGACAATTTTCTAAAAAGAAAATCAGCACTGATAACAAATAATATGAGAGAGAAAGAGAGAGAGAGTGTTAAGCCTCATCCATTGACCCAAGCGAAGGTGGTGGTTGTAACTCACCATTTTGCCTTCCATGGCTTTGGGGAACCCACATAGAACACCGTGTACCAATGTTTCCCAACAAGTTCAATTAATAAGCACATTCAACGTAACATGCCACAAGGAGAAACGGGCCTATTGATAGCGGGAAAATATTCCTTGAGACATTGAACTTGAAAGCCAACTACTTGGTTTTCAACAAAATGGACGTTCCAAGTTTGACTTTCATGGATCCGCCTCTCTAGTTTGCGCACATTTTTTGTCGATCGTAAGCCTCGTTGAAGCACAAATTTCTTAACGAATCACTTCCACCATACTGGTGACAAAAATAGGGTGACAAAAATACGAGCACCAAGCATCGCCTTGAATTACTTCTCTTCCTGCCATGCTAACTCGAAAAGGTGTGGAGGATGCTGATCGAAATTGAGTTCCAATGGTGTATAGCTGATGCTTTCATGATATGCATTGTTGCTAGCAATTGCTAAGAATTCATTTTTCTAGTCATGATGGGGGTTCATGAAATAAACTAGGTATTCTCCCTACACCCAATTATCTCGTTTTGTATGACCGGCGATTTTCGATCGTATTGTCATGGAGTGATACTACTTGTTTCCGTAAATTTTTTGAACCTTCATCCAAAATGAAGCGTTAAGTTTTAGACCTTTGTCTGTCAAAACTCTTCCTACATCTTACAAAATCGCCCTTAAAAGCCCGGATTCCGCGAAATGAAAGGAAACCATCGATCTCAAATATGCGCACTTTCTTAAAAATGAGACAAAACCTGATGTACTTCTTCTCAAGATCCAAAAGACGTCGGGTCCTGATGGGTTTTATGACAGAAATTTCATTTTTTTGAGTACACCGTGAAACGCTATTAGCGTTAATGTTCTTTTTGCCACTTAAAAAGTTTTTTCTCCGTACACACGTGTTGGATTGTAGATCTGACGGTTGCGATTGAAATGTAAAATTTTCAGCTTTCGATTTGCAGTCTCAAATTGAAAATCGGACAAGTATGTACGGAGAAAAGATGTTTTAAGTGGCAGAAAAAACATTAACACTAATAACGATTCACGGTGTAGTTTTCAAAAACACAAAGCACACATTGTGGCTAAGGGCTTTCCTCGGTTGACGGACTTGATTTTGATGAAAATGCGCAAAAACATATAGGAAAAAAAAAATAACTTCAAACAAAAAAACTTGCCAACACATGTATTGCCATTACGCACCGTTTTCGAGGAAATTTTAGTCAATTATAGAAGTAAAAATCATAGTGTAGAATTTAGTCTTACAAGAATAGGAGAAATGCAAGTTGACCGATGGACGATGGAATGTTTCCACTCAATTGGTTGCTGGTTAGATCTCTATAAGGCCATCCACCCCATAAACCCCCTTGTTTTAAAATGCATTTTATTTTATTTGGACCGGAATACAATAAACTAAAAAAAAAATAGAAACTCCTGTTATGTATATTTGTAGGGTTGTTATTCAACATCACACTGGTCAAAATGAATAATTAGGCTTTATGATGAGTTTTTAATTGTAAACAATGGACTTGACACCCCTTTACCCTTTTTCTAAATTGAAGTATGAAACACGATCATACGTACTATGTTTCATCCCAATTACATAATAAGGTTCGATATTTTTTTATTTTTTTTTGCTAAATGTTTATTGAATTGATCAAGTTTCTTCTCTTTTTCTTTTTCCATATGATGTGCAATGCATCCCCCCTCATAATGTCTACTAACAATTATTGTCGTTTTTTTACTCTTAAAAATATTATCCACCTACAATAGATCTTCATAATTTAAAGCTCAAAAAAAAAAAAAAACTCATTGTGCCAACGCATTCACTGCCGTTTCCTAAGCACCATTTTTAGGAAACTCTACCGTATTTTATAGATAGCAATTGGATTTGTGCATATTTTAGTCTTACATGTATAGGAGACTTCTCATTTGACCGATGGATGATGGAATGCTTCCACTCAACTGATTTGTGTTTAGAGCTCTGTAAGGTCATCCACCCAATCAACAACCCTCGCTTTAGAATACCTTTTTGTTTTTGTGGACCAAAATGTAAAAAAAAAAAAAAAAACTCTTGTTATGTACATTTGTAGGGCTCTAATCCAGCAGCACACACGTCAAAATGAATAATTAGAATTTATTATGATTTTTTAATCTTAAACAATTGACTTGACACCCTTTTACCCTTTTTTCAAATCGAACTCTGAAACATGAGCTTACGAATATGTTTCATCCCAAGTATATAATGAGGTCCAATAAATACAATTTTATTTGCTAAATGTTTATTGAATTGTTCAGTTTTCCTCCCTTTTCCTTTTTCCATATCATATGCAATGCATCCTCCTTCGTAGTGTCTACTAACAATCATTGTCATTTTTTAATTTGTGATACAAATCATCCACCTTTTTAGCGTAGAAAAAAGAAAAAAACTTCATTGTGCCAACACATTCACTACCATTAAGCACCATTTTTGGGGAAATTCTAACCTATTTCATAAATAGCAATTGGATTTGTGCATATTTAGTCTTACAAGTAATTGAGGCTTGTCAGTTGACCGATGGACGATGGAATGCTTCCACTCAATTGGTTGCCACTTAGCCATCTGAAACGTCATCTTCCCCATTAACCCCTCCCTTTTCTATATGCCTATTGTAGGAATATCTCTCTCTCTCTCGCTCTCTCTCTCTCTCTCTCCCATCTCTCCCCCTCTCTCCCCCTCTCTCCCCCTTCTCTCCCCCTCTCTCCCCCTTCTCTCGAATCTCTCTCTCTCTCGCTCTCTCTCTCTCTATAAGGATGTTATCCGTATATCTTTTCCCTCCCCAATTACCCCTTCTACTGCAAAGTCTACCGATTCACCGTTGGTTAACTCACCTTCGTAAGGTAGCAGGTAGCCAGTTGACTGTTCGGAGTTAATGAACATTCTGATTTATACGTGTTTAGGTTAACGATAAATACTTTATCCAATCTTAAAGGGGTTTTTACCACGAATTACCATCACTTACACAACCGTGTTACTTCAAAAAAAGAAAAAAGATGCGATTTTTCCACCTACTAAACATAGTGT
>JBBHKE010001628.1:66291-88944 GCA_037447655.1 Zygnema cylindricum
CCCTCCCCCCACCTCCAATTTGACGAACAAAATTAAAAGATAAAACGGAGAAATTAAAGTTAAATGAAATATTTGATCTTTCCTTCTATTGTAATTATCTGTTGTATTTACCTGATTTTGCATCAAATGCATCCCCTATTCCACTCTTCACTCACAAGTATTGCAATCGTGTGAGGTTGCCTATCTCCGCCGCAATGCTCCCTTTTAGTCCTAGGTTTTCTAAACGTCTGCACCCCCCTCTCAAAGGAGTTTAAACGAATTCCTTTCATCCTTCCCCCCCCTTCCCGACCATCTTGTCTCATCGATCTCGAGGGCTTATTATGGCAGAGCTTGCACACATCCTATGAATCAAAAATTCACCGCGAAATTCAGTGCGAGATTTTGTATGCAATTTAGTTTGGAATCATGACAGCAGAGATTGCACGCATCGATAATCACTCACATCCAATACACGCGACGGGAATCATCGCAGGAGAAATTCCGTCCATCACATTTGATTTCGGGAAACTTTTCCTTGTTCACAATCGCCGCCTTCACCGCCTCCAGAGACGATTCTGCAGCAGCAGGATCGACAGAGAAGCGGCAGAGCAGCGAATTAAAAATACGTTTCGCACGTGTGAACACATGGACTGCACAAAAGGAGAGAGTAAAGGAAGGTCAAAGGAGGGGAAAACGTACTGTCTGGTTCCGGCATGACTCCAATGTAATCTCCCATGACGAGTGCCACGTGGCACACCAACATCAGCACTGTCACGATGACCATGGTGGGCGCCATGGGCTGCGAGCTCGCCACGTCACACTGACAGGAAAATTCTAGACCTAAAGCAGGTGGCGATTTTTGTCCACTCAGATCCGTTTTTCAGTTGCGATAGGGTTTGGTCCGCGGAAATCCGTCTTTTATTTCCTTTCACATGTTCGAAAGCAGCGTTAGCTGTACAGTACGGTCCAAAGGGTACGAGTACCAGTACGGTCAAAAGCGAGATTTTCTTAATCGCGTGCGTTTAATTGGCTAGATAAAAGTCAAAATTTTAGAAGTACGGTAGGCAATAAAAGGAATCCAAAAGCGAGATATTATTAACCGCGTGTGTTCAATTCGCTTGAAAAAGTCAAAGGGACCAAGAGTTAGACGTACGGTCGAGAAAGGAATCAAAAGCGAGATATTCCTAACGGCGTGTGTTAGATTTACACGTGTGGAAAAATCGTTAAAACAGGCTTACGGCACTGCGCTCCCCCCTTGGCCGCCACTGTCCAAAAGTGGTCATTTCGGGGTCGAATTTCGCGACGGCCACTTTTTGCGGCCATCCGAATCAGTGGGATGGCTGCCAACGATGCATCGCCGATTTTGGTGACGTCACGGTTGACAATGCTGTACACCGCCAATCGCTATTAGCGTAGTGTACGCTAATTCCGTCCCGCTTTTTTTTTCTCAAATTCTCAAATAGAATTATCCATACTATTTAAAAAAAACCCTAATTTCTAATTAGAGTAAACGATTTCTTTCAAAATTTTCAAATTCTTAATTAGCGCACACCATTGTAATTAATAGTATACGCTAAAGAAACTTTTACGCTAATAGCGATTGGCGGTGTAGTGACCGACGGCTCGATGTATCGGTCAACGATACCCTTCCAAATCGTACACATCGTTTACGCACAAATGTTGCTTGGTGTACACCACCTAAAATCCACATTACGCTTCACCAAGATCATACAGAGATTTTTCAATAACCGTATGTCCAGTTATTGACAATGTTATATTTCAAATAAGTCATCGCCCATTAGACTATGTATTCGTTTATCTTGGCCACATAGACGTGGGCGATCATAACCTGGGCTACAATGTCAGATCCCATTAAAACTTTGAACATCCATGGACCAAAATAGTACTGAAATCGTTGACCTTCCTAGGAGTTTGAATGTCGCCTCTGATACCCGTATATTGCAATAACAATCGACATCACCCATGTCTTTCGGCTCGAAGGGAGTGGTACCACTACCTATTTGTTCTTTCCAAGTTGTATACAGTATACTTTTATTATGAGTACAAACACGTAATTTTGTGCCATCGAGAAAGAATTTCCATAACTAGACTTCTTCACAAGCAGCCAATCAATTAATTGCAAAACAAATGACCACATGTGCTAAAAAGTGTGATGTGAAAACCCTCACTGTCAATTTCTAACGAAGCCTTACGTTAAGATGGAAGAATCACATTTCATATCGAAAGTAAATTGAAAGTGTAAAACCAAAATCAAAAAGATATTTTCTGACGTTTGTTCCATTTTTCATCTCTTATACGAATCCTCAAGGCTTAAAACGATACAAAAAATTGGGAAGCCGAGAAACGGAAAAAAATAAAAAACCGAAAACCGAATAGCAGAACCGGAACCGGAAGTCCAAAAACTGGAAATGCAAAGAGATACATATATTTCAACAGCAAAAACAATTTTCCATCTCTTTATTTTTTTTTTGCATTTTGTTTTTTGGTACTCTTTTCCAACTATAGAAAGTATCCAAAGATTAATTCAGATTACGGTCAAAGACACATGTTCAGAAACAGCCTTCCTCTCTCTCCCTCCATCTCTCCCTCTCTCCCTCCTACCCAAACATTGTCATCTTTCACTTCTCTATCAAATTCTGTGAACAGAACCTTCAAATCAGTACAAAAAAAGTGGACCTTGACTTGGAAAAGAGAAAAATAAAATAAACAACAGAAGGAGAAAGAAAGGAAAAAAAATAGAGACGGAAGAAAAAATAAAACTGCCATTCCACTTCTATATCTCACACTAAGAGAAAAAAACAGTTGTAATTGTCCGGAAAACAATGTTACAAACCTAAAGGCCTTTTTTTCATTTTTTAAACAAGAAAAAAATATATTTTTTCATTTGCTCATCATGGCTCATAAAGCTGTAAAAACTCGAAAAAAAAAAAAAACTAAAACGCTTTTTTCGAGCTACAAACTCTCTCAAAAAACGTCGATTTTTTTTTACGTCATCAATATACATCTTTTGATTTTTTACTTTTTTTGTTTCTTTTTCCCTAAAATAGTGAACAACCGACATCCTCCAAATAATCAAATTGAAGGCACAAAAATACTCCTTCCTTCCCCCTATTCTTTTTCCACCTTCCTTGTTCTTCCTTTTTTCTCCTTCTTTTACACTCCTTTTCTGCCATCCTTTTCCTTGTCTTTTCTCACTTTTCCTTTTCTCCTCCACTTTCCTCTTTCCTCAAACCTATTGACCTTGGATTAGACTCCTCTCTTCACTCCTCCCTGCTCTCCCTTTTTGACTTTCTTTGTCAGGCCCTTTAAAATTATGTAACCTTCTCCCCACTAAAAACCGGTCGTCTCTAAACGAATTATGGAGATCTCCAAGCCATCGGTTTAGTTTTCTCAAACCGTAAAGACCGAAAATAATTCCCAAAGAACCGATCCAAGCGAATCGGTAACCGGCTGAGTTCACAATAAGAGAAAACCCCAAAGGAGGAAAAATACCTTTTGCGATTACGAAAGGGACACAAAGGGCCGTTAGGAGATCTCAGAGAACGGGAGCCACGATTCACAGAAAACTCATCAACCGTTTAAAAGTCTAAATCCGTCGTTTTTTACGCGCTCCAATTTTGCCTGCCAGCTGTCGTCTGCGATGAGATTCGCTTGTCCCATCATTACCTGTTTGCAAAAAGACAAAAGGAGAAAAAAACAAAATGACAAAACGAGAAGAAAAAAAAGAGAGACATAGAGTTTTTAAAGGGCAAGAATGATTGAGAGTGTGACAATGGCAAAGAGAAACCTGAAAAACTCTAACTCACAGTACTGCAATAATGAATAGTTTGGGACAGTTTGAGAAAACTATTTAAAATAAAATAATCGATATATTGAATGTCCGATAATCGCGACGTCGACGACAAGGATTGTAATTCTCCATTTCAGATTTTACAGATTAAAAAAGCTGCCATCAGCTGTCCATTTTTAGTCATAATTTGATTGAGGAAGGACAAGAAGAGATGAGGTAGAGGTGGGAGAGAGGAGAGGAGAGGCGAGGGAGGAAGTGCTTTTGTCTTATTGTCTGTCCTAATTCCTTGATTTGCAGAAGATAACAGATGATGGAGGACTTCCAGGGAAGCTAGAAAATATCTAACCCTAAAATCCTTAAGGGTGCACTTGATAACTTCTTTAGGATGCCTTCCCTTCAGACTAATCTGTCCGCGACAATGTCCCAAAAACATTGAAAATTCTGTGATTCACTAGTTCATACATAATCCTATGGCATAACCCTAAAATCTTAAACCATGCGCTTGACACCTTAAGAACTGTAGGTTGTCTCCCTCTCCGACAGATCTCCATCATTGAAAATGTGCAAAACACATTTGAAAACTTCACATTTCAATAATTTGTACAATATCTTACTGTACTCAGTTTTTTGCAGTACACATTTAGCTGTAAAATGTTAAACACCTTTAGTGAGAAGAAAAAAAAGATCGGCTGACCATCGGCGATTATCGCGATGTCAACAGCAATCGGCGAATCGACAACTATCGACTTTTCAAAATCTTGATTAGTAGATATACCAACAAAGAAATATATCGTCTGCGATTCCAATCCATGTACATCACTACAAAAAATAAAACTGAAATGTGAAAAGAAAGTATCAATAGCAGATAGCTTAAATTCTTTAGCACTAAAATACAACGTAAACCAAGCAAGTAATGTAATTGGGTTACTTGCAATGAAACCCAAGTAATCTCATCCTTCCCTCTGTGTAACTCTCACTCACCCTCAAGATTGTACATTATTCTATGATTGTTGATGAATATTGTTGAAAGTGGTTATTGATAATGATTATGGATACAAGCACAAAAAACAGGCTTGATAAGAATCTTTTCGTCCAGATATTTAAAAGGTTTCTTTAAGGCTACTATTTTAAGTTTTTTGTTGGATTTTGTTCAGGAAGGTCTTGCTAATGTACCAGACGTGTCCATATCTTAAGAAACAATAATCCTAAACCCCAACTTGGTAGAGACAAAAAACTGGACTTTCGTCGACCGGGACTCGAGGAGGAACAACTACTAAAAGTTCGAATAAAAGACCGATTAGAACCGGTACCACTCCCACTTGCAATTATCCACAAATGCCAAAAAATCGAACACATACACCATAATCACCACAATTAATGTGGATTTTTTTTTCACCTGAAACGCAAACACGGTACAGTGCAATCAATGGAAACAGAATACAACGCAATAAATGCAAGGAGTGCAGATTCATTTTTTTTATCACAAAAACGCAAAAATAAAATAAAAAGTGAATATTGAAATCACCACAATTAAGGTGGGTTTTTTTTTCTTCAATTCTTTTTTACCGAAAAAGGTCCAAAGATCAAACTGGTAAAAGTGATGACTGTAATTGTTGTGATTTCTTTTTTTACTCAAGTGTAGTGGGATTTTATTATTAGTGGAAATTTTTCCCAAGTTTACTTAATTACAATGGAATCGATGGAAACCTAACAAACCTGAAACTCTAAAACCCAAAAAAGCTTGAAAAACCAGTGATATATTCACATCAGGTCTGTGATTCAGAAAACTAACTCATGTTTCAAGAGTGATTGAAGTTCACTTTCATTACACTAACAACCATCCCTTCCCTTTCTTCTTTTTCCTTTTTTGTGAAAACAGCTCCTATTTCCAACTCACCCAGAGTGCTAATAAAGCGGTGCTTTTAAGTACAATTCCGGTCCATTTGAGGACATGAAAAAATAAGACTCTCGCCTTGTGAGTTTGAAGATAAAACATATTTTAATCCAGCCACCGATCCCCACAAAACATAACCGATACCCGATATCTGAAAATTGACAAAAGCAAGTCATAGAGGTTGAGTTCTAAAAAGATTGGAACTAAGTTTATGTGCCTTTCTAGAAAAAAAAAAAAAAACGTACTAGAAAAAAAGAGAAAACGAAACATCAATTTTGAAGACAGCGGTCACTCATTTTCAGATAGACAAACGACCTCTCCACCAGTTTCCATCCGCTGAGAACAGAAACAAACTAGAAAAATAATAATAAAAATAGATAAAAACTAGTTTTGTATATCATATTAAATAATCCTCGATATATGTATGGTGTATCGTATCAATTAGTGTTGTGCATCGGTAGCCTCCTACCAAATAATCAGCATGTACCTGCTTTTTGGCCTACCGATAAGCGATATATTAGGTCGATACATCGGTAAGTAAATTATCCCGATATTTTACCAATATATCAGTGCGATATGCTGATAAAAATTACTGCGATAACTGACTTGGTTTTCATTGGTAAGATTTTTTGTATGTAAGGACTGCGCAGTCCGTCCTAGATTTCCGTACAAAGTACGGACCAGATTGTAATATGTGACATACATACCATATACTGTAAACAATATAACACATAGTACTAGTGTATCGTAAAAATATATACATATATACATGTCGGCGATAACAAATTTATTCATCCCCGAGCAATATGTCAGGCCCCTTTGCCGTTCGAGATCCGATATCTAACCAATAATATCGGCTATCGGAATTATCGCGATAGGAAATTCACCGATACCCAAGACTAGTATCAATGGCTGCTTAAATTCGTCTCGTGATATATATATCGAACACAATTATTCTATTCGATGCGCGATACACGATACTTGCGAGGAGGTACAGTACTAACAGAGGGAATTGCCAGGAGAAACGGATGTGAAAAGGACTGGCGGCCTGAACTGAAGGTCACGGAACTGAAGATTACGGACAGATAACCAATAACTGAGCACGCTCCAGCCATCCAATTATACCTCAATAGCCTGCTAAGGTATCCAGCAAAGCCAAAATGCATTGTATTTTCTGCCTTAAATTGAATGCAGTAAGTTGGTTTAATAAATATTTTCGATTCGGACAATTGAATTACTATGTGGAATGTTTTTTTCCCTACTTCTGAGCACAACTATTACAAGTTCATTGATCTCTTGGCTAGACCGTAATTATTTTCAGTCCGAGGCGATGGACCTTGCTGTAGGATTGAGGAATCGTATTGCAACCGGCATTAAGGCGATGAAATATTAGTACTGAAGACTTTAGCCCGGATTCTTAGCGCTAGATTCGTATTCGGACAACTGACATGATCCTGTCATATCATTTGTTTAGATATAAGGACCACAGGTTTTTTTTCTATCCATTCGTCCATTTTGTTTTTCAAGCCGATTATCAGATATCGAGCTCAATACAGAAAGGGGTATTGTATCGTATATTGAAGGTCAAAAAATATCCCGTACTGGACATCGAGAAAATGTCCTCGATCTACAACACTATAAAGAACACACTTACTTCTCTGCTTTCACAAAGAGAAACAGATGACGAAAATAGGCAAAAACAAAAACAGCAACGGCAACGGAAATGGAAAAGAAACAAAAACAGAAATTGAATGGAAACAGAAATGGAAAAGGAAACGGAAAAAACTCACTGTTGCATTGAGCTCCATAAGTGAAGGGAAGACGAGTGATGTGACCGAAAACCCAGGAACAGACTTCCGATACGGACGGGAACCAATAAAATTGCAGTATTGCAAATGACAACTGTCATCCAGGCGACCACCACTAACAGAACCAAACGACCCACAAATGTGTCCCTGTTCCAAAAATATCCCAAATTGTTCCCACATTATTCTTAAAATATTCTTCAAGTAGTCCCAAAATGTTCCTAAATTGTTCCCAAAATGATCCCAAAACCTTCCTAAACATTCCTTAAAACATTTCCCAATATGTTCAAAAAGTTCCAAAATGTCCCCAAAATGTCCCCAGCTTGTTCGTAAAACATATCCCAAACGGTTTCAAACTTCCTAAAACGAAAACATAAAAATTATCGTCTTTATCACGAAAACTTCATCAAGGGTTTCCAAGGTTTATAAAGAATAAACTTCCAATCTAAATTTCAATAAAAAATGAAGTCCTAATATGAACTTGAATAATTTGAAAACTACTCTACAGGAAAGACAAAGTACAAAAGCTACCATTAAAGGTTGGGGACATCTAAAAAACAAAACTTGAATAGAACATCGAGAATATATATATTCAAAAAGCTCTAGTTTTGGGTATAGAGACAACTCTTTCCAGCTTTAAATATACAGCCTTCCTGAAAGCTACCAGCGAAACTATTTTTTAAAAAGAAAGAATGAATATGAACGTGAACAATAAATATGGATATGAAAAAGGAATGAGGAGACGATGAATAAGGTGAGGAGAATAAAAAACTAAAGATGAAAGGGACAAAGCTTCGTGGAACGTGTACTTGGAAATTTTCAAGGGCTTCTTTAATGCTCTTTCCTGTTTTAGAAATACTTAAGAGTTTATCAGAGTTTCTAAAAGTTTTTAAGAGCACAGTAGTTTTCTAGAGTTTCTTAGGCTTACTCTACGTGATCTCCTCCTTCTTCTTCCTCCCACGCTTGTCTAGGCCCCTTCCTCTGTACTACCTCTCCTTCCGCCCTCACCTCTATTTCACGTCTCACATTCTCAACCAGAAGAAGGTTTCCTCCTACAAGGACATTCTGAAGTCTGTTCTCTCTTCCCACTCCTCCTCCTCCACCTCCTCCATGATTATTATTATTATCAGCTAGTGGGAGTAAAAACTCTGAGAGACCGAGAACTTTTCCCGCAATTGCGAACCAATGTCCCAAAACTCGTTTCATTGCTAAACGAGAACGAAAATGTTCGATGGTAAACAGATCACAAACATGGAGTAAAAGCATATCGGCAGGAATCTCCGTGAAAGGATCAGAAAATCTGCAAAAAAGGCATCAGTTTTCTTATGACATCAGTTGTCCTTAAGACCAGTTCACTTAAACGGGTGTCGATTGACAAGGTAAAGGAAAAGTAGCATTCAATTAAATAAAATTCAATTCACATTTTATGATTATGCGTCTAGATTGGCTTTATATTACATTTTTGCTTTTGGGTGAGAAGAAGAGTAGTAAATGAAGACTCCATTCTCTACAGCCTGTGAGTTTGCTTAAAAAAGAAATCTAACAATCTTATATTCTTCTCCCACTGCCTCTAACCAAAACATGGAACAGAAAAATACACAATTTTTCAGATTCAAAACTTGAGTTTTAGAAAGATGTGCCACCCCCAATAAAAAGATACTACAAAACCATGAAAAGGTCAATATCACGTAAACATTTACGAAACGACAATTTAAATAGTAGAAAGAAAAAACAAAGACAGTTTACAAACACACACCGAGAAACACGAAAAATTTACAGAAACAAGCCGAGAACCACAAAAATTTCACAAAAACATGCCGAGAACCACAGAAAGCTTACAAAAACACACCGAGAAATAAAAAAGTTTACTAAATTAAGCTGATAACCGGAAATCGTTACCAGAAGATGACAAAAAAAACAAAACAAAAAAACAAAAAGAAGGTACCTAAGTTGAGAGGAAACACTAATTCTGCTGCTTGAGATACCGCAGAAAGGACAAATACGTTGATTATTTAATTTTACTAGTTAAAAAAAAAAAAAAACACAAAAAAAAAAAACTGAAAAACCGTTTGAAAAAATACAAAAATAGCCCGATTTTTTTCCAAAGAAATAGCGGAACATCCGCAAAAAAAAAAACTAAAAATACCACATCCCTCTTTAATCTACAGTAAATATTGTGCATATTCTTCACGAAAAGCCCCAAAACCATCAAACTCTATTCAGAACTAAACTCCTCCCCCTAAAAAACTTCCCCCAAAAAGCCCCAAAAAAACCCCTAAAGAATCAAAAACCTAAAAAAACACCATAAAATCCAAAATCAATCCCAAAATAAACCAAAAAAATCTCGAAAAAATGTCCAGAAAACCCAAAAAAACCTCAAAAAAATCCTAGAACAAACCTTAATGTTCTCTGTCTAACCGACACTAATTTTTGTGCAAAAAAAGCACGGGTCGAGAAACCCCCCCCAAAAAATAACCGGAAATAGTCCAAAAAAAACTCAAAACATCCCAAAAGAAACCCAGAAAGTCATCATCATTTTTACACCCTAAATTTGTCGCAGAAACTACGAGTTGAAAAATCCCATAAAAAACAAATCCGAAAAAATCCAAAAAAGCCACAATGGTTTTTAAAAAAGTCAAAAGTTCCTCACCACTTAGTTACACGCGGAGAATATTCAGGGTCACGAGGCTCAGCCGTATGTTCCACAAACTGGAGCAATCCTTGCCGATCAAAAAGAAAACAGAATACAAAGAAAAGATAGCGAAAAAAAGAAAAAAACCTGGAGCGACAGAAAGAGACCAGCTCTCCTTCTCTCTCGCTCTTCCTTTTAGAAGTGATCAAAGACTAAAACCGTACAAACAGTGAACATTTGCTGTGCAAAAAAAACTTCAACTTCCATTCGTTCCAGGATTAAAAACGCAGATTTTGCACCGTAAAAGAATAGTGCCACACTATTTTTGCGCCGTACAAGAGCAATAGCGCCAGAGCTAGCTCATGATCTCGTTTGTGGCCTGATTCAGCTGATGGACTAGATTCTGACTCCCGCCTTCCCCTTCTGTCCTCTTGCACCTCCACGTCAGCATCAGTCAACTCTTGGCCTTGGCCAATCACGGCCGCTCAAGCTGTCACTGTCACAATATTCTTTGTTTTATTGCGGCTTTCACACTCACTCTAACTGTGACGTGACACAGGGAAGTCGGCCGGTTTTGGAGGGAGAGGGAGCCGATCGGAAACATCAAACACCGTATCCCTTTTCCAAAAAAAGACTCCCCCCCCCCCCCCCCCCCCTGGAAGAAAAAAAATATTTTCCCAAAAAAGAGTCCCGCCCTCTTCGGTTTGCCTGGCAGGTCGCGTCGGCGATTCCTTCCCTTCGCTGCCGAAACCAGACCAGCGCCAGAAAATACGAATCGGACTCTCGAAGGGAAAACGGCGCCAAACACTCGCTCCAACTGTCACGTCACACAGGGAATAGACGGTAGGGAGTAGCGCCAAACACGGAATCGCCCGCAAATCGCCACCTTCCCGGAAAGGCGCAACTGCCAGCTGGCACCTGCAGGAAGGTTAAAAAAAAACAGGAAGACAAAGAGGAAAGGACAAACAAAAAGATGAGGAACGGAAAGGAATGGGAAAGAGAAAGGAAACAGCAGATAAGACGAAATGAAAGGACAGTGGAAAGGAACGGGAAAACGAAAGGACAGGAAAGGCGAGGCAACGCGAGGGAAGGAAGAAGGAAGGGGAGGAATGGAAAAGAAAGGAAAAGGAGAAAAAACAATGGAAAGGACGAGAGGAGAGGAAAGGAAAGAAACGGAAAGGAAAGAATGGAAAAGAGAAAGAAAAGGACAGGAAAAGGAAAAAAAAAGGAAAAGAAGAGGGGAGAGAGAGAGATGGAGAGACAGAGAGAAGGAGAGAGAATTGGAAAAAATATACCAGCTTTAGCTCCTGTACTGCCGCCCTATTCTGCGCTTTCGTCCTCCCGTGAGGCCCTCCCCGCCTATCTCCCTCGCCGCCCATCCTTCCTTTGCCTTCCCGCGCCTTCCAACCCTAAAAAACCTTCTTCTAGCTCTCTCCTCCGCCTCGCCAATCCTCGAAACCCTAAAATTTATTTCTTCGGGTTGTAATAGTACGGCGTAGTACGGTCAAGTACAACATTCTGTACAGATCTATGCATAGATGTCCTATGCGCATAAAACGTACGGAGTAAACAACACCTCGAATCGTTATTAGCGTATACAAATCATACGTGTAAAGAAAAATTTAGCGTCATTCATATTCCATGGAGACGTGGCAGATTATGGTCCACTTCCTTAAATAGTGTAATTTATTTTTATTTAAGCTATCAATGTCAAAATTTTGCGGTGCCGATATAGAGTACATAAGGCTAATAACGATTCACGGTGTAACGAATACTACGTAGAGTGCGCATAAAACAATTTCAAAACTTTATAAAACTCGCAATAAAATTCGTACTTTTTGGTACTTTTCAAATTTAAATATTTTTATATTAAAAACTCTAAAAACTGAAACGTGCAACAAACCAGCGGCAAGCAGCGGAATTCACGACGACTCCAACGGCGACTTCCTTCTGAAGACGGAGTGGAGAACAGATGAAAACACGCGCAGCAAATGAAGCAAAACGGCCGCTACCCGCTCAGATAAACATAAGCGTGCGAGACGCCGCTCAGATAAAAATACACGTGCGAGATGCCATAAATTCAGTGGCTTGCCGCTCAGATAAAAATACGCATGCAAGACGCCGCTCAGATAATAACACGCGCTCAAAACGCCATAAATTCCGCCGCTTACCGCTCACATAAAAATACACGCGCGCAAATGAAGCAAAGGTGCAAAACTGATAAGTGCAATGCATAGTTCAAAAGTAGGTGAAAGTAGGCGCATACAATATGCCTATTGTATGTAAAACATACAATATGACCTTAAGACCCATATTGTATTGGTCGCAAAATGAAAAAAAATAGTAACAGGGTTGAGTTGCACATCGATCGATAGAGAATTAAACGTCATGTCTAAATTTTGAAAAACATTCCGACAAAAAAAATAAAATCTGTGAGTTTTGAGGTATTTTTCATTTAAACCGTCAGATTTGGACGATCGGACGGTCGCTGATCAAAGTAGCGATGTAAGAAGATCACATGAAAAGCCCATAACACAACTCATCCTACGCTGAGTCAGTTCGCTGAAATTTCGTCCAGCGGCGTGCGCTGTACTATGATCATACGTCAGATTCGTACGTTCGTACAAAAGTGTGCACAACGCACACACATACAGTATGCCTACTCTGCGCGAGTTCTGTGCCAAGTTTTGTGCGCCTACCAAAGGCCTACCATAAAAACGCCTACTTTTGAACTATGGTGCAATGAGCAAGCAGCAATCGGCGGAATTTACGGCGTCTCCAACGGCGGCTTCCTCCTGAAGACGGAGTGGAGGACACAAAAAATACGCGCGCGCAAATGAAGCAACTTCTTCCTTAAGTCCGTACAATTTTTCGTACAGTGTGAGGCGTATGAAATTTACGAAAGCTATGAAAATAACGAATACTACGTAGCTTTCGTAAAAAAGTACAAATCCGTACGAGTAGGACATCTATGAAGTTCCATGTACTCCGGTGGGTCAGTTGCACATGCACTTACAATTATGTGTCCCATGGACTCAGTCCAAAGGCAATCACGAGAGATTCCGTAATCGAGTTTTTCCATGGGCAGAGTTCGTCAAGTGCACATGCAACATCGGTGACGTCACAACATAGGGCGTTCCATGGAGTGTTGAGGCCGTATCAAGGCCTTGTCACGCTACAGTACAGTACAGTCTCCTCCAACCTGGGCGGAAAGCGTTAACACAAACAGCCGCAAGACGACGTTGGCGGTCACATCAAAATTTCCGTCGACCAATTCGTGAACCGATACAACCGATAATTCTCATCGATTCGCTTGAACAGAAAAACGCAGAGGTCGCAGAAGTCAAAATTATAGATAACCGAAACATACCGATTTTTATTTTTTTTTGAATTTGAGTACCCGACGCCCGACCGGGTCATGTCACTCCAAAATTGTTAACCATTACCCGAAACGCGTTTACGGAAAAAAAAGTTAGTTGAGTCGCAATTTCTCGCGACTACCCGTACTCGCCTGTACTCGAATAAGTACAAAATTAGTGGTGTATCTCCATTATTCCTTCCACGACAAAGTACAATAATGTTGGATAGCATTGACAGTACAAAACCTCAAGCTATTTTCGATTTTTACTCACCCAAACGTAACCTGTTTTTTTTTTTTTTTGTGAAATCACCTGCCCTCATCCTCCCGACCGCGCAAATTTGGCAACCGAATCTGTTCCAGATCCGACGCAGGCGGTCGATTAACGGCCGGTAACGGTTTCGGTTGACTGTTTGCAACCTCTCGCGTCTCTCCGTTTAATCTTGACAATTCGTTACGACGTGCTTCATTACTTGTCTCGAAATGCGCATACAAACTCTTTCAATTACGTGTGCACATTTAGGCGTGTGAAGTTCTACCGGTTTTGCCAAAACAATAAAAACAAGCAAACACAAACTTACTACATGTTAAGCATTGCCCCTTATTTGAATGACGCGACTTTATTGCTAACAATATTAACAATGATTTGATTTGGAAGAAAGTTAGGGTCAAGTTCAATCAGTCGTTTTTGTAATTGTACGGCCAACTCTACGCGTCGGGTTAATTTAGTTGATGTTCCATCACGAAGAGTGTGTAAACCACGTGTTATACATTTAGTGGCACCACGTGGGTTTTTACCAGATATTCAAAATCTTTTAAAAATCTTCACACTGACAAATTTCACTTCAAAACTTCACTTGCGTACCATGATTATGCGTACCAAGTCATAATACGACATAACTTTTGTACTTTTTGCAAACGTTAGTTTTTTTCGCCAGCCCATTTTATAGGGTTCATGTTTTCGAACATGACGAAAATCCTTTGCCAGAAATAGTGTGACGAAAGAGCGTCGCCAAAAATAGTGCGACGAAAGACCGTTTCGAGATTACTTTTTTAGTTTTTAGTTGCATTGTGAAGAGTACATACCATGTGCAAATTTTGTTAATTTTCGATGCTTTTCTATCGTGACACATAGATTTTTTGTTTAGTGTGTCACAATTTTTTTTTTCCGTATTTGCCAACCCACCTTTTACAAGTACGTTGGCAGTTACAGAGAAATATGAAGGGAACACCTCGCAGATGAGCATCCAACGGTCAATATTACCTCCCACACCTTTGAAGAGTATATGCAAGATTCTTTCTCTTGCCGTATCACGTCGACGCAATTAATTATATTTATTCACATGGAAATGGTCCTTCAAATGGGACGCCACACTAATTTAAACGTGGGATGTTTCAGTGACGACAGGGCCGTACAAATTCTGGTCAGACGCAGTGAAACCCGCGGACGATTTGGATTCCGTACACGAAATCGACAGTCGTCGGAATTCCAACAACCGACTTAATTTGCCAGCTAGAATTTCAGCTAACCAGTTTGAGTTTCCGTCCATACAACTAGTGACGCGAAATGTTGAACGACATAATTTACAAGTACCACCTTTGACGCGAATGTGAATCCACGGCCACAAAGGATACAGACTGTTGTTCTACAACCACAGTAGCATGGGGAGAGCCAGCAACAGTAGTAGTGGAAGTAGACATCTGAAACAAAAGCTATTTTCATCACAATACTCAATAGCCAACTTCAAGATGTAATGGAATGCAACTCAGTGATATTTGAAGACTCAATTTCTGCATAACAGTAGTAAATGCAGTGTAGAATCACTCCTCAAAGTTTAAACTCGATTGATCCAGCCTACCATAAGATATTCACACTGCAGATTCACAAAAACTGCCTTAGTTGATTAATATCCGAAGACTTGGATGATCACAATTTGTCTAAGTCCTAAACTATATACTAATAGTGAGTATCTACTCGTCACACTAATTTAAGTGACTTTACTAGAGTAATGTCTTATGCTACGACAAAGTACTAATACTGTATTTACTATTCTAAGAGTACTTCCAAAACTTAATTTTGCCATTTCTCTAAACTTGAATAGTGCAACATTATTTTAAATTAGCTAAACTACAAATCCTTGTTTCCAGATTTTTATAAATTGAAGGTCGTACATTCAATGTTTGTGATGCTTAGTCAGCAGTGGTCCATAGCATCCGGTTGATTGTTGTCGTTTAGTACGAAGCACCTGATACTATCGAAGTGTGCTTCGTCATTTGTGGTCCCTTCTGAATCGCGTCCTTCAATTCGATGTCAATCAACGACCCTTTTTAGCTAACGGTACCATACTTTTCCTGATATGCGATTTCCATTCTATTCGATAGATTTCATCAATCCACTTGTTAATCTTCCGGCACATGTAACTGGTCATCGGCGCTACTTTGTGAAACCTACAACACCCTTTTTCTGCTGACGCGTGTCCAACTAGCCGTTCAGTATACTATCTTAGTCTTATATTATTATAACACTATTTGAGGTAAGTATTACAGGTTTTCATTTCCCAAAATGTCCTAAGTCCTTAATTCCTCCTAACAGCTCTATCTACTGAGTAAAGATTTCCAATTTCAGCACTCCCCTAAATCTTTAGACTGAGTCACTCACTCAGCCCAATAGCCTTTTTACAAATTGCAACTTACGAGCACGAAGGAGTTTGGTTAGCATGCCAGGAACCATTTTCTTATCCGGCAAATAACACAATTTTAACTCTCTTGCAAGAACATTATCTCCCACAAAATGAAGTCCGACATCCATGTGCTTGCTCTTAAAATGATGACTCGGGTTAGTAGCAATACCAATGGCTGCTTG
The DNA here is from genome assembly GCA_037447655.1 of Zygnema cylindricum. NCBI lineage: Eukaryota > Viridiplantae > Streptophyta > Zygnematophyceae > Zygnematales > Zygnemataceae > Zygnema > Zygnema cylindricum. Next base: position 82,634 of record JBBHKE010001628.1, read on the forward strand.
GTTGTCACACCAAATAATCTATAAACTTGTCTGCATGTATCCAAGTTCCTACAAAATGTACTTAATCCATAGGAGGATGTACTCTAACACCATTGTAGATTGTGTTGTAACCTTTTGCTGCTTGCTGCTCCAGCAGAAAGTTTTATCTCCGTTCTTTAGGACAAAGTTAGTTGTGGTTTTTTGGCTTGGCATATCCCTATAGCTGGCATTTTTTGAAATTTTATGGGCTCCATTGCCACACAGAATTAACAGGTCTAAAGGAAGCTGATCTAGATAGTGCCGACTCGAAGTTTATATAAACCCAAATGATTGACCCCTTGAGAATCAAAACCCCATTACAGCTTCACCCCAGTGAAGTAAGACTTTTTGGGTGCTCAGTTCCACCACAGAATGCAAAGTTAGAATATGAGATTTGGACACATTCACCCACTTTGACTTTCCCTTAAAAATACAGCTACCCACGCAAGCAAAAACTATAACCGACTACACCTATGTGTAGCCTGGACTCTGTTGAGTCCGCAGCAAAAAGAATCACTGAAATTGGTCTACTGAATTAAATGTTATTGCTGGCCAAAGTTTGCCATTTATACAAGGTGCTCTCTGGGAGAGTCAACTACCTACCTTAAATATTCTAAGCCTTAGTCACTTTTTAAACCCCATCTACTGAAGTACTACGCCAATCACAAGACTGTATAGTAGATAAAGTACAGGCGCTGTAGTACTTTCTGTACGGCAACTGTACGGCAGGACCATACGGTTGAGAAATATCATATCCAAACTTTTTATCTTGCGATCCAGAGATTCCGCAATCCTCCAGCGTATTTCCACGTGTCATCCGGAGTGGCGGCGTCAAAAAACACCAAGGCGGCCATTCCGGAATCTTGGCTAGCACCACGGCCGTCGATTAAATCCGGTATTCATTCTTACCCGTCGAAAATATGTGCGCGGTATTTGTTTCGCCGTTGAAACAAATGCGCGGTATTAGTTGAGCATAAAGCGTACTACTCTAAACTGTTTCTATGTACTAAGGATCTATTCGCGCCGTTAAATGAATTCGTCTACGTGTACATATTTATATAATTATCAAACCGTATATGTCTTAGCACTAGTCCTAGACTTAACTGACAAAGCTTACAGCTATATTGATGGACGACAAGTTCCAAGATCAATTCTTAGATCCGTCAATACTTTTGGTAAACCCATCTATTTTTCTGCTACTTGTCTGCTACAAAGCTTTAGGCAGCCATGGCTCTATCACCCTACCCAACCTTCAGTGACTAGAACAAGTGTGGGGGCTTGTTAAAGGGAGTTAGAGGTAGACCGCCTCTACCTTTTTCCTATTATAATACAGACCTAGAAATTACTCGAATATCAACACTCCCCTTATTTTCTAGTCTATTTTCCTTTCGACTCCCTCACACAAATAAACACACACCCTCTTTCACTCTTTCTCTTTTTATTTCTTTTCCTTTTCTTTTCATAAAACTTTAAGAAAATAATCTCGTAATTGAAACAGTGCATTAGATGAACCAAAATAATTGCATCACACATTTTATTAAGCATCCCACTTTTCATAAATATGAGCAAAGATTTTATCCATCTCATCTTTTTTCCATCCACACTAAATCCGATTTCCCTCTTGCAATTCAATCAGCCTGCCCCATCTCCAATCTGCATCACATACCCAGGTGCTAACCCTTTTACAAACACACCTTCATAAATGCCTTTACTCCCTTTAATGATATTAAATCCATTACCCCCAAAACATGAACTTTCCTCACTCTCTCCCATGGATTTCTTTCCACTCTCACTTTCTAAATTATTTCCAATAAATATTTCTCCTCCCCTAAACCTTTCATTAAATATTCCTCTTCTCCCTTATCCTTAAAAAACCCCTTATAGTTTCAATTCTCCCCTTTCCTCCGAATCCGTTGAAGTCGCCCTTTCCGACCAGTTTTCTGTTTTCAAAATATCTATAAAATTATCCTCATTAATTTTATCTTTCCCATTTTCACTTATGGATCCTAGATCTGACTTTCTCATTTCTAAGTCATCCACTCTACAATCCTTGACATCCTCAAGTGCCTCCCCTCTCTTTACTTCCTTTATACCTCCAAAAGCACATTGTTGCCTTCGTGGAATTCCAGTGTACTTTTCTCTCTTCTCGATTCTACCGATGTGAAGAAGCTCCAAGATTTCTTCATCCTCCTTCTCCTCTTCCTCTCTTTCCTCCTCATTCATATACCAACTTCTAAGTTCTTCCAAGCAAGGACACTCCTCCATATAGTGACCCGGTTTCTTACAAGCGAAGCAAACCCCTTTTTTCAAAGTTGCCCGTTCTTTTCCTCTCCCTCTCCTTCCAACAAAGTTTCGATAAGGTTTACCTTTGTTTTTCTTCCTTTCATCACGCTTCCGCTCGTCACTGTCGTTCCTCACATCACGCTTCCGCCAGTCACCACCAGCTGTAAATGCAGTCCCCCTATCACTTCCCCTACGAAGCTCCAAAGTGCTTTCCCTCACAAGTATTATCCCCATGGTAATGCTCCAAGTCCATGAGGATCCATCCATTCCCTGCATATGGTAAATGATGTATTCGTACTCATATGGGAGTTTAATGATTAGTGTATTAATCTTTCTCTCCTCGGATTATATATATCCCGCACTAGCAAGCTCAACATATAACGCAGCAATATCATTGCAAAACTCTATCATGCTACTGCCTTTATAAACATAGGCCTCTATTTCTTGTTTTACTAACTGCTGCCTCTTTATAATGTCACTCTTATAAATCTGAATTAGTGTTTCCCAGATTTCCGAAAAATTGATTAGACTTAAAAGAGTGATACCAATGGATTTAGACAAATATCTAAGTATGTGATGTTTTGCTATAGTGTTTTTATATTCCAAAATTTTCCTATCATTTTCTTCAGTTTTTGGTTCACTTATAACCCCCACAAGTGGAACTGTAGCCGAGAGCCTAGCTCTCCTCACCATAGTTGTCCCTTTATTCTTCTCCCCTATTTCCCTTTCCACGGTAATGATTTTCCCTTCACCTTCAGTTGCATCTGAACTCTGGTTAGTTTTCTGGGCAGCCCCAGATGATTCTCCATAGTGAGCTCCTCCAAAGCCCGATGGGAGACACCTCACTTGTCCCGAAACAATTCCCCATAAGTGCTTCTCGAAAAGCAATCCCTCCATTGTAAACTCCCAATAAGTAGAGTCTGTTCCATCGAACATAAGCATCCTAGATGGTGGGCCCATAGCCTGAAATTCTATGGGCTCCATTGCCACACAGAATTCGCAGGTCTAAAGGAAGCTAATCTAGAAAGTGCCGACTCCAAGTTTATATAAACCCAAATGATTGACGCCTTGACAGTCAGAACACCATAAGAGCTTCACCCGAGTGAAGTAAGATTTCTGTGTGCTCAGTTCCACCACATAATGCAAAGTTAGAATTTGAGATTTGGACACATTCACCCACTTTGACTTTCCCTTAGAAATGCAGCTACCCACGCAGGAAAAAACTCTAACCGACTACACCCCTGTGTAGCCTGGACTCCTCTGAGTCTGCGGTAAAAAGAATCACTAAAATTGTAACATTTAATTTAATGTTATGGCTGGCCAAAGTTTGTCATTTATACAAGCTGCTCTTTGGGAGAGTCAGCTACTTACAAGAAATATTCTAAATCCTAGTCCCTCTGTAAACCCCATGTACTGAAGTACGACGCCAATCACAGGACTGTACCGTACATAAAAGTACAGGCGCCGGAGTACTTTCTGTACGGCAACTGTACGACAGGACCATACGGTTGACAAATGTCACATCCAAACTTGTTATCTTGCGCTCCGGAGATTCCGCAATCCTCCAGCGCATTTCCACGTGTCATCCAGAGTGGCGGCGTCAGAAAACACCAAGGCGGCCTTTCTGGAATCTCGGCTAGCACCACGACCGTCGATTAAATCCGGTATTCATTCTTACCCGTCGAAAATATGTGCGCGGTATTTGTTTCACCGTCGAAACAAATGCGCGGTATTAGTTGCGCGTAAACTGTACTACTCTAAACTCTTTCTATGTTCTAAGGATCTATTCGCGACGTTAGATGAATTCGTCTACACGTACATATTTATATAATTATCAAACCGTATTTGTCTTAGCACTAATCCTAGACTTAACGGACAAAGCCAACGGCTATATTGACGGAGGGCAAGTTCCAGGATCAAATCCTGGAATCGTCAATACTTTTGTTAAACCCATCTATTTTTCTGCTACATGTTTGCTAGAAAGCTTTAGGCAGCCATGGCTCTATCACCCTACCCAGCCTTCAGTGACTACAACAAGTGTGGGGGCTTGGTAAAGGGAGTTAGAGGTAGACCGCCTCTACCTTTTTCCTATTATAATACAGACCTAGAAAATACTCAAATATCAACAATCCATAGCCTATTTCAACCATGGATTACTCTTGGAAGCACCATAGACTACCCTTGATACAACTGTGTTTGCGACAACACAAATTACTCCATAATTAACAAAATCACCTTAAACTGCACTAATAGGCAGTATACTATAGACACCGTAAACTCCCAAAGTAATAGCCAAATCCACTTAGGGATCAAGAAGATATAAGCTTTAGAGATTCCCAAAAACAGTTGACAGCTTTACAAACTAGCCACTTTGACTTCTTACACTCTCACAGAGAAAACAGAATAGAATGAAACTTCACACGCATATAGATTCTATAACATAGATTGCTTTGATAAACTTGACTGCAATACACAAAATAAATTTAGTCCCGCAAGTTGTACTCAGAGAATTCACTACTGAATGTATAGAGGCATACTAGCTGTACGGTTTCTAACATTTACCTAAACAACTGTAAGTATACCCGAATAAATCGAGGTATGTTAAACTAAACAAGTCTACACTAATAAACTAGTTAGCAAGCAGACAAACCTCTGTTGTATAGAATATTTACACCGACATCTCCGCAAAATCTACTTATGAATATGAATCTGGTTACGTGAAAAACCAAGCAACCACTAAGCTACCAACATTACTCAAAGTTCATTTTATCCACGGATGTGTTAGCTGCGTTGTCCGTACGGATCATATAAAACAAATCGCAGCTGCGTTGACTTGAATGCGTCGCAACTCAGCCGTATAAGCGGCGCATATTCTTTCAAAATAACTGCAGCTGCGTTGTCTTGTATGCGTTGCACCTGCGCCTTACTCGCGACGCCTATTTCAACATTTCGTTTATTCCACATTGGATCGCTTTGCGATCCGTCGTCCATTTATCAATGCTTGTTCACTCCACTTAATGAGTCTTTTACGTCACTTTTATTATATCCGTACGTTTTCTCTCCAAATCCGTGAATCAATTCGAACCTCCATATTAAAATCCATTTAGCAATTACGTACGAACTGTCTCGTACGCACGAAACTGACATTTCAAAAACAACACTCCCCTGAAAATCGAGTTTCGTGCACCTAGAAAAATATGCAACGTATAATGCTACACTGCTACGCTGCGCTTGTTCGACATCACAGCGCAATATAAATACAAAGTGCAGCGTGGACTGCTATGTTGCCATGCTGCGCTAATTCAACATCGCAGCTCAGTATGACTACAATATACAACATGTATTGCTATGCTGCCATGAGGCGCTACTTTGACATGGCAACCCTAACAGCTGCTCCTTTTCTCCGTTAACCTCTCCTCACAGCCTCATCTACTAAGAGCTGCTCCTTTTCACCCTTAACTTCTCCTTACAGCTTTATCTACTGAGAACTAAAGCTTTCAAATTCAACACTCCCCTAAAGCTTTAGACTCAGTAGTCTACGCTGTATGCAGATATTTCTACTCGTATAGAGATATATACAAATAAGAATGTAAAAATATTTAGAGATTAAAAATTCTCTTTCACAACCTCTACTACTCATCATTCAAAAATTTAGCACGACCAACACATCACTACTTCATCATCTCCAACACTTTCTCTTAAAAATTAGAGATTTATAAAAATGTAAGAATAAACATATATAGAGATATGCTCATCTTTATAGACGTATGTCGCATCTGATGACTCAGATTTCGAAATCCCCTCACAACTTAAACTTTCGAAATCAAGAGTCATCTATTTCGACATTCCTCTTCAATTCCCACTTTTCCTCGTCGAGAATCATCTACTCCGACACTCCTCTCCAATTGCCTCTTTTCCTCGTCGACAATCCCAACGGTACAGTTTCATCGCGGAGTACCGTCGTATCGTTATGTACAACATATAACATCAGTATGACTCGACGCTACAAC
>JBBHKE010001628.1:88954-127282 GCA_037447655.1 Zygnema cylindricum
TTTGCCATTTCTATAAACTTGAATAGTGCAACACTATTTTAAATTAGCTAAACTACAAATCCTTGTTTCCATATTTTTATAAATAGAAGGTCGTACATTAAATGTTCGTGATGCTTAGTCAGCAGTGGTCCATAGCATCCGGTTGATTGTTGTCGTGTAGTACGAAGCACCTGATACTATTGAAGTGTGCTTCGTCATTTGTGGTCCCTTCTGAATCGCGTCCTTCAATTCGATGCCAATCAACGACCCTTTTTAGCTGACCGTGTCATACTTTTCCTGATATACGGTTTGCATTCTGTTCGATAGAATTCATCAATCCACTTTTTAATCTTCCGGCACGTGTAACTCGTCATCGACGCTACTTTGTGAAACCTACAACACCCTTTTTCTGCTAACGCGTGTCCAACTAGTCGTTCAGTATACTATCTTAGTCTTATATTATTATAACACTATTTGAGGTAAGTATTATAGGTTTTCATTTCCCAAAATGTCCTAAGTCCTTAATTCCTCCTCACAGCTCTATCTACTGAGTAAAGATTTCCAATTTCAGCACTCCCCTAAATCTTTAGACTTAGTCACTCACTCAGCCCAATAGCCTTTCTACAAAATTGCAACTTAGGAGCAGGAAGGAGTTTGGTTAGCATGTCACGAACCATTTTCTCATCCAATAAATAACACAATTTTAACTCTCTTGCACGCATATTATCTCCCACAAAATAAAGTCCGACATCCATGTGCTTGCTCTTAAAATGATGACTCAGGCTAGTAGCAATAGCAATGGCTGCTTGGTTGTCACACCAAATAATCTATAAACTTGTCTGCATGTATCCAAGTTCCTACAAAATGTACTTAATCCATGGGAGGATGTACTCTAACACCATTGTACACTGTGCTGTAACCTTTTGCTGCTTGCTGCTCCACCAGAAAGTTTTATCTCCGATCTTTAGGACAAAGTCAGTTGTGGATTTTCCGCTTGGCATATCCCTATAGCTGGCATTGTTTGAAATTCTATGGGCTCCATTGCCACACAGAATTAACACGTCTAAAGGAAGCTAATCTAGATAGTGCCGACTCCAAGTTTATATAATCCCAAATGATTGACCCCTTGACAATCAAAACCCTATTAAGCTTCACCCCAGTGAAGTAAGACTTTTTGGGTGCTCAGTTCCACCACAGAATGCAAAGTTAGAATATAAGATTTGGACACATTCACCCACTTTGACTTTCCCTTAGAAATGCAGCCACCCACGCATGCAAAAGTTCTAACCGACTACACCTATGTGTAGCGTGGACTCCGTTGAGTCCGCAGCAAAAAGAATCACTGAAATTGGTCAACTGAATTAAATGTTATTGCTGGCCAAAGTTTGCCATTTATACAAGGTGCTATCTGGGAGAGTCAACTACCTACCAGAAATATTCTAAGTCTTAGTCCCTCTCTAAACCCCATTTACTGAAGTACTGCGCCAATCAGAAGATTATACCGTACATAAAAGTGCAGGCGCTGTAGTACTTTCTGTATGGCAACTGTACGGCAGGACCATACGGGTGACAAATGTCATATCCAAACTTGTTATCTTGCGCTCCGGAGATTCCGCAATCCTCCAACGCATTTCCACGTGTCATCCGGAGTGGCGGCGTCAGAAAACGCCAAGGCGGCCATTCCAAAATCTCGGCTAGCACCACGGCCGTCGATTAAATCCGGTATTCATTCTTACCCGTCGAAAATATGTGCGCGGTATTTGTTTCGCCGTCGAAACAAATGCGCGGTATTAGTTGCGCGTAAACCGTACTACTCTAAACTGTTTCTATGTACTAAGGATCTATTCGCGCCGTTAAATGAATTCGTCTACGCGTACATATTTATATAATTATTAAACCGTATATGTCTTAGCACTAGTCCTAGACTTAACGGACAAAGCTAACGGCTATATTGACGGACTGCAAGTTCTAGGATGAATTCCTGGATCCGTCGATACTTTTGGTAAACCCATCTATTTTCTGCTACCTGTCTGCTACAAAGCTTTAGGCAGCCATGGATCTATCACCCTACCCAACCTTCAATGACTACAACAAGTGTGGGGGCTTCGTAAAGGGAGTTAGGGGTAGACCGCCTCTACCTTTTTCCTATTATAATACAAACCTAGAAAATACTCCAATATCAACCCTCCCTTTATTTTCTAGTCTATTTTCCTTTCGACTCCCTCACAAAAATAAACACACACCCTCTTTCACTCTTTCTCTTTTTATTTCTTTTCCTTTTCTTTTCATAAAACTTTAAGAAAATAATCTGGTACTTGAAACAGTGCATTAGATGAACCAAAATAATTGCATCACACATTTTATTTAGCATCCCACTTTTCATAAATATGAGCAAAGATTTTATCCATCTCATCTCTTTTCCATCCACACTAAATTCGATTTCCCTTTTGCAATTCAAACAGCCGGCCCATCTCCAATCTGCATCACATGCCCAGGTGCTAACCCTTTTACAGACACACCTTCATAAATGCCTTTACTCCCTTTAGTGAAATTAAATCCATTACCCCCAAAACATGAACTTTCCTCACTCTCTCCCATGGATTTCTTTCCACTCTCACTTTCTAAATTTATTTCCAATAAATATTTCTCCTCCCCTAAACCTTTCATTAAATATTCCTCTTCTCCATTATCCTTAAAAAACCCCTTATAGTTTCAATTCTCCCCTTTCCTCGGAATCCGTTGAAGTCTCCCTTTCCGACCAGTTTTGTGTTTTCAAAATATCTATAAAATTATCCTCATTAATTTTATCTTTCCCATTTTCACTTATGGATCCTAGATCTGACTTTCTCATTTCTAAGTCATCCACTCTACACTCCTTGACATCCTTAAGTGCCTCCCCTCTCTTTACTTCCTTTATACCTCCAAAAGCACACTGTTGCCTTCGTGGAATTTCAGTGTACTTTTCTCTCTTCTCCATTCTACCGATGTGAAGAAGCTCCAAGATTTCTTCATCCTCCTTCTCCTCTTCCTCTCTTTCCTCATTCATATACCAACTTCTAAGTTCTTCCAAGTAAGGAGACTCCTCCATATAGTGACACGGTTTCCTACAAGCGAAGCAAGCCCTTTTTTTCAAAGTTGCCCGTTCTTTTCCTCTCCCTCTCCTTCCACCAAAGTTTCGATAAGGTTTACCTTTGTCTTTCTTCCTTTCATCACGCTTCCGCTCGTCACTATCGTTTTTCACATCACGCTTCCGCCAGTCACCACCAGTTGTAAATGCAGTCCCCCTATCACTTCCCCTACGAAGCTCTAAAGTGCTTTCCCTCACAAGTATTATCCCCATGGTAATGCTCCAAGTCCATGAGGATCCATCCATTCCCTGCATATGGTAAATGATGTCTTCGTACTCATATAGGAGTTGAATGATTAGTGTATTAATCTTTCTCTCCTCGGATTATATATATCCCGCACTAGCAATCTCAACATATAACCCAGAATATCATTGCAAAACTCTATCATGCTACTGCCTTTATAAACATAGGCCTCTATTTCTTGTTTTACTAACTGCTGCCTCTTTATAATGTCACTCTTATAAATCTAAATTAGTGTTTCCTAGATTTCCGAAAAATTGTTTAGACTTAAAAGAGTGATACCAATGGATTTAGACACATATCTAAGTATGTGATGTTTTGCTATAGTGTTTTTATATTCCAAAATTTTCCTATCATTTTCTTCAGTTTTTGGTTCACTTATAACCCCCACAAGTGGAACCGTAGCCGAGAGCCTAGCTCTCCTCACCATAGGTTTCCCTTTATTATTCTCCCCTATTTCCCTTTCCACGGTAATGATTTTCCCTTCACCTTCAGTTGCATCTGAAGTCTGGTTGGTTTTCTGGGCAGCCCCAGATTATTCTCTATAGTGAGCTCCTCCAAAGCCCGATGGCAGACACCTCACTTGTCACGAAACAATTCCCCATAAGTGCTTCTCGAAAAGCAATCCCTCCATTGTAAACTCCCAATAAGTAGAGTCTGTTCCATCGAACATAAGCATCCTAGATGGTGGGCCCATAGCCTGAAATTCTATGGGCTCCATTGCCACACAGAATTCGCAGGTCTAAAGGAAGCTAATCTAGAAAGTGCCGACTCCAAGTTTATATAAACCCAAATGATTGACGCCTTGACAGTCAGAACACCATAAGAGCTTCACCCGAGTGAAGTAAGATTTCTGTGTGCTCAGTTCCACCACATAATGCAAAGTTAGAATTTGAGATTTGGACACATTCACCCACTTTGACTTTCCCTTAGAAATGCAGCTACCCAGGCAGGCAAAAAATCTGACTGACTACTTCCAAAGGAAAAATATCTTAAATGTCAAAGTAAAACCAAAGAGGCCATTAATTTTATTACTTTCATTTTTATTAATTCCCTCCACAAATTTTGTTAATTATAAAATATTATTAGCATTATTTTTTTTGTTTTTTATGATTATAGACAAATGCTATCTAACATCATTTTTTCTTATTTATCATTTTTATTATTAATTGATTTTTATTACAATTTGTGGTTTTCATAACTGGTATGTTTTGTTTGTCATCATTATGACAATAGTAATTGCTACATATTAATATCTTAATATCTTTTTTGTTCATATTTCTATTTTTTATTACTATTTCCTTCTATTTAACATTTCTATTTTTTATTACTATTTCATGCTATTTAACATTATATATTAATATTAAAAGAGTTTTACGGATTATATTTTTTTTGTCGGTTTTTTTATTTTTTAGTTTTTGTTTTCATATTTTTATTTTTTATTTATGGATCATTTTATATATATATATACATTTATGTAATTTGCGAAATCTTTGAATAGCATGTTTCAGTATATTGTATTAAAATGTCATTGTTTTTATTATTACAATTCACGATTATTCATTATTATTTATTTTTATTATTGATTCTTTTTTATTGCTATTAATTACTGTCATAAAACATATTAAGATATTTTTTATATTGATCATATTGTTCACTACTTATTATTTAATAACGATAGTAAATTTCAGTTGATTACTATTTTTTTTTTCTTAATTATGCATATTTTCATGATCATTCGTAAAGAAAAATTATGCATATAAAAAGGCATTTTTTTTGATTTTGTTTTCGTTATGTTTTACCAAAAATTCGTGTTATTTTTATTTGTATATATTTACATATATACATAAATATATACATTATATATATAATATACATTTATGTATATACATTTATATATATATTTACATATATAATATATACACATATACATACATTTTTTTTATTTTTTTTCGTTAGATTTTATCAGAAATTCGTGTTATTTTTATTTATATATACATACATATATGAATATATATACACATATAATCTATATATACATATGTATATATACATGTATATATATTTTATATGTACATATTTATACAATATATATATATATATATGAATAAATAATTTATATGTATGCATATACATATATATACATATACATACGTATGTATATATACATATATTTATATTTATATATATATGTATATATATACATGTAGATATATATAGATTATATATATTTACATACATTTATATATAGATATATATACATATATATACACATATATATTCATTTATATGTATATATATAATATATAAATATATAGATGTATATATATATTTATATGTGTATATAAATACATCATTACTGTGTATGGTTATTATTGGTACTTATTGTTGTTCAAAGTTTAAAAAATTATACATATATATGCGTGTAAGTAATTCTTGTATCAAATAGTATTAAAAAAATTTAGTAATGATTTTTTTTAATAATACTATTTTTGTATTTATATTTCCTAGTTCTCATTACTTATTTATGAAAAGTTTATCATTAGTGTCACGTGTCTTACAATAATCGGAGGGATGTGAGTTGACCAATGGATGATGGAATGCTTCCACTCAACTTGTTGTTATTTAGATGTCTGTGGCATCGAACACTCGCACCCAACACACCCATCCCTCCAACACACCCAACACACCCATCCCTCCAACTGGTCCATTAATTGGCCGCGCTTACTTTCAAACCCCCATGAGACTTTTTATTTTTTTTATTTTATTGTTGCCACTGTATTGCATTATATTATTCATCTCCCGCCAAATCAAATCTTAAAATTTTAAAAAAAATGAAAAAGCATATTTCCAACATACATTCTTTTGACACCAAATGGCTTTTGTCACAATCCCACCCTCGCACCTTTTTCCTCCATGACAAGAACATAATAATTTGCAAAATACATGAAAAAATCATTCCACAAGAAAAATAGGTGAAAATATGATTGAATGTGGTGTTTTCACCCAACACCGATTTCCATCTTGATGCCTCTATCTCCCCTTCCCCCTCTTCCCGCACTCCCCCCCCCCCCCCCCCCTCACCCACCTCTCCCACCACGATCCCTTATATATATATATATATATATATATATATATATATATATATTTTAAATGCAAGAAAGCTAAAATTTCCAAACACAATGTACGACTTCAAGAAAAAAAATGCTCAAATATTGACAAAAAATACCAAAAGATAAAAGTTTTTTTGTTCCATTTTTAACCATTTACAACCTATAACATCCCCCCCCCTTCCCACCCATACTTCGACCCTCTCCAAAACCCCCTCACCTCCAATTTGATGACCAAAATCAAAAGATAAAATGGAGAAACTAATGTAAAATGAAATATTTTTTTTTCCTTCTGATGAAATTATATGTTTTATTAACATAATTTTCTTACTACTTTTATGCATCCAATCTATCCCCTATTCACTCACAAGCCTGTCAACCTATTTCTCCCTTTCCCCTCTCTCCCTCTCCCTCTCTCCCCCTCTCCCTCTTTACCCCTCTCACTCTCTCCCCCTCTCTCTCGACTCTCCTCTACCCCTCACTCCCTAGTTTCTTTTCCATCTCCCTCTCCCTCGGTACCCTTTTCCCACTCCCTTTTTTTACCCCCTTTTCTTTTTTTTGTACTTTTTAAATGTTTATCATTATTCTCGATTTTTTATATGATTGTCAACATAATTTTTTTTTTATTATTATTATTATTATTATTATTGTTAATTATCACTATTGTTTTCAATTTTTGCTTACTTATTTATTGCACGGTTATCATTTCAAGGTAACCATTCACGTGTCTTACTATGTTTGGAGGGATGTGAGTTGACCTATGGACAATAGAATGCTTCCACTCAACTGGTTATCACGTAGATTTCTATGACATCGAACACTCACACTCCACCAACAGTCACACCCGGAATGGGTCTCTTAGTTAGTATCTCTTAAAGATTGTACATTCAAAAATAACAAGGGCAAATTCCTAGTAAAGACATATAGTAGTTTTTTTTTCCTCCATCACACTTCCTATATTAAATTCAACATCATTTTGGTGTAATCCATAGGTTAGACTTTTGGACATATAATATTTACACGAAACCGCATTTCTTCCCACACCTCCACGAGCGCCCCTCTTTTTTCACCCCTAAAAAAAAACACAAAAATATTAAATGAAGAATAAAAAACGGAAAAACATATGTACAACATACACTGTTTTTGACACCAAATGGATTTTGTCACAATCACACCTTCCCACCTCTTTCCTCCATGAAAAAAATATAATAATTAAAATCAATGAATAAATAGACCCCACAGAAAAAACAGATGGAAATATAAATGAATGTGGTCTTTTCACTCCACACCGATTATTATCACGACGACTCTCCCTCCCCCTCCCCCCCCCCCCCCCCTCTCTCCCCCTCCCCCTCCCCCCCCCCCCCCCCCGACCCTCGCACTGCTCCTCTTTCATCGTGAAACGTTGACATCCATATATATATATATATATATATTTTAAATACAACTTAAAAAAAAAACCCTCAAATACTGACAAAAATATCAAAAGGTAAAGCTTCTTTTGTTCCATTTTTTATCATTTACGACTTATGACATGCCCCCCCCCTTCCAATTTGATGACCAAAATCAAAGATAAAATGGAGGAACTAATGTGAAATGAAATCTTTGGTCTTTCCTTCTAATTTAATTGTATGTTTCATTAACCACATTTTCTTACTTTTTTGGCCCATCAAATGCATCCCCAATTTCACTCTCCACTCACAAGAATGTCAATCGTGTGAGGTTGCCTATCTCCGCCGCAATGCTCCCTTGTAGTCTTAGGTAGTATTACTATCTGCACCCCCCTCTCGAAGGACTTCAAACGAAACCCTTTCATCCTTTTCCCCCCTCCCCGACCATCTTGTCTCATCGAACTCGAGGGCGAATTATGGCAGAGCTTGCACACATCTTATGAATCAAAATTCAGTGCGAAATTCAGTATGCAATTCAGTGGAATCATGACAGCAAAAATTGTGCACATCGACAATCACTCACAAGCTATACACGCGACGCGAATCATCGTACCGGAAATACCATCCATCACATTTGATTTCGGGAAAGTTCTCCTTGTTCACCATCGCCGCCTTCAACTCCTCCAAAGCCGACTCTGCAGCAGCAAGATTTACACAGAAGCGAATTAAAGACAATTTTCGCACTTGTGAAGTCATGGACTGCACAACAGAATAGAGTAAAGGAAGGTCAAAAGAGGGGAAAACATACAGTCTGGTTCCGGTATGTCTCCCTAGTAATCTCCCATCACGAATTCCACGTGGCACAAAAACATCAACACTGTCACGATGAGCATGGTGGGCGCCATCGGATGCGAGCACGCCACGTCACACTGACAGGAAAATTTCGGACCAGAAGCCAAGTGCTAATCTTTGTCCACTAAGATCCGTTTTTCAGTTACGTTAGGGTTTGGTCCGCGGAAATCCGTCTTTTATTTCCTTTCAGATGTGGAAAGGCAGCTTTAGTCGTACGGTAGGGTCGAAAATGGCACGGGTACCTGTACGGTCAAAAGCGAGATATTCCTAACCGCGTGTGTTTAATTCGCCTGAAAAAGTCAAAAAGTCAAAGCGCTAGAAGTACGGTACGGCCGAAAAAGGAATCTAAAGCGAGATATAATTAACCACGTATGTTCAATTCGTAGTTCAAAAGTAGGTGAAAGTAGGCCCCTACAATATGCCTATTATATGTAAAACATACAATATGACCTTAAGACCCATATTGTAAATTAAAACATTCAGACCAATTTTTTTTATTTAAGCCGTCAGATTCGGACGATCGGACGGTCGCTGATCAAAGTAGCAATTTAAGAAGATCACACGGAAAACCCATAACACAACTTACGCCAAAGGCGCCTACCAAAGGCCTACCATAAAATGCCTATTTTTTAACTATGATTCAATTCGCTTGAAAAAGTCAAAGTGACTAACCATTAGAAGTACGGTACGGTCGAGAAAGGTATCAAAAGCGAGATATTCCTTAACTGCGCGTGTAAAATTAACGTGTGAAAAAACGTTAAAACGTAATACGGCGTTCGCTCCCCCCGCGGCCGCCACTGTCCAAAAAAAAATTCGCCGAGTGGTGAGTACAAACAGAAGGAACAAAAAGTACGAGAAGGCTAAAAGTTCGTGAGACTCTTTTACGAGTGTCATTACTCTTTTGGGATTTTCTCCCGAATTGGAGAAATAGGTTTCCTTCATTCTACATCTAAAAAAGTTTTTCGACTTTTCTAGGGCAGTTTCAGTTTTTTATGTTTTTAGTTTGGCCTCTTTATTACGTGCGAAATAAAATACATGGCCCACCTGATTTCCCGCGGCTATCAATCATTGAACTGTTAAAGGGTCATTTTATTGGTTCAATTTTTGTCTCTCCAGGTCCCGTCCGTACCTGTCATTACATACGCCGGTCCACTCTTGCCGCCCTACGTACAAGTCCTTTGGGCGACTCTTTCTTGGTCTTGTCCGTTCCCGTCATCTGTCATTACATGCGTCGGTACATTCTCTCTCTTGGTCTTTGTCCGTACCCGTCACTTGTCATTACATGCGTCGGTCCACTTTTGCCGCCCTATTTACAAGTCCTTTGATCACCGTCTCACTCTTTGTTCTACATATGTCTATTTCTACTTGTTGTGATTCTCTTTTGTATTTTGTTTGTGTTGTCGTACTTTCTGTCGCTTGACTCTACGTCGTTACTTTACGTTTTAGTTAATTTTGTACATTGCCGTCACAAAGTCAATCCTTTATTCTACACTACATATGTTGGAATGTGGACTACATACATTAGAATTTAGTCGTAGTGTCAAGTACGTAAAATCACAGTAATTAAACTTCACAGTAATTAGCACTATGTATTTTATAAGTGAATTTTCTCACTTAATGAAATCATCCCAAAATACATAACAATTTCTCTTTCCAATACATTGTTATTTCTCTTGTGTATAATTTCATGGCTTTTGCCAATCCACCTGTAATAGGTTATGCGCCTGGCCATGCCACTTCTAATAACATCTAGAAGTTTGATGTCCAAAACTTATATGATCGGTCTTTTTCAGACATGCATTTTTTCAAATACGAGAAGATTTGGGACCACTTTATAGAAATTTCAAAACCTCTTATCCTTTCCTCTACACTTGTAGAAAAAGCTAAAAAAAAGTTGGTAATAGCAACATGGCTACAAAAGGATGAGGATGCGCACGCTCTCATAGTGATGTCACTTCCTATCGAGTGCACTCGTCTTATTCGTGGCGCTTGCTCTTTTGTCGAGGCTTCGAATCGTCTTCAACCGACTTATACTCAAACCAAATGGACCGCCCGCCGAATTCAAATTCAAGCGTTATTTAAATCCATGAAAAAGTTGACGAAATCCATGTAAGACTAGATTAGCACTGTCAAATTGTCGTCCAAAAAGTGCACCATGATAGTCGTGCACCTATCTGACGAGGACCTCTCCTATACCCTTTTGGTAAGACACCCTAAAACCTTTTCCCCTTTCATTTCCTTGTTTGACAATTTATACTAATGTATTTTTTTCCACTCCCAACCGTTTTTGGCCTATCATAATAAGAGAATTTTTTATATATTTACGAAAATCATATCTCACCTGGCAACAAACAAACCTGGATAAATTTCAATACTTTGAAAAATAGCAATTGAAATCACTCGTAAGCCACCCACGGATAGTAAAAAAAAACAAACATGGAAAAATGATATCGCTTTATTGCCAAAAGTGAGAGGGAATAACCATATGGGTAAAAAAGAGTGTAAAAAAACACATTTAAAAACTACAATAGCCAAGAGAAAATTGGTAAAGGCATAGAGAAGAAATAACAAAGACAACACTCACTAAAAAAGTAACCACCAATACTAATTAAAACTACAAAAGATGACTACCCTCAAAGAGAAAAAATCTAATGTATAACACTACCCACAACCCTAACAAATTAAAGTCCACAAGCTTGAAGATAGTTAGCGTGGATTGGATGATCTGGTGGAAGCCTTCGAGAGCACGTTTATAATCTGCACCGTGCTTCATTGGAGGAGAGCCGCGACTTTTGCCCTTTGAGGAGCGACCGATACAAGTTGATGGTTAAAAATAGTGAGGAGGTTCGGTAAAGAGCTCCTCTATATTCAAATGTTTTACATGCACAATTGCGAAGGTAGAAAATCCTCAAACGACTTGTCCAAAGTGGTTAAAATCTTCCTTGCAAATGGCACAAATTGATATACAAGGTCTTGTTGAGCATGATATGTCACACCCAAATCTTCTTTTGGTTGATTTTAGGGGTTTAGACACTCGTTTAATTTCCCAATTGTAAACGGATTAAAAAAACATAGTACCATTAAAGCCACAATAGTGGTGATAAAAGAGTCGAACTTTGAATTCGATGACAAACAACAAGTGTTGCATCGAAACCGAATTACTAAATTTATAAAAATCTACAACAGGCTATGCTTAAACGAAAGGACACTTCAAGCTATCAATACCGTCGGCGATGGATCGTTGATTTAGGTGACAATTAATAAATGGTGATAACCTGTTTGATATATCACTTAGCGATACCTTTTTGAGAAGTATATATCGTTTACCAAAAAATCTTGCTCCCTTTCACTACGAGAGAACCTGGTATTCTTCACCAAGATCGTAAGAAATTTTTTCGACAATCGTTATGTCCAACTATTGATAAAATAATATCTCCAATTTGCTAATGTCGATGTGACAACATATAAATATAGCTTGACAGTGTAGACGTGGTGCCATCATGTCTAGGCTACTATGTCGAATCCAATTAAAACTTTGCACTTGAACACCAATAGACCAAAATAGTACTCAAATAGGGAACCTTTTTAAAACTCCAAATGTTGCCTGGTGATATTTCAGTATTTTCTAGGTCTTTATTATGATAGAAAAAGAGCAGAAGTAGTTTGCCTCTAACTCTTTTCTCCAAGCCCCCACTTTTGTTGTAGTCACTAAATGTTGGAAAGGGAGCTAGAGCCATGGCTACCTAAGCTCTCTAGAGAGACAGGTGTAGATAAATGGTAGGTTTACTAAAAAGTATATTGACGGACCTAAGATTTGATCCTGGTACCTACCGTCCGTCAAGATTTTGATAGCCGGTAGCTTTATGCATTTAGTCTAAGGCTTGTATTAACACATATGGGGTTTGATAAATATTTATCTAGTTACACGTGGACTAGTTCATTCAAATGGAAATATATACGTAGTGCCTAGATACGGCTATACATAGTACGGAGTACGGTTTTATGTATTGTATGAAACGAATACCGCGCATTTGTTTTGCCCGCGAAACAAATACCGCGCGTCTATTTTCAACGGCTAGAAATATAGTCGGATTTGATCGGACGGCCACAATTGGCGCCGCGATCGCGAAATATGTATTTTTGGCGTTTTCCGGTCATTTTCACATCAAGTGACACGTGGCACGTCAACATCAGATTTCGGCAACTCCGGAGATTATGAGAACAAATTCGGATAGACATGTGTCGACATTTCGGCCATATGGTACGATGGCCGTGCTGAAAGTACACATACAATTGTACTTTTTGTACGACACATTAATGTGATTGGTGCCGTACAACAGTAGATAGAGTTTTAAAGAGGGAATAGGACTTAGAATATTTCTGGTAGGTAGCTGCCTCTTTAAGAGAGCATCTGTACAAAAGGCAAACTTTGGCCAGCCATAACTATCAATTCAGTTGACCATATTCAATGATTCCTTTTGCTGCGGACTCAAGGGAGTCCAACCTATACAAGGGGGTATTCAGTCAGAGGTTTTGCTTGCCAGGGTGGCTGCATTTAGAAGGGAAAGTCAAAGTGGTTGAATGTGCCAAATCTCATATTCTAATTTTGCATTCTGTGTGGAACTGAGCACACAGAAAGTCTTCTTTCAAAGGGGTGAAGCTGTAATGGGGTTTTGGTTGTCAAAGATTTAATCATTTGTGTTTATATAAACTTGGAGTCGGCACTATCTAGATAAGCTTATTTGGATGTGCAAATTCTGTGTGGCAATAGAGCTTATAGAATTTCATTGGCGATGGTGTCTGAATATTGCAAAAAACATACCCATCCATAATGTTCTTTGGCTAGAAGAGAGTGTTGTTTTTAGAAAGCTTTAGTCCTCTTTATGCATTTGCTGTGAGGGAGAGAGAGCTATTCAGGACTTAAGCTATTTTTGGTTGAGTTCGGTTCAGTGGTTACCAAAGTTAGTGTGACACTGAAGTTGGGAGTTCACGGTTCATTCACACTTGGGACACGCGTCGTCACTTGAGAGAAATGCGTGAGTATGTCCTCCGTAGACGTACGGAAATTCGGCAGGACCACGAGACTTCGTGAAGTCAGTTCTACGGTGCCAAATCCTCTAGTCGGACGGCTGACAGCCGCCGCCAACAAATACTGACGAGGCGTGACTAGATCACTATCACTTTACGTTGTCTGAACTTCGGTGTAAATATTTGGTAAAATAAGATTTTGTTTGTAGTGAATTAGTTGTTTAGTGTTGAGAATGTGGTTTATGACATACCTTCAGTACACAGGTATACTCACAGTATTTGTTGTGTTATAATGTTATGTGTACGATTGGAATGCCTCCGTACAGCTTAGTGTAGTTTCGGTGTATAGAAGTAGGACTTAGTGGATTTGATTCATTAGGAACAAATGATATAAAAACTGTGCACTCAGTTTTATGGATTTTCATTTCTGCATATCTCACAGATCTGTGAGCGGGATTCATTGAAATTTTGTGTGTGTGTTCCTTTGTATGTTATCTATTGGGGCGTTTTTCTGAAAGCTATAGTCTGTCAAAGTTGTTGTTCAGCCATCGGTATTTGTGGAAGCTTCCTCTTTTGATTTGTTTTACGATGACTACTGCTGCATCTTCTTCATCTTCAGTGCCAGCAGTTGTCTCAAAACAACACGTTGCACTTTATAGTACTTTCTGTCCGGTAAACTGAACATAAATTTTACGGAAATGTACGGAATTATACCAAAAATGTACGGACTATTCCGAAAAGATATGGAAAATGTACGAAAAATGTACAAACTGCGGTATATGTGAAATTTATTTCGTTAACATGTACGGAATAGTTCGGATGAAATTTCATTAACGATTTTTACAATTTTTTCAAAAGGTTCAATGCGTTTGTTACGTATAATTCGTAGCGATTAAATCGTTCGCACTAAACGACGTGAACAACTATGCCCATATTGTATTGGTCGCAAAATGAAAAAAAATAGTAACAGGGTTAAGTTGCACATCGATCGATACAAAATTAAACGTCATGCCTAAATTTTGAAAAACATTCGGACAAAAAAATGTTTTTCTGTGAGTTTTGAGATATTTTTTATTTAAATCGTCAGATTCGGAAGATCGGATGGTCGCTGATCAAAGTAGCGATCTAAGAAAATCACATGAAAAGCCCAAAACATAACTTAAGATAAAAGCGCCTACAAAAGGCCTACAATAGAAACGCTTACTTTTGAACTATGCTTAAAACATTTTTACTCCGTACACGCTAATCGGATTATGGATCTGACTGTTGATATTGAAAGCTGAGATTCTCATCTTGCGATTGGCGGTCTCTATGTGAGAATCGGACAAGTGTGCACGGTAAAAGTTATTTTATGTGACAAAAATAGCACTAACACTAATAGCGATACACGGTGTAGCTAATAGGTACACCGTGTATCGTTTTGGGGCTAAACACATGTATCTAAAACATTAGAAATTGCTTCGATGTAGACGCTCAAAACAGCCAAATCTAATAGAAAAAGTCCATGAATAACACCTCGAATAATTGAAGCATGACTGGTAGTTTCGCTCGTATGAAGTGACATGTCATCGAAGCGTGTGACCCGACCACAACGTGAACGCTGGGTGGGCAAAAGTACAGTATTCCGCAAAGTGCTGGAGGTGCTCAGAAAGGTACAATACAATTCTAATTTGATCCCGCTTCCCCGAAAAAAAGTTAAATGTTTTTCTATGTTCCTCAAAGTTCCTCGAGGGGGAGGGAGACCGTGAGATTTTGACCAGAAATAAGGTCTCTGCTTGCTGTCGCTTCGCTGTACAAAAATAGTTTTCTTCATGAGTCAAACACGTGTGCACGTGAAATTTTTTCACATATGTGCGACCTGCCTTAGTGTTGTTAGGATGCCACACCTGTGAAAAGGAAACATTTGCGCCATCCGCAAAGTCATCCGTTATGACGTCATTTTTGTACTGTATTTGTGGTTGTATTTGACGGTAATCGAAAACTTCACGGATAATGGCGACCTTCTAGAGAACACTTGCGTCCATCACGGCTCCCGCCAATCCAATTTGTACAATTAGACGGGCGTCAAAACATTCGCTAAACGTCACCGTCTCTCTTGTCAACTTTTGTAAGCGTCAACTCTAGACAGTTAATCGTTGACCGCCAGCGCGCTGTGAATCGACTTTAATTCGTTGGGTGTGCATGTAGATTATGAAAATCGTTTGGGTAAGCACGTATGAGGGCCCTCCTTTTCAATTTTCTAACGGCGACCAACAAAGCCCGTCTTTATAACTGGTGGAACAAACGTTAGAGACGCAGCTCCACATCGATTAAGAACGTAATCGAATCGAAAGGTCTACACCGCGAATCGTAACTAGCGTTATGTACGCTAATTCCGTCGCCCCAAATTTTGACACTATCACCCTAAATAGAGTACATAATTCTCAATTATTCTTTACATTATTTAAGATACTTGTTGAATCAGCGTTAACAACTCTAATAGAGTGTCGTTTTAAATAGTGTGGCGTACGGTCGGTGTCTGACCGTGCAAAATTGTAATTTATGAACTAAAAACGTACAGAAAATAATTTAATGCAGGCCATTATCATGTAACTGCGTTTCACAAACCGTGTAGTGCAAACGTCATAATGATGTGAAACTGTACGTGTTATCAGATTTTGTACGTGTACCTAATTTACAGTAAAGATATCAGCGCGGATAATTAGTACAAAAATAAACCCAAATTAAAGTTATTGATAAATTAGAGTAAAATTTGATTTCGAAAAAATTTGAGTACCCAAATTATTGTTAATAACTCTAGTTATTTTTTTCATTTTTTTTTACTCTAATTATTTGTTTACTCTAATCACGATTCGCGGTGTATTGGACTCATATATGGCTGTTGCGGCTTGGATCGTAACCGCATGTTGCTGGTTTTTTGTAGTGTTGTGTATCGGTACCCATTTGCGGATAACTGATATGTCCCAATTATTGGCTCAACGATAATTGGTATATTAGCACAATGTATTAACACCGGTGTTATCGCACCGATAAAATCGGTTTTCATCGCGATAAAACCAGTCCAATAATTATCGACGATAATTATACCGTTTACACTGTACATTTTTACAGTTTACTCCGTTTTATTCAACCGTCGTTCTTCTTTTATACAGAGAACGAAACAGATTGGCATGCATGGCGTGCCACTCTTTATTTTTCTGTTTTAAAATATAATGTAGTATATCATAAAATAAGATAATATAAAGTACTAAATTTTTATCCTTTATCGCTAATAAGGAATTTGTTGTTCTCGGAGTGATTTATCGAGACCACTTAACGTTCAATAACTAATAACTACCAGTATCTGTTTTATCACGATAACTATTTTACCAATACACAACACTAAAATTATTGAACTGGCACGACTTCCTGTTCTCAAGTTTTTTGGAATCGGTAGTAGTTCGCATTTTATTACTCCGGCTACTTCGAGTAAAACCAATGTTTTAGGTCAGTTGTGGCTCAAAGAACCCTTCAATTTATAATTATTTGGAATGACACAGGAAGACGATGTCCTCTACCTTAAAATTTGTCCTTAAATGTTAAAAACCACTAAAAACCCTCTCAAATTCTTTAAAAGCACACTCAAATGCTATAAAAGTCCATTAAACATTTTTTAAACATATCACGAAGGTAACTTAAATTTGGGGATTGGCATAGCTCTCTTAGTTGTGGAGCATCTCGACAAGCTCACCCGATAAGGTAATTTTTATGATCTCTTTGGGATGGATCAATTTGCCCAATCATGCATAGATGAAACCGATCACCTTATAATTCCTCCACACTAATTTTGTTGTTTTATCTACGATTTCACAATGACAAAGTTGTACCTTTAAACTATCTCGCCAATGGACTCACACACTGCATATAGTTTTAAATCGCATGGATCCTCTCCTCAAATTTTTTTTTATGTGTCTTTTAACACTTGTGAGCCAAGGTGTGTATAAGAAAAGAAGTATGAACCGACATTATACACGATTGCATCAATCCAATAGTGTTAGCAAGGTTGTTATTTTCGAAAATCTCTTTTCTTTGCAATCCCCAATCAACATATTCTCCTCGCCATTCCAAACTTTTTAACGCCTTTATCCAAATTTGAATTATCGTCTAGACAAATTTCTCCTTTCAAATAATTTTCCTTTTCTTCTCTTACATCAACACCACCATTCATATCAACATCTGATTTAGGGACTTCCACCTTTAATTGGCGTAAAATATCCGCTCATCGACATAACGGTGTGACCATTAAAAAAAACCGTGAGGTTAGTCTTCGGATAAACTAATCCCTTCACTCTTCTATTCGCTATTAATTCAATGAATCAAAAGAGTGACTCTTTAAATTCTACCCCTTCAAAACCAAATCTTTCATCAAAAAGTTGTCGAATATCTTACGCGAAAGTGAGTTATCCGATTAAGCTGCAGTGAACAAATCGACTGAGAAGGTTATATACATATATATATATACATATATATACATATATATATACATATATATACATATATATATACATATATATATACAAATATATATATATACATACACAGACGTAGAGACAAGATTTTTACTCAGCTGAGGAATGTAAAGTACATCTGAGAATGTAAGTATAGAAGTCTTACCCTCCACTAAGACTTTCAGATCTACTGATCCCACTAGATCTATAGTAACCACTCTCCCATCCACATACTCTATCTCTACAGTAGGAATCTTTCTTAGCTTAGTGAAGAGTTCTTTATCACGACACATATGCATGGACGCACCTGAGTCGATGATCCATCCTTCCTGTGGAGCTTCCCGAATTGCTCCAAGGGCACACTTTTGCCTCCGAGGGATCTCCTTCTCCTCCAGACTCTCGTCAAGAAGAAGCTCCCCATCCTCCTCAGAGGACTCATCCTCGATTTCTCCTGACACTTTTGTAACCACAAGTGCCTTTTTCTTCCCTCCGGAAGAACCTCCTCCACGGTTCTCTTGGAGCCTCAGCTCTGATAGCTTGACAGAATCTACAATAACGTGTCCCGGCTTTTTTCAATAATGACAAAGACCCTTTGGGGGCCTCTGTCCCCCAGAATCATCTATTTCCCCACTATAAGGTTTCTTCGGGTCCTTCCCCCATCGGCCCCCTCTTGCTGCTAGAGCTTGAATGCTCTTTCCTCCTCTCCTAATCTCCATTGTGTTTTCCTGCACAAGTATCATCCTGACTACTGTGTTCCATTTCCATGAACTATCAGGCATTCCGTGTACTCGGTACACTATGTTTTCGAACTCATCTGGTAATTTCATGATAAGGGTGTTAACTTTCATTTTCATTGTACCTGTCCACCCGGCACTTTCCATTTCCATATACAAACAAGAAAGATCATTACAGTAATCTAACATCTTTCCTCCTTTGTAAGTGTAACTCAATAGCTTTTGCTCAGCAAACTGGAGCTCCTGAATAGTTCCAGCTCTATAAATCTCCACCAAACTCTCCCACAACTCCTCGGCCTTGTAAATGTGAAGATGAGGAGTGGCCAAACCTTGAGTGAGGTGCCTCAGAATGAAGTTCTTGGCAGCCATGTTTACATCCTCCCACATTTGAGTATCGTTCTCCACGGTCTTCACGGTCGCCGCTCCCGATACTGTGGCAATAGGAGTGAGGGGTGTCTCCTTCCCTTTTTTCCTTTTTGGACACACTGCTGTCCCCATCATCAGCCTCCTCCGCTGAGGCAGCCGTTGTTGCAGAAAACCTTACCTCCGCTGAGGCAGCCGTTGTTGCAGAAAACCTTACTCCCCCAAATCCTGGTGGAGTTCCCGAAGGTGGACGTTTCACTTGTCCACTGACGATACCCCAATATCATTTTTCACACAAAGCTCCCATCATCATGGCTTCCCAATAGATGAACCCAGATCCATTGAAGGTGGGCACCCTAGAGGGTGGGCTCATAACCTGCAATTTTGTGTCCTCCATTGGACTACAGAATACAGTAAGCCTCTAGATAGTATTTAACTAACCCACTTTAAGCCACGACCACTTCTGCCCAAGAAGGCAAACTGACAATTTGACTGCTTCCTTGTGTAGCCTGGACTCCCCTGAGTGCGTAGCAAAAAGAATCACTGAAAACGGCCAACCAGCCGATAAGTTATGAGGCAGTAAAAATGCCAATTTGTACAAACTCTCAAAGGGAGAGGTGACTACCTACCAAAATTTTCTAAGTCCTGATTCTCTCTAATAACTCCTATCTACTGAAATACGGACCAATCAGATTACTGTATCGTACACAAAAAGTACTACTGCCGATGTACCTTTTGTACGGCCTATGTACGACAAGGCTATTAAGTGGACGCGTGTCCGCTTTTCACTCGTCCGTACGTTCCTCGGAATTCCTATGACCGAATGTCATCTCTCCACGTGGCTCTAGGTCATGCCACGTCACAAAACGCCAAAGTGACCACTCCGGGATTTCGGCGATGATGTGCGCCGTTGGATTTTATGCGAAACGCAATTTTAGCCGTAATAAATACTTGCGCGACATTTGTTCCGATGTCGAAATAAAATGCGCGGTATCCGTTTTGATTTAGCGTCGTACGACGTACTTTATAAAACTGAATCTATGTACGCCGTATACAGTTTAAGTTAAATGAATTTTCTCCACTCGAACTAAATATATATCTATCACATACCATAGCACTTAGCATTGGTCCTAGTCTATTAGGATAAAGCTGACCGCTACCGGTCAACTTGACGAACCGCAGGTACCGGGATCAAATCTCTGGTTCGTCAAATATATTTTTAGTAACCTACTAAAAATAGCTGTCTGTTGAACTAAGGCAGCCATGGATCAACCTCTCTATCTGTTACCTTCAGTGACTACAACAAGTATGGGAGCTAGAGAGCGGAGGTGGAGGCAGGCTGTCCGTCCTTTTTCTTTTCCTTTTATAAAAACATATTTAAACCTAGAAAATACTCTAAAAATCTATAAATTTCAACAGCAACGACTTGAATACTAGCACGTGCCGTATGATTACTCTTGGATTATCGCGCAGATTATTTGCGGCAGTACAATGATGAATATATTCTGGAATATCCATTGCGGTTCGCGGATACACTTTGAGTACTTTGGTGACACGCAACATTTCGTTCACGGTGCCGATTTGTGTACACGGACATGGGACGGAAGACCGCCGACAAATGATGACTCAGGAAGACCATATTAATGATTCGATGACTCAACAAGCATACTTTTGTGTCTGCGTAAATATTTGGTTCAACAGTAGTTTGTCTTTTTGTAAATATCTAATTAGTGTAGTTTTATCAGTTTCTTACATACCTTGTGTTTTCGGGTATACCAACACTAGTGAATGTAGGAGGTAGTTAGCGTACGGCTGGTATGCCACCGTACTTCAACAAGGCGTCTGATTGGTGGACAGACTTAGTAGTGTAGTCTGTGAGGGTATAGATGTAGGACTTGTGATTTTGTTGAATAGGAACTTTCTGGACCAAAAACTGTTTATGATGATTTGTGGTAACTTTATCTGAGGATTACACTCAAATCTGTTGTCAGAATTATCTGAAATTCTGTATGTGTGTTTCTATTTTTAATTTTAATATGGTCACAGATTTTCAGGCCTATTGTATGCCTGTTCTGTGTTTTAATTCATTGTGATGTTGGTCGGTTCTGTTTATAATTTTTTGTCTGAAACTTTGTAAGGTTATTATATAGCCTAGATACTACTTGTTATTTTAGTTTCAGCTTGTTTTGTTATTTTTTTGGTAAAATTCTGTGTTGATTCAAAGTAGGCTGTTTTTTGGTAGTCTGTGGTGCTTCCAAGGGTAAATCCATGGCTGAAAATGGCTATGGACAACACATTCTACACAGAGTTAAGAAAATGAGAGCACTAAGTGCTCCTTAAGATGTTTTGTGCTCTATTGTATTTGATTTGCTTGTAGTACATGTTTGTTTGGTTGAAAGGCCTCTTTCATTTGTAGTTACATATCTTACAGTATTGATCTAGTCTGATAGGTATTCCTCTTTGGGTTTGCTCTTGCTAACATGTCTAATAATGGCTCAACTCCTGCTGCAAGTGCTCCTTTTAGCCCTAGTGCTCCACCTACTCCTCCAACGACGAATATCCAAGCAGGTGCAAGTGTGACTCATAGTGGGAGTGGATCACAGCCGAGTCTAAATGCCCATGACCTTCAATAGGTTATGAGCCCACCGCCCAAATTGCCTATTTTTGATGGATCGGACTACGGAGATATGCTGAGCTCCTATTTTGAAGAGAGGGACTTGTCATCCATTGTGGATGGGATTGCTGATGAGACTCCATCGTATTGGAGAAAGAAAAATCTCCATTGCCTCAACGTCTTAAAGCAGTCTATGGCAAAAGAATTGGTAATGTCTTACCTTGAGATGAAAAAGGCTTCTGAAATCTGGTTTAGTGTACATGCTATGTATGTTCAGCTAGATGTCACTGTTCAGACTAATAAAGCTACAAAGATATTTGAATGTAGATATTCTGGAGGTAGTATGTCAAATCACTGTCATGCTATGAAAAGGTTGTTTCTCCAGAGTACTAGTGCAGGTGGTGACTTTTCACCACCTCACTAGGCTATGTTATTTATGAGAACTTTACCAGATGAATATAAGGGAGCCATGGATAGGCTTAGAGCTCTTCCACAACGTCAGTGGAACATAGCGTTAGCAATGCATATTATTTTGAGTGAAGAAGCTAACCAAATTTCACAGTAAGGTAATACTAAGTCTTTTCAAGCACTAGCAAATCAGTTTTCTGATTCTAAGATTGGCAGTGGTAGTGGTAGTGGTCCTAAAAGGCCACCATTAACATGCTATTAGTGTGATGAGAAAGGCCAGGTTTTCAAGATTTGTAATGCATATAAGAGAGCGAAAGCTAAAGGAAATTTTCGCTCTGGTTGGGATGAAAGCCGAGTTCCATCTCAGTCAAGTGGACGTCCAACAAGATTTTCCAACGCACTTTAGGAGGAGGACGTGAGCAGCTTTCGCGACAACAACGAAAAGAAATACTTTGCGATGGCACAAGCAATGGAATGCGTGGAGAAAGAGGAATGGATAATGGAATCCGGTGCATCTGCCCACATGTGCCGCAATCGCCATCTGTTTGAGACTATTCAATCTATTTCAACCATCAAAATTTATTTTAGTGATGATACATTTGTTGAGTTGAAAGCAAAAGGGAGGGTGTAACTTATGTTTAATGTAGATAGAAAACTTGTCAAAAGGTGCTTGGAAGATGTGTTGCCTGTCCCAACTTTAAAAAAAACTTTTTCTCTACATTAGTGGTAGAGAAGAAAGGTTTTAAAACTATATCTGAGAATAGAAAAAGAACAGTGAGTAAGAATGGGAAAATAGTTGCAGAGGAATTTGTTGGAGGAAACAATTTGTATCGGTTGAGTCTTACAAATGATAATGACAATGATGTTATGTACTCAAGTGTAACCAGTGATTGTGATTTATAGCATAAACGTTTAGGACATGTGAATTATGATAGATTAGAAAAGATGGTAAATCAAAAAATGGTGGAAGGTGTAAAAATTAGTCAAAAACTAGCATCAAATGTGTGTGATGGTTCTGCAATGGGAAAAATTCATAAGTTGCCTTTCCCTTCGCAAACTGATCATAGAAGTAGCAGGGTGCTTGAACTAATTTATTCAGATGTATGGGGGCCATCTAGGTATCCATCTGTGGGAGGTGCTAAGTTTATGCTTACCTTTACTGATCACTATAGTAGATTTACTACAGTTTATTTTTTGAAAAGTAAGGATGAAGTCTTTTCAAAATTGAAGGAGTATAAGACTTGGGTTGAAAATCTGCATGAGAGACGGATAACGGGATTCAAAAATGATAATGGAGGGGAGTACATTTCTAATGAGTTTGCAGAATTCCTAAAATTGCATAGAATCTCACGTCAGCTAACCGTTCCTTATTCTCTAGAACAAAAAGGTGTTTCAAAGAGGATGAATAAGACCATATCAGAGTGTGCTAGGACAATGATGTCTGATATGGACATAGATTTCAAAATTTGGGCAGAGGCTATGAATTGTGCAGCGTATGTGAGAAACGGGTAAAAAACAAGAGCAGTAAAAAATAAAACTCCCTACGAAATGTGGACAGGAAAAAAACCATATGCAAGTCACTTTAAAGTTTTTGGAAGTAAGATATTTTTGCTAGATAATGATCCACAAAAACGGAAATTAGAGCCAAAAAGTATACCACGGATATTTTTAAGGTATGATGATCATACCAAAGGTTACAAAGTATATGACATTAAAAGAAATAGAGTCATGGTAGCCAAAAACATCATAGTGAAGGATGAGGGAAAAAGAGTATATGTATTTAGTCAGCGTAATGAAATTCTATGGGCTCTATTGCCACACAGAATTTGCAGGTCCAAAGGAAGCTAATCTAGATAGTGCCGACTCCAACTTGGTATAAACCCAAATGATTGACCCCTTGATAACAAGAACCCCATTAAAGATTCACCCCTGTGAAATAACACTTTATGTGTGCTTAGTTCCACCACAGAATGCAAAGTTAGAATATGAGATTTGGACACATTCACCCACTTTGACTTTCCCTTAGAAATACAGCCACCCACGCAGGCAAAGACTCTAAACCACTACACCCCTGTGTAGCCTGGACTCCTCTGAGTCCGCAGCAAAAAGAATCACTGAAAATGGTCAGCTGAATTGATAGTTATGGCTGGCCAAAGTTTACCATTTATACAAGGTGCTCTTTGGGAAAGGCCTCTCATCACGCTTCTGCTCTGTCATGCCGCATCGTGTCGGCTGCTCGCGCGCACGATATTCTGCCCGCACGCGCGATATTCGGCGCGCACGCACGATAAAATGCACGCAGGCACGATTTTATGCATGCACACGTGATTTCATGCACGCACAGGCGATATTCGGCGCACGCGCACGATATAATGCACGCATGCGCAATTTTATGCATGCACACGCGATTTTATCCATGCACGCACGGTATAATGCACGCACGTGTGATTTTATGCATGCACACCCGATTTCATGCATGCACGCACGATTTGATGCACGCACGTCTAGCTTTTTCGTTCGCACGTGCGAAATTTCGCGTTAGTTTATTTATTTATATGTTGTTGAACTGCACTAATTTCGTGCGATACTTTTCATTTCGTGCGCAGGTATTTCGATTTGGATTATTTTGTGCGGTATGTTTCGATTCGTGTGTATGCACGCGATTTCGAAGTATAGACGTGGAGTATCGTTTGGAGGCGAATCGCGATTCCCGGGCGACGCTTGTTGTTTTTGAAAACTTAGTTTCGTGCGTACGGAGCGTTTCGTGCGTACGCGATGTTTCGTGCGTACGCATTTACGCGATATATTGTGGAGGTTCGAAAGAATTTATGGATTGGGGAATTAAATGTACACGTAAAATTAATGGAGTAATTGAGTGGCGCGAAATGTGAGAGGAAATGGACGGCGGATCGCGAAGCAATCCGACGTGAGATAATCGACGTTTCATATACGAAATGTTGAAAGTGTACATCGATCGTACGGAACATAATGTGCGACAGGCGGAATTTATGAAAAGGACGCCGCTGGTACGTAGAATCTATTTTGGACAGGTGTACCTTTATTTCGGCAGGCGGCATTTATGACGAAGTACGTGGTTGCGATACGGTACAGATTTGGATTGTAAAATATCATTTCGTCAAGTGGATGGAAGTGGCACGTGGCTTAACATCAAGGGTGCCAAATAAGAGTGACGTACGGTGGATATAAGCCGCCGTTATTTTTTCAAGTAGTGGTGACGCGAAATCGCGTCAATCACACGATGTTTATTTTGGACGTCCCGGATTCTTTGACGAAAATCAAGGAGTTTCGCTGAGTGACTCAGCATGACTCAGCATGACTCAGCATACGATTCTATGAGATTGCGTGTACTTGAAAATATTTGGAACAACAATGCTTTGTCTTATTTGTATTATTAAATTAGTGCTGATTATGACATTTATATTTAAGTGGTTAATTAGGGTTTCGACACTTTAATTTATGTGTCGCATTTGCAGACAAGTGTACGCTTACGATTGCTTGACTCTCAGGTGTACGCTTACGATTAATTTGATTTAGTGACAGTTACGTAATTTACGTTGGTTATTTTGACACTTAGTGATTTGTTAACAGCTCACAAGTGTAAATATAGGTTTGAGCTTCATTAGAATAATAATCAATGCTGGTTAGAAAAGTAGGGACCGAAGATGTAGACTTTTAGGGTTGCCGATTAGGTCATGCACTTTTGAATGATATAATGATTATACCTTGATTATACTCTTGTTTATGTGTGATGCATTTGTTTTTATTATTTATGTTATTTTATATATGTTTGATATGCATTGTTTATGCATTTGTCCTAGGGTTTGTTTATGTCGATTATTCCATCAAACCTTAGATATTGTCATAGGGTTTATTTATGTTGATTATTCCATGAAACCCTAAATGTTGTTGTATGTTAAATGGAGGATGCATTTCAAATGATTGTTCATTGGCCTAGCTTCGCTTAGCTTCTTGCATGATAGTTTGGGTTGCTTCTGCGGTCTATTTTAGACCAAAGAACAACAGGTTATGGGCCCACGCCCCATCTATCATATGTTAGGTTAAGTCGAGATAGGATTGTGTCACACGCATTGTAGCGGGTTAATTTTGTTCTTGCTGGTTGTATTGCAGTAATGGTGTCTGTGTACCCATGAGATCGGCCTTATCATAGTGTTGGTATGTGCCGAGTTTAATCTTGCATCGCCCCAAGGGTTAACTTAGTGATAGTGCCGAAATGTCTACCCTCAATGAAAATGATTTATTTTGAGAATCGATATTTTAGTTTTGGAAATAAATGTTTATTTTTAATGAAACATTTCGAAATGTGGAGATTTGACATTTAGTGGAGAGATGTGGAAGGAGGAGTTTCGACGTTTGGGGGAGAGATCCGAAAGGTGGAGTTGTGGCATTTGGTGAAAGATCCGAATTTGTGGATCTATAATTATGGGATGTTATGAGATTTTATTTTTCAGATTGTTGGTAGTTTTGGGAAATGTAACATTATTGGAGCTTAAAATTGGGATAGAGAATGTAGATTTTATTTACTTTTATTTTTAATGTTTTATTTTGTGGGATTAAGTACGCGGGTCGCGAAATTTAGAAAATTTGGAAAGTTTTATTTTTTGGAAATTGTTATGGTAGTTAGAGGAAAATGTGGTAATTTTTGTTGGAATTTTATTTATTATTGGTAGAATTGATTTTCGGAAAATAGTTTATTATTTATGTATTTTTATGGGAAATTTTCGGATTTAGATATTGTTGAGAAAAGAGAAAAGAAAATGAAAATATATATATTATGTATTATGAAATTTGGATGGTATGTGGAGTCAGCGGAAGCGATGGTGGAACAAGTGGGAAAATTTTGTTGGAGGAATTTGGCAGATTAAGATGGAGAAGGCAGTTGAAAGCAGGTGTGACAGCTGGTAACATTGGTGACAGCTGATGACGTGGCGCCATGGATGCACGAGACTAATTTTTCGGGGGAGTGTTGTTTTTGAAAACTTAGTTTCGTGCGTACGGAGCGTTTCGTGCGTACGCGATGTTTCGTGCGTACGCATTTACGCGATATATTGTGGAGGTTCGAAAGAATTTATGGATTGGGGAATTAAATGTACACGTAAAATTAATGGAGTAATTGAGTGGCGCGAAATGTGAGAGGAAATGGACGGCGGATCGCGAAGCAATCCGACGTGAGATAATCGACGTTTCATATACGAAATGTTGAAAGTGTACATCGATCGTACGGAACATAATGTGCGACAGGCGGAATTTATGAAAAGGACGCCGCTGGTACGTAGAATCTATTTTGGACAGGTGTACCTTTATTTCGGCAGGCGGCATTTATGACGAAGTACGTGGTTGCGATACGGTACAGATTTGGATTGTAAAATATCATTTCGTCAAGTGGATGGAAGTGGCACGTGGCTTAACATCAAGGGTGCCAAATAAGAGTGACGTACGGTGGATATAAGCCGCCGTTATTTTTTCAAGTAGTGGTGACGCGAAATCGCGTCAATCACACGATGTTTATTTTGGACGTCCCGGATTCTTTGACGAAAATCAAGGAGTTTCGCTGAGTGACTCAGCATGACTCAGCATGACTCAGCATACGATTCTATGAGATTGCGTGTACTTGAAAATATTTGGAACAACAATGCTTTGTCTTATTTGTATTATTAAATTAGTGCTGATTATGACATTTATATTTAAGTGGTTAATTAGGGTTTCGACACTTTAATTTATGTGTCGCATTTGCAGACAAGTGTACGCTTACGATTGCTTGACTCTCAGGTGTACGCTTACGATTAATTTGATTTAGTGACAGTTACGTAATTTACGTTGGTTATTTTGACACTTAGTGATTTGTTAACAGCTCACAAGTGTATATATAGGTTTGAGCTTCATTAGAATAATAATCAATGCTGGTTAGAAAAGTAGGGACCGAAGATGTAGACTTTTAGGGTTGCCGATTAGGTCATGCACTTTTGAATGATATAATGATTATACCTTGATTATACTCTTGTTTATGTGTGATGCATTTGTTTTTATTATTTATGTTATTTTATATATGTTTGATATGCATTGTTTATGCATTTGTCCTAGGGTTTGTTTATGTCGATTATTCCATCAAACCTTAGATATTGTCATAGGGTTTATTTATGTTGATTATTCCATGAAACCCTAAATGTTGTTGTATGTTAAATGGAGGATGCATTTCAAATGATTGTTCATTGGCCTAGCTTCGCTTAGCTTCTTGCATGATAGTTTGGGTTGCTTCTGCGGTCTATTTTAGACCAAAGAACAACAACGCTTCGATATATCATATTTTATTTAAGTCGCGAACCCATGTAGGTTTGCGTATACATGTAGTTAGGGAGGGTTTTTACCCTCGGACTGTGGATTTTGTTAGGCGTACGGCAGACGATGTTGGCCGCCTATTGGCCAACATCTTAAGTAGTTTCATGCATGTAAAGTAGACTAGACGTAGGCTAATTTTGCTTATGCATAGCGTAGCTCTTTCTTAGCCTAATTCTCAGACATAGAGAATTTAGCTTTTGGACAATAATTTTCTCTTGGCAGCGGAGCTTTTCTCTTGCTCTCTCTCTCACCGATTGCTTATGCTTTCTCTTTCTTATTGCTAGCTAGCTATAGTGGCTAGATAGGTTAAGAATATTTTCCTTTGTTTCTGCCCCGCTTTTAATCCACACGGCTTCGGCCAAGTCCGGAAGGTTTCCCTCCAAATTCGTCTTTTTGGCGATTGGTGGAGTGGAGGCTTGACGTGTGGCATCTTCTGTCAAGCTGCGCTGTTCTCCGGATAGCTGGACGGTTTGTTTGAGTGTATTTATGTGTGTGGCATTTCGGTTTTCTTGGGAAAGTGTCATTTTTGGTTAATTCCGATTTTCTTGGTTTTGGTTGGAAGTGATTATTTTTCTTCGTTGCTTTCCTTTGAGATAACTCTTGTAGAGAATACGTGGAAGACCCGAGAGCCTAGTGGCTACCTCGTGGCTTAGTATTCTTGTCCAAAAGCTCTAACTTTTCAAAAGCACATATTTTAAAAAGTTTATTTCTTTAAAATATATTATTTAAAATATAAATTTTATTTCATTAAGAAAATATTACCGTTCATATCCAGTTTTTATTCTTGTTTTTGTCTTTCTATTTTCCTGCCTATTTACATTTCATTTTCAGTTTTACTTCTTAGTTTTGTGTGATAAAATAAATCTAAAGAAAAAAAAATATAAAAATTACATTATTTTCAATATAAAATCCACCGCTTTTCATTTCTATATTTTCTTCCACCTATTTTTTGATTTGGTTTTTTCTCCTTGTTTTCTCTTTCTACAAGTTTCATTCTACTTTCTCTCTATTTTTGCTTTCGCTTTCAGTTTTGCCTTTGAAGAAAAATTATAAAAATAATTCAATATATAAATTTTATTATATATAAAAAAAAACATTTTGTTTTTGTTTTTTGTTTTCTTCTTTCTTGCTTTCAATTCTTGTCTTCTATCTTGCTTCCACTCTATTTCTGGTTTGCAGATTTAGGTCTAAATTTGTGTCAGATTTTAGGGTTAATCTGCGGAATTAGGGTTTGGCCGCAGATTTAGGGTTTGGCCGCAGCTTTAGGGTTTGGGCGGATTTAGGGTTTATTTTTTTGAATTCTTAACCCTAGGTCAGCATATTACCATCCCTTGGTCGCAGATTTTTTTTTATTTTTGCAGCGTGGTATTAGGGTTTGGGAAACCTTTTTGCCCAATTTTACCGTACTTTGTGTTTTATTTTGAACTTTTCTCAATATTTCTTATCTTTCTTTCCTTTAGTGCAACTTCATTTGCTGGCTAGTTGATGTTTGATTTGTGGTGGATTTGATATTCTCTTTCTTTATCCTTTGCCAAATTTAATCATTCATAAAACCTAACAAAGTAAAAATATATATATTCATACATATTAGATTTGCACGAATTATAACATATAATTATCATTGCTTTATAGTTAGGTATAGCGTGGCATAGCGCTGATACGCATACCCTAGCAGGATACTAATTGCCTGGGTGTTTAGTGGTGGTCCTAGGTACGATTATTCAGAACCGAGGCGGATCACGTTTCTGAGGACTCTGCAAAATCCGACTTGCTTCAACCAAGTCCGGTTCACTTTTAGTACTCACCAGAGTATTAAAAGTGTTTGTGAGTATCCCGATGCCTTGGGGGTAAAAGAGCATCACGATATAGTGTGGGCACTCCTGTAGAGGGATCGGTGTGGATTGGTTCTATTACGAACCTTTCTTTTTGAGCATTTGCATTTTCCTTGTTTTCCTTGCATGCTATCAAGCCGTGAGTGGCCTTGAGTTTCCTTGTGACTATCTGCATTGGATTTTCTTTTATAGATCTTGCCGTGGGTGCACTGTTAGACAATTTTCTGTCTGTGATGCTGTAGATATGCACCGAAAGGTGTCTGGATAATTCTTTGTTTGTTTTTATAGGCCTGGCCCTTTGGCCTTGCCCATTTTTTGCAGGGTAGAGGTTTTGGTATTCTGGCTTCTTGCTAGATCTGACCACCTGGTCGTGATAGAGACTTTGTTTATTAGCTTTTCTTGTGTGGTTTGGCCTTCCATTTGACGCACCTCGATTTGGCCGTTCCGTGCTCTCATAGTCGTAATCGAGGGTTCTCTCTTCGTTTATGCCCACGGATTGGGATAACTTACGTTATCAATCCGGATCTACCCACAGCGGTACAGTTTTCCGTCCACTGCAGTTAGATCTTTCCAGTTTCTCCGAGTCTACAGACTCACCATTTTCGGTTTCGGTCCCTGAATCTCTGTCAGTTCGGTCAGTATTGACCACAATCTCCTCATATCATCGCTTTCCTCTAGGTCAGACGTTGATAAAACCGAAGAAGACTTTTCAAAAGAAATATTTTCCTTTCCTCTCACATTTCAATTTCCGGTTAATCCAAATTTGGAACAACCAACACATTCTTCCTTTGGCGACATGGCTTCTTTTTCAGAGGAGGGCATGGGGAAGATGCAATTTTGTTTTTCACGAATGAAAGACAACATGTCTCTTTCCCATTTTCGTATGCTTTATGATACCGAAATGCGTGACTTGACATTTCGTTATCAAAACCGCTTTGACCTTAGGGTCGCTTTCTCTCTCCTTGACCGATACCTTCGGGGTTCGGCTCTCACTTTATACACACCGAAGTATGAGAGTATTTGTCAAATGACAGAGCACTCTCCACCCTTTGCAGGACTTCCAGCCGTTTTCGACATGGTAGAAATTCCTTACCAGGCAGCTGTTCCAACAGTATTGGATGTTAATGGGGATGAGCTATATCCTACCATCCCCGAGATTCCTCAGCAGTATGCTGTGGCTGCCCGTGTGGCAGTTCCAGCTAGATTGAGAGGATTAATTATTTTACGTGACCCGCTATCGGTCATGTTTGATCTTATCCAAGAAGAATACCGGATGCAAAATCCAGATCAGGTTAAGGAGTTGATGAACTTCAAACGTAGGCCGGGTGAGACTGCCCCTGCTTTACGAACTAGAATGGAAACCCTTTGGGAAGCATTACCGGACCTTATATGCGATGCAAAGGTTGTCCAAAAATTCGCGGGACAGTTTCTTCCTCAATCGAAAATATTCATTCAGACTCATCTCAGTCAAACATACGGGCTGAAATTTACCTTTGAGCAAGCGGTTGAATATGCGGTTAGGTATGAGATGCAATCGTCGTGGTGGGATGCTCATGACCATCCCGAATCTCTAGGAATCCAATTTGACCAATCCCCACCACCTCCGAGGAACCCGTGGCCTTCTAATAGGCCTCCAAAGACGCTGGCCATGGGAAATCCACCATGTAATTCCGGAGACCGATTGTATTTCCGATGTGGAAACATGAGGTACAATGCCCGCATGTGCCCGGATAAGTCAGCCACATGCACCCATTGCAACTAGAAGGGACATTATGTCCACCGCTGCCATGTTAGGCACCCTAATTTCTCATATCAAAATTAGATTCAGAACGGTGGAATTCCTGCCTATTCTGCCAAGCCGGTCACTCCTCCTACCGAGACAGAGAAAGGGGCGACACCGCCTAAGATCTCTCGCAGTGAGAGGGAAAAGGCCGCGTTACAAGTCATGATGGCCTCCATGATGAAAGAACAATTTGCCGCCTTCATGGCCGAAATGAAACCCTTGTTCACGGGGATGGCAAGGACAATCGTCCACATGCCATCGTTGGCCGGCCAAATCCTCTAAGATTCTACTGTCCAACAACGACCAACTACTTTCGATAAGGGCTCGGCCGAATCCTCCGAGATTCTACTGTCCAACAACGAGCAGCTACTTTTGATAAGGGCTCGCCTGATCAGAATCGGGACGGTAAATTGCAGAATTCTCGTATTCCACTTTCTTTCGAGAAAGTATCTCTCTCTCTTCTACCTGACACAACTTCTTCCATAGTGGGTGATGCTCTCACCATTTTGAATAGTACCATACATGATGCACACCGAGTCAAAGAATGACTAAACATCCTTTTTGCCATGATTGATGAAGCCCCCAGGGCCTAATGAGGTTCCCAAAGCCTCTCCCGTTGTTGATGAGCTCGCTGCAGCCGCCGCTTTGAGGGCGTTGCAGCTGAACCGTAGTCTTTCAGTTATTCAAGCGATTACCGCGGATGAGCGCCGTGACCTTGATCCTCACATCTGTTTCTTCGACAATGCTCGAAAGTCTTTCTCCGTTAATAGTGTTGCTCCTTCTCTCCCTCTCATGGACACTGGAGCCAAACCCATGATCCTTAGATCTGGATTTGCGCTCAAGCTTGGTTTGACAGCAGACAAGCTGTAAGCCAAGTCTACGCGGCTTCTCACTTCAGCAGGTACCACGGAACCGGTGCATGGAATCACCAAAGACCCGCTCATCTTTCGATTCCAAAACGGAACTGAGGGTGAGTCTGTGGAAGTTTCTGTCCAAGCATTGGTCAACAAATGCAACGACTACGAATGCTTAGTGGGACAGGATGTTATCTTCCGAATCGGTGGGGGAGTAGATATGCATGATCAAACCTCCTCCTACCGCCCCTCTAATTTTCCGGGACGCAAAATTTGCCTCCCTATTGTCTCTGCTCGCAAGCCGTTGCCCACTATGGCACATTTGGCTTCCGCTCTCCCTGCATTTTCCAGTATCGACCTTCGAGATAGTTTTAGTGAGCCCGGTTTTCTCCTCGACTCGCGTCATCTCTTGGATACCGTCGACATCGAGGTCTTTCCACACATTCTCCATGTGGTGGATAGCGATACTAATGGAATGTTGAGTTTGCAGAGGGTTTATACATGTACAGGTGGTTATCAAGGGTTCCACATGGAGTGCCTCTCTCCTCCATTATCTTTCAACCCGGCTGACCATTGCTGCTGTTCCAAGCCCTCAGCTGTGTTGATCAGCCCCTCTACAGGCTAAGGAGCTGGGGGGGGGGGGGTTTTTTGGGTCCACTTACCTCTGGGGGAGTATTTTTCAGCCGGTTATCGCGGATGAGCGCCGTGACCTTGATCCTCACATTAGTTTCTTGGACAATTCTCAAAAGTCCTTCTCTGTTAATGGTGTTGCTCCTTCTCTCCTTCTAATGGACACCAGATCCAAACCCGAAAATAATAATAAACAGTGCATCACACATAAGCAAAAGTATTATCACATAATCAATGTATTATTTAAATGCATGACTTAATCGACAACCCTAAATTACTACATCTTTGGTGCCTATTTTTCTAACCAACATTGATGATATCGCCAACAAAGCTCATAGCTATATATACACCTGTAAGCTGTCAACCAATTAGAGTAGGGGGGAAGATGATGAGATAGAAAATGGTGAATTCACACAAGATAGGGAATTAACATCAAAAGTGTAAAATAATGTAGATTTAAAAAATAATGAACTCACCGAAGAACCAATAGAAATTGTTAAGAAAATGAAGCTAAGAATTGAAGTTTATAAGAGCGGAAAAAGTCATAAAATTGGAGGAATATGGAAAATAAGAAATAATATTAGAAAGAGGAAAAAATAGCTAAATGAAAAGGGGATCAGAGTGAAAATTTTCAAAATGCATATACTTAAAGGGAGTGGCAGATCTTCAGAAAAAGACAAAAAATTAGTGAGGAAATCCACACGTTATAGAGGTAATGGGAAGACACACCATGGTAGAAGTTTAAATCTTATGAGAAGACCAGAATGTAGTAAGAGAACAAGAAGAAGATTTAGATTAAGGAAGACCAGCTGGAGAAGAAACCAGCTCCAAAGGCAAACACACAAAGGACCGAAAAAGCCATTTTTGAAGTTGAAAAATCAATACCTTCAATGGGAAAAATCATTGTTTAAAACATGAGATATATTGGAGTGGCTGGTATGGTGACTAAAAGTCTGACAAAATCTTAGAGTTCCAGTATATGATTGCTTAAAACTAAGATATCCAAAACTTAGGAGGAATGTTGTTTTGTAAAGTTTAGGATGTTTAGTAGTGGAGGTTGAGAGAGGAAATTTTTGAACTCTCAATATTTTCTAAGTCCTTATATTTGTATGTACCTCCATTAGAGTAAGAAAGATTTCCAAACAAAGTTAGCTACTGAGTCTAAAGCTTTAAGGGAGTGTTGAGTTTAAAAGCTTTAGTCCTCAATAGATGAGGCTGTGAGGGGAGTTTTATGACTTACAATATTTTTGGTATCAGTCCTTCTAATACTTACCTTTAATAGTATGACAGTTAGTTAGGTACAAAAAAGTGTAATGTATCTCCTTGAGACACGCGACGCGGATCGAATGCCTCAGTACAAGAATGATCGGGTACAGAATCCGAAACAATGACACATGACAAATTGTACGATACAAGAATAAACGGCGGATACAATCCGAGTCGACCGAAGCGATTTGAAGTAGGACCATATCGCAAAGATATATACTACATCTTACGGCGATCTGTATATTCTGGAACGCTCCTACACGAAAGCTAATGTAATCGTTTGATTCCGCGTACATCGAGGGCGGAGAAAATCTGACGGACCACGGTTGACTAAGCAAGTCGCGTAAAGGTACATTTACACTTCACATGCAACATATTTTTTTATGGTTGCACGAAACTAAATTTTCGGGGGAGTGTTGTTTTGAAAGTATAGTTTCGTGCGTACGCGACATTTTGTGCGCACGCGACATTTCATGCGTACTTGACGCGGGTTTTAATGCGTAAGTACTAACTTGATTTAACGTGGAGGTTCAAATGTATTTGCAGATTGGGGAGTATTTGTATGGATAATATTAAAGTGACGTGTGGCGTGAACAAGCATTCGAAATGGACGACAAATCACGAAGCGATCCGACGTGAAACATTACAATGTATTTGATGTATCATAATAAGACAAGCGAAATTTATGGAAAATTTACGTCACCAGTACTACAAGTCATATTTTGCAAGTGGACAATAAATTACTTACCGACATTTATGGTGAAGGAAGAATTATTGGTACGGACACAATTGAAAAGGCACGATTGGTTCATGGTACATTTGAAGTACGGACGGCGTCCGCTGATATATTTGGAGGCTCACACTTTTTAATGACGCTATTCATGCTGGGACCACAAATGACTTAAGCACGACGTGTTGTCTACTTTATCACCGACACATACTCAAGAGTTTTGCACTGTACGACCACGGTCACCTGGACTTATATGACTGATGCTGACTAAGCATCGGTAACACTTTTTGTACGGACATATATTTGTAAATACTTGAGAAACACATATATTTGTAAATACTTGCGAAACATCTGTTTCTAGTTTAACGTAGTTTTTCACTAGTCAGTTAGTGATAGGTGTAGCTCTAGGATAATAGGACTTAGATTATTTTTCATCTATCACAGTTGAGTTTATCAAAGTAATGGCAGACTGTTTTTTTGGTGTGATCACCTTGATTGATGTTTTTGTATGAAACTTTGTGGTTATGTTTGATGACCTAGAAAATATTTGTTTACGTAGTTTCATTCT
Organism: Zygnema cylindricum; assembly: GCA_037447655.1. NCBI lineage: Eukaryota > Viridiplantae > Streptophyta > Zygnematophyceae > Zygnematales > Zygnemataceae > Zygnema > Zygnema cylindricum. The sequence goes on from JBBHKE010001628.1 coordinate 125,327, forward strand.
GTTTTGTCAATTCGGTAGAATTCTGTGAGAAGTCTACTTGGTTAGTTTGATAAGCAGTCAGTAGTTTTTGGGAAACTCTGGAGCTCATATCTTTTGGATTCCTTTGTGGATGAGAGTGTAATTTTGGGAGGTTATATTATCTAGTTTAAACTGCATAGTGGTGTAGTTTGAACAACTTTTATTTATTGTGGAGTAATCTGTGCTGTCTGAAACACAACTGTATTTGGGGTAGTTTGTGGGTGTCTTTCGTGAATAATCTATGGCTGATATAAGCTATGGACAACAGGTTATCGGCCCACGCCCATGGCTACCCATATTTAATGGATATAACTATCTTTACTGGAAGTGTGTGCTCGAGAGCTACTTCGAGATGATGGAGCTAATAGATGTGGTGGATTGGACTTTGGGCGAAACAGCAAGTGGATGGGAAAAGAAGAAACGTGAGTGTCTTAGGGTTATCAAGAACTCCTTGACAGAAAAACAGGTAATGATATACCCTAAGTTGAAAAGTGCAGCTGAACTATGGAAATCTCTAGAATGTAGGTATTTAGAGACTTCTTTGTATCATTGGTTTAGTAGCGCTACTAAACTTTTTGGATATAAGTATGTAGGCGGAAGCATGGTGGAGTATTGTACATGTATAGAAAGATTGTTTGTAAAAAATGATTTGGTAGGAGGAAGCTTTACAGATGCACAACAAGTTGTCTTATTAATGAGAGACTTACCTAATGACTATAGAAATGAATCAAATAAACTCGCTCAAATTGATAAAAAGGATTGGAACTTAGCTAGGCGATCGGCATAGTGTTAGATGAAAAAGATAGTAAAAAGGTTTTTGAAAGGAATATGGAGGTCCCTAAGTCACAATTTTGGAAAGTTAAGGGTAACACTATGTCTGGAAATGGACTTAATTTTTTTTTTTACTGTAATGATTTAAGACATACCTTGGTATGCCCATCATATAAAAGTGCATGTGAAACTGGAAAATTCAAAAATGGATGGGACAACAATCGAGTTTGACCCTCAACAATGAGGGAAACAAGTGCTTTTGTGAATGAGGGACAAGATTTGACCGGTGACAAAAGGCTTACACCTTCTGTCAACGAATTCATTTACTTACCGACTATCTATGTTTTTTGGAATATGGTGAAAGAGGAAGGAAGGAGAAAATTTGCTGTCACCGAAAATGGAGTGGAGAAAGAGATAACAAAAAAAGATTTGGTTATGGTTTCCAGTGACAGATTGGTGAGTGACACAAAAAAAGGGGTTACTGAAATAGGAGTTAAAGGAAGTGAAGGTCACTCCAAAGTGGAAGTGGAAGGAACTGAAAATAGTGAGGTCACCGAAGATAGTGTGGAGAAAGTAGAGAGTGAAAAAGACTCGGTGTTTGAGAGTCTCTCTTGTGATAAATTGGTGTGTGAAAATGACTTACAAGAGGATGAAACTCTTGAAGCAAGGGGGGTAAAAGGAAGTGCAATACACTTAAAATTAAATGCACAATATTCTTTAGATATGGAGAAAACTGAATTTAAAGCAAAAGTTAGAGAAAGGCAAAGAGAAGATGAGAGAAAAATTAGAGTAGGGGGGAAGATGTAAGTGGTAAAAGATAGAGTAGTAGAAGGGGGGATGAGATTAAAAAGAGAGTAGAAGAGAAACGGAAAGAGATTGAAAACGAAATTTAAGTCAAAAGAGGTATAGATTTCTTATAACACGTAAATTAAAATTCACATAACGTGAAGGAAAATGGGGGGAACGAAGTTCTCAAAGTAGGAGAACATTCAGTAAAAGTGTGTGGTTAAATAGTGTTCTCTCTGAGAGTTTGTGGCTCAGAAAAAGTGAGAGATGAAAGAGGTGTGATAGAAGCCACTGGAGTGATAAAAGTCAAGGAAGGTGAAGGTGAAACCTCACTGGAAGTGAAGGAAATTGAGGATAAAGTCATTGGGGAAAAAAACACAG